>CM060844.1:10095000-10552500 GCA_030762175.1 Metallyticus violacea
GCGTGTTGTAACTAAATAAAAGAGTTAAACATAAAATATAAGAATGTTTACTGGAACACATTCAGAACAAGATATACAAGCAAGTGCTCAAATCAATATGGTCCAATGGGATACAGCTCTAGAATTGTACCAAGAAGACGAATATTAAGTATATACAGACATTTCAAAATAAAATATTAAGAACAACATCAGTTAGTGCACCATGTCGTGTGCGTAATGACCATATAGGTCCATAAGTTTCCGACCTCGTCGATAAGGATTATCGCCTTCACAAAATCCTTATCTGGTGCCATACCTTATCTGTTAAGTAAATAATTGCAGCTGTAACTTCCGCTCCTATGTGTTCAGTTCAGATATAGTTGCATAAAGAACACTATGTGTAGAAGATTGTGAATGTTCAAAATGGAGTATCGAGCTTTTATTAAGTTCTTCGCAAAAGAACGACTTTCCAAATGAAATTAAACAACGATTGAACGGTGTATATTCAGAAGCACCTCCCCTCATATTCTACCGTAAAAGAATGGGCCAAACTTTTTCGAATGGGTCTGAAAAGCATTGAAGATGAACAGCGTGCAGGTCGGCCCTTGGAGGTGCTCATTCCTGAAAACATCGCTCAGGATGTTGGAGAAACTATGGAAGACCGGTGGCTCAAAGTTACAGAAATAGTAGCAAAGTTGGACTTTTCTAAAACAACGGTTCTTCGAATTATTCATCAACATTTAAACATGAATTAGGTTAGTACAAGATGAGTGCCTATACTTCTTTCCTCAGTCCAAAATTAGCAACGAGCCATCTGTTGTCAAGCATTTTTGCAGCTCTGCCGTTGCAACGAGAGAGAAGTTCTACAAACCATTGTTACAGTAGATGAAACTATGGTCCTCTATTCTCAGTGGCGTAAATCTCACAAAGCACAGCCTCTAAATGCCAAGGTCATTCATTCAGCCAAGAAGATCATGGCCACAATCTTTTGGAACTGTGAAGGAATACTCTTCATTGACTTCAAGGAGGGTAACACCACAGTAAAAGGGAAGTACTCTGCTGGCCTACTGCACATACTATGTGCTTTCATCAAAGAGAAAGGGCGAGGAAGCTAAGTGGAGATGTGCCCCTTCTTCAAGACAAAAAAGAATGCTGAACATCGTCCTTCGTGTGTACGAAACAAAATTGAACAAATAAAAGTTTAATGTGTGGACAAATTAAGGGATTTCCAAAAATGTATGTTGACGGTTATTTTTATTATAAAAAAAGGAAATGCCCTAATAAATGCTGACGTCTATGTTGTCCCGCTGCTGTCCCCTGCATTTGTCATTAATAGGGACCAAGGAAAACCTGAAAGAAAACTTGTCAGGGAGAGCGGTCCTGGCTGTTAACCAGCCCAGGTCTGAATGAACTCGTCCACCCATAATGATATAATTATCAGGAAACACATTCACGTTGTATTTTCATTAACATGTGTATTTGAAATTCGCCTTTTGGGAGGATGGATGGGGTTTTTAAAATAAGAATAAATACACAATGCATTTATAGCAATTTATAGTTCGGTGGCAATTAGTGACATGCGGCACGACACAAACGAAGTTTACAATAGTGAAACAGCAGTTGCAAGATGACGGCGCCTCTCGTTCTGTGTACAATATTCGAGGGGCACTCCGTTGTACGATTTTTGTAAACAAAATGTATGGAATCAAAGAATATTCATAAGGAAATGCTTCTCATTTACGGTGGGAATTGTCTGTCGCGTCACTTTGTTTACAATTGGGTGAAGTTCTCTGAAGGGTGGACACGTATCGAGACGAACACGTGTCTGCCGGTCAACAGAGATTGCCATAGAGGAGAATTTGCATCGAGTTGAGTCGGTCCTAGTGGTCTAGTAGTAACCATACTTGCCTCGTAGACTCAATCCTGGCCAGTGTCGATGAATTTTTTTTCGGGCATAAAAATCGTAAGTATGGCTTTCTTCGAAAGGTAAATAAAGCCATGGGCCCTGTGTAGTATATTTAAGTCGTGTAAAAGAATCTCTAGGCTGAAAAAAGAGATATCTGAGGAAAGAGTGTCCGTTAACAAACCAAAGAAATAAGCAAAATCCGAGCAAACAGAAGAGTTACTATTGACACTATATATACTGCTGTTGGTTGTTCATACGGCATGACCTACCTCATAATGCCTGACTGGTTAGGTTTTCACAATGTTTGTGCACTATCAGTGCCACGCATGCTGGCCCAACAACACAAAATGCAAAGAATGAGTTTGGCGTTACAACATCTCAAGCCCTTCCATGATGAAGCACACGGCATGTTAGCCCGAACTGTCAGAAGTGATGAGTCTTGGGTTCACCGTTACAAGTGTGCGTCAAAGTGACATCATCTTCCGGGATCACGAAGACTTGTGCTCAGTGTATTCAAGCCTCAAGGAAAACTGCTACTGTAACATTCTCAGGAAACTTCGTAAGTCTATTCAAGGAAGTCACCAGTGCTCACCAAAGGTGTGTTGGTCTTGCATGCATACTGTAAACAAGACGAAAGAGACGCTGCGAAATGTCAAGTCCTCGAGCATCTTCCATATAGCTCTGAACTTGCTCCAAGTACTTCCATTTGTTCGGCCCTCTTAAGCATTATCAATGTACAAGGGGATTGCGTCGAGAAGTAAAAATACTTTAAATGAAATATCTTATTTGTTTAAGTTTTATATCCATTTGTACCTTGTTTAATGCCTTATCCTGCATACATGAAATATTATTTTATTTAATATCAAGTAGAATTATATAAATAAACTCGCGGTTTATTTTTAATTTCTATCTTGGTTGCCGTGATTGATTTACAAACAGAAACAAAGCTTAGAAGTGAAATTTTATGATTTTCCTTTAGCATTAAGCGAGGATATTTCACAGATTTATTTGACTGGCTCTGTGTCACTTTCATCCTGCTTCACGAATGGCGGAAACTTGATAGTCTATTTCTTCTTGTAGTGTTCAATGCATGGTTGTTACGTGTGAATTTTGCATGTGCAGTGGCGGTATGATATAGGTACCCGCTCTATATGGAAGCCAAGTCGCTTCGCCTTCCCTCACCCCCCCTTAGCCTTCTCGTTGGACAAATGAAGACGTTGGTTGGGAAATCGATTCTACTTCGCAGCAAAATAGCTATTCCATGATAAAGCGGGGGAATACTTCCTTACATCGTCAAAGCGAGATTCGTTACAGCTACCGCAAGCCCTTCAAACAGTCAAAAGGGTCAACCTCGTTAAAGCGAGGCTTTTGGTTGGCTTAACCACTTGTACACTGCTGTGCGAGATTTTTCTTTTTACAAATTATCCAATTTGCTGAAGCAGGACTATTAGCTAGCGTTAGCTGTTTGCCAATCTTTACATTTCTTTATGTTTCAAAGCTAATGATAGGATTCTGTGAGACTAAAAGCTCAATAAACAATTCTGTATGATCTGGCTGTTTATTTACTGGCGCTTGACAGCTGTTGAGATGCTTATTCCTAGCAAAGTGGAGAGTGTCGGACAAGGAGATCTGATTTAAATATCTGCAAATTAAAGAAATTCATCATTGGGGCAATGATGAGAGAAAGTAGATGTTAACCCACTTTAAAGGAATGTGGCATTTATAGGTAGCAAACCTCACAACTCCCGCATTTCAGAGTGTGAGGGTAAACAACTCCAGCCAGCCGTTACGATGGACCTGAAGGGAGAACATTTTCGCGCTGATTCATTATGATTTAAATAAGTCCCAAAGCCTTGAGAACTTACAATGTGTTTTGGAGACTTTGATCTATCTAAGTCAACAGTTTTCCGCTCGTTTGCGGAATTTAAGACTTCATTGCAAGATCAGGAGAAAAGTGGGCGTCCGGCAATTGCAGTGACTGATGAAAACATTGTCGCGGTGGAAAAAATGGTACACGAAAACAATCACGTGGCATTTAAGGACATCGTGGCAGCTTTCCAGATTCGATTTCCATCGGTATCAACAATTCTGCACCATCATCTTCGTGTCAGGAAGGTTTCCTTCCGTTGGGTACCCCACAATTTGACAGTGGCACAAAAGCGCGCCCATGAAAAAAGGGTGTGAAGAAATTCTGCAGAGATTCGACGGAGGGATCTCAAGGAATGTTTCTGATTTCATCATGGATGAAACAGGTTTTGCTAATTTGACCCGGACACCAAATGACAGTCGGCAGTTTGAATCTTTCCAGATGACGATCTGCCAACGAAAGGGAAGAGAAGCTGAAGTGTTTGGAAGAAAATGGTGGCCACATTTTTGTTAAAAAGTCCCCCATTTCTGTGGAGAAGCAATGCTCAGTCTGCCTGCCGGAAGTTTTCGACAAGCTGCAAGAACAGGACTGAGGAGGACCCTGCCTCACCACGACAACACCTCCGCTCACGCGGTTAACATCCAGTTAACAACGATCAGACTCATCCTCCGTACAGTCCTGACCTTGCTCCATGAAATGATTTTCTCTTCTCATAGGTAAAAATCGCATGGGAGGGAAGCGATTTTCCAACCCTGAATAGGCTGTGGCTGAATATGAAAACAAAGTTTTACCCTTGAGGAAAATGAGTGTTAGGGGTGCTTTGATAAGTGGTTTTTGATGAGAACGTGTATAGAGCTTGGTGGAGAGTACTTTTAAAAGATGCAATAGTGGAGTTAGTCAACCTACTCCCAATTTGATGTGTCTCAAAACTTGACCGTCCCATGATGATACTAAAACGGTGGTGTTGGTAGTTTATGTGTTAGAAGATGAGCATTGTAATGGCCGATGAAAATGTCTCTCAACACAAGACGATAATATTTAGTGTTTTGCAAGTCCGCAACTTATACCATAGAAGGAGGGTGGCGAAAGCCAAGTAAAACTAAGGGTTTTCTTTATTAAGTGCGGGGTGGCAATCCAGAGTCCTCTTAACATAGTACCATCGATGGATAATACTCTGCGATCCGTCGCTGCTATGTTTTGCTTATATTTGGTTCAGCATGGCTATCCCGCCTTAGCGTAAGATTTGAAAAATAAATCTCACATATAAACTTCCTGCTGGTAACAGTTTATTAGTAACCATAGTAGAAGTTATCGCGCTGCACTCATTGCGCGCTGACTATCTGTTGGAGGTGACTCTAGAGCATGGTATATCTTTAAATTGGCTTTCTTTTTCTGTATTTTATATATTGTACTCTATATTTTTGCTCATATTTTTCCCCATGGGTAGAATGGAAGAGAAGGCTTTGTGGCTTAACTCTTGCCAGAGTAAGTAAATAACTGAGACCAGTTTCATTCATGATCATTTGGATAGTTGCTCGTTTGTTTTCCAGGGTTAAACACTCCACTTTCTTCACTATGGCTTCATCGTTCGTCAATGATGATCTTCATCTGTGGGGGATATGTAACCATCTCACAACAGTGTCATAAGTTGGGCAATCTTTTTCATAAACTGCCATCATATCATTATAAATTTGCCGGACAGTTGCCCTTCAAAGGCAGGAATTTTGACTTTTTCAACATCATACACTTAGAGACCAATGATGACACTGACAAAATTTCATCATTATGCCATAATAGCTTCCGGGTGATAATTAAAACCTTACGATACCCCTTGTAGAAGAGGACGAAAGCTTTGAAAGACAAAGAACACACGGGGCGCCTAGCAACAGTAGTGCAGATGAAAACTTCGCTCGTATAAACGTTTGTTTATTATTTTTATTATTATTATTATTATTATTATTATTATTATTATTATTTTATTATATTTTAGAACCCTCTATAACATCTTTGATCATTACCGTCCATTCCATTCCGGGCGTGTAACAACCGATAAATTTTGCTCAAAGAACTGTTCTCTCAGGTTCGAGGTTCTTTTACATACGATAAATTTATAACACGGGACCAATAGCTGTACATCATATTTAGGATGTTTACACCCTAAAAATCCACCGACCTTTGCTGGGGTTGAACCCGCAACCTTGGGTCTGCGAGATATATGGTTATCACTAGGCCACTAAGACCGATTCGTGTTTGGTCGGTCTTGGCTACAGCGTTTTAATTATGCGGATGCCAATTATGAAATGGTTTTAGGTATAGGTGTATTTTCCTATAAAAAGTTAAACATCGGCTAATTGTTTCCGCTTCTGAAAAAAAATTATATCAGAGTTTTCATTGTTTTTATTAGTCTCGTTCATAAAATTGAAGGAGGGTGTTTTTTTTTTTTTTTTCTTTTTAAAGGATCACACGACGTAACATTGCACTACACAATTTATTATCTGTAACTTATTTATACATCCCAGCGCAAATGGTTCAGAGAAAAAAAAAACAACGGAATTTGCTGTGGAAACTTTGACCCACACGCCCACGGAAGTAGCAATTAGCACTTTAATTAAACGAGGGACATTAAAAAGTGTTTCAAGCAGCCTATCCATTGTTGGAAATAATGTCTACAAAAATGTAGCTAACGCAGCTGGCAACAAAGGATCAAGATATCAAAATATGCATAAGTGAAAGTTTAAAGTTGCATAAGCACTGTCGTACAGTCTGTTGAGTTCAGTCCCGTGTCAGTAGGTAGTTGGTGAAAAAAAAAAAAAAAAAAACTTTACATTCTAAAGAAAACTTTACATTCTACATTTTCACACGTTATAACCTAGATGAAAGAGCGCATAAAACCATAGCTGTTCGTGATGATCAAATGTATTCATTACAAGATGAATTCGATCATTGAAGAAGGGCGAGAGACTTTGAAAGACAACCCTCACTCTGTCCGGCCTCGGGGAGCTGTGAATAAAGAACAGTTCAAAGAATGTGGAACGAAAAATCAACATATTACTGTTGAAATGCTAAGTATGGAAGCGGATATCAGTGTTGACAGCATTGACAGTATTCTCCATGAACATTTAAAGCTGCGAAAAATCTGTGCAAAATGGGTTCCACGTTCCCTAACCAATGAAAGAGAAGAAGAGGAGAAAGGAATGTGCAAGGAAACTGGTGAGCACGTTTGTTCAAACAGTCCTAAGCGTTTGACAGATATTTGCATTGGTGACGAAATTTGTTTTTATTACTATACCACCCAAATAAAGCTCAGAACAGCCCGTGGGTAAATTAGAAACCCAATACCGGTTGTTCTTCGACAGGAGTTTTCGTTCTCGGAAGCGAGTGTTCGCTCTTTTCTTCAACTATGAAGCACCATTGGTTGACTGTATGCCAGAAGGAATGACAATGAATGGAAAATACTGGCACTTATATTTTGGATACCTTATTTGAATAGCTGAGACAGCGGTGTCCAAAGACAACAACTTCAAGGCTGTTGCTTTTGCAAGACAATGCGTCTCCTCACAGAATAGCTGCACATTTGAAGAAACTGGAAGTGGCCAAAGTCCGCTACTCGACCATCCACCGTACAACCCTGACCTTGCACCGTGCGACTTCTGGCTGTTTCCTTGAGTGAAATCTTGCATTGCTGGAGAATCTTTTAAACGAGTGCAGGATCTTGCTCAAGCTATAAATTCATCTCTGTTGACAATATCTCAAGTCAGAGTACCGTTGTGCTTTTGACAAGCGTTTACACTGTCTAAAAGTTTGTGTGTGCGTGTGTGTGAGTGACACTTGCAAAACCTTTTGAATGCCCCTCGTACCTGGAAAACTGCCTAACCCGCCTTCGCGTTCTTATGTAGGTAACCGATACTATAATTATAATGCGCAAAACTTTTCCAATAATGCGATTCAGCATGGTACTCCCTTCTTTTGAAATCTCGCCGGATTAATTGATACGACATGTTTCGTAGCGAATCCACTACTGTACGTCATTTAATTGATGTTTCACCCACTTTACACACATTTTCCGCAATTTCAGGTTCTCCAGTAAAATGCGGTGCATGTTTTTGCCGGAATTCCTGTTTGCTTTTCTAACTCCACAAGTGTCAAGCGCCTAACACCGCGTAAACACTGTCTCACCATCATTACCCGTACATTCCTGTCCGCGGATACAGGACACCCACTGCGCGGCAGATCCGAGTCGATATTTTGCACCGTTTAAAGGCCTCGATCCACCTCGCCACTGTTCAGTAGGGCAGGACACGCGCACTCAGTGCTTCCCGTAGCTCTTTGTGGCATTCTGGTGCATGAATTTCACAGACAAATGCGCTACTTTGTCAAACACACGTTGTTCACTCTTCGTGACCTCCATTCCTCACTACTGTTGCTTACCAACTGAACCTCGGGTATGCTGAGACACGCAGCTCTTCTCATTTACACCATCTGGTGGCTTCTTCATTCGAAAGGATTTCCCACACTTTCAATAGTATATCTTAGATTTTTGCGTTGTCTCTTATTCACGGGAAGCAAAGTAGTTCCGATGAACTATAACTTCTCTCATACATTATATGAATACGGAGGCATGAGACAATTCTTTTTCAATCCATAGTGAAGAACGATTTTCAACGAGTTACTTGCAAATAGATAAAGGAGTCTCCAAATATTCATTCGTCATAGGTGCCAGATATCTTACACAAATAACCTCATATGAGGGAGGTTAGGGTACCGCACAAACTCAAAGATGATCAAAAGGCACCAAAGTGGAATATGCCAAGAAATGGTTTGTCGTTTCGACAATGGCACCTCCCATTCTGATCATGACGATGAAAGCTGGAATTACCACCATTGCCCGAAATCAAAGAGGTTGTTGGCGATCATGTTCGTCCTAAATGACGACCTCCAGTCAACGTTAAGCACTGTCGAAATCTGTTGGAAACTGGAAATGGCCATATTGCATACATTCCACTCCAAGATCATAAAACAGTCTATGCCAACTGATACACCACGCTTTGCCCTTCCCAGGGTGTTCAGAATACTCTGCGTTGAGAGGATTATTGCTTCATCACGACAGTGCCTCTGCGCAAGCCTCTTTTAAAACAATTTAATTTCTGCAAATGTCGAATTTGACGCTGGTAAACCATCCACCGTACAGTCCATATCTAGTTTCCTACTACTCAAGGAAAAATTAAAGATGCAACTTTGTATCAAAAGTGGGCATGAATACTTCGAAAAGAAAGATATAAGATTTGGTTAATACGGCGTTCGACTTGTAGAATCGATAATTGAATGCCTGTCATCGATTTTGTATTTTTACGTAATTATTAGCGATGTGAGAAATAACTGGTGTATGTGTTAACAACTACTCAGAAGCGGATAAGAGATAACCATTTTGCCAAAGACAAATTTCTTACGACTATGAATAAGTCACGAAATATGGTGCAGATATCAGCAAGCTGTCTGTTTTCTAAGTTGCACATAGTGTGACCTGATTTACGAGGACTGTTGACATAAGACCGGCCATACATTTTTAGATGCTGACAGAAACAGAAACGCAAGGACATCGCAAACCTTCAGATTAGACGTTCAAGTCTTCTATCGCTACCGATGTTGAAACGTTGATTAGAGACTTTGAACCCAAGTTGAAATTACAACCAAAGGCTTAGTAACGAGTTCTTTAATGGATGTAGGATTAAAATGGTCACTAGAAGCTATAGGTACATTTTTGAAGGATGGGGTCTCAAGATAAATAAAAATAAATTTAAGATAATAGTGATGAAAAAAGATTTCGAATTAAGAAACGGGAGAAATTGTGTTGGGAAGGCCCAGAAATTGAAGTAGTCAAGAAAAATGATTACCTGGGGGTTATACTGTCTAGTCATGGAAAATGAAAAGTAATAGCAATGGAAAAATGGTTATGAGTGTAACCAGATCTTGTTTAAATATGCAAGTAAAATGGTTAGAGAGAATGATATATGGAATAGAGATTTGGGGCCCCGATGTAAGATGGCAAGTGATAAATGTGATAAAGGATTACTTTGTGGAATTGTTCCAGGCTTACCTAGATCTTCACGTAACGAGGTTGCTCCACTAAAACTAGGAAGATTGGTCTATGAAATCAAAGTAATAGAGTACTAAAATAATGGTATAGAATAGGAAGACTAGCAGAGAAGAAATAATCAGTGTTTGGTAACACAAAAAAGAATTGGATATATAAAATCCGAAATATTCTACAAGAAGTTGGCGTGGGACCAATATTGTAAGAGGGGGAAAGAGTGGAAAAACGATTTTCGGAACCGTTTTTAATTTTATTTTATTTAAGGAAGGTGTTTAACGCCCGTTTTAACTACTGAGGCATCACAGGGGGTGGACATTGATGACACAGGTGAAATGATAAACTGAAAAAGGAATTTTTTTAAGGAGGAAAGCATTTCATGCGCAAGTTTAGAGTATCTCCCGGCATTTACCATTTATGAGGACTTAGGAAAACCTGGGATAAACCTCAGTCAGGGAAGATGATCCTAATAGGAATCGAACCCCAAACCTCCCGCTTACGAATCCGCGCTTTAACGACCTCGTTCACTTGTGGCGGTGGGAAAGAAATTAAAACAATAAATAATTGAGGATATTGAAAAACAAGAAAATGGGGCTAGTCTTAATTTTAAAAAATATCTAAAATTATACATTAAAAAACAATTGGGGAAGAGAGAAAGATACATTGAAACCTGTGATAAGGTAGGAATGGAAAGATAGGCATCGTTTAAAACAGGAGTATTTTATTTAAGTGGAATGGATATATTAAGGAAAAATGTACAATGTGTGAAGCAGCAGATAATACTTGGGATGGGGTTTTACAACGTAAAAAAAAAAGTTTTCAAGGGAAAGTTCCTTTTACGAAAGTGGCAATACTTACCAAATGAAATAAGAGGCAGAAGAATAAACTCATTTGGAAATATTTAAAAAATACTTAGAAAATGCATTCCGAAGGTGAGATAAAATCTTTAGGAAAGTGTGCAGGACAAATGAGAACAAACAACAATGTTGACAATGACACAGTTCAGGAATGAATATATAACCCCATTACATACTCAACCTCAACACAATTTAGTAGAAAATTTCAATGTTTTGTAAGTTTACATGTATTGAGAATATGGAAATGTAAATTATTTACTTTGATTTTAATATGTTTACTAATTTGTTAGCACTACATTAAAATGCTTCTATTTATATGTAAAATATCTACGTGTAAATTGGAAATTGCAAGAAATAAATTCATTCATACAATCCAACCAGTGAGGAGGTTCATCTTCCCCGTGATGCAAAAAAAAATCGACATGATAATTATAACAGATAGTCCCTTATGATACAAGTGTCATCGCAGTGCAGCTTCGTGCAAATACTGTACAAAACCCGACTTTGGTAACTCGAGGCTAGCCCATTCATCCTCCATGATAACGCTCGCCCGCAAGCGACCAATAAAGCACGTGAATATGATAAGTTGTGCCTCGTCGGCCATACAGTCCCAATATTGGGGAATTGTGTGCCGCAGTTAAGCGACAAATGAACAGAAGTAGTGCGTTGAACGGAATAGCACAGCTGACTCGGTCATTGAACAGCAGGGAGATTATTTATGAAATTACCCTTGTGAGCATACAGGGGCTAGGTCATCTGTGATTTATTACGAAAACTCCTCTGAGTGCTATACTTGGCACGTTTTCTCCTTAGGGTTAAACTAAAGTTGATAATCTCACTTCCCACGCATTTATCTCCCAAGATGTTGAGAGACAGTTTACGTTGTTGATTCCGAACGCACCGGAAGCAAGTCAGCGGTAAATTGGATGCCTGTGTTGACGAGAGCTAAGCGCCGGAACCAAACTGGTATAATTTCATTTCCAGGGCAGCGTTTCTCTCTGTCTCTCTGCCGTTTGTGTACAGAACATAATGAAAGGACCTGCATATTAATTTCCCATATCCATCTGCCCAAATGTAACAATTCAAGAACAGCGCACCTTGATTTCCATATGCGTATGCATTGTTTGTACCCGCGGTGCACAGACAAGATGGAATATTAAAGCATTTTGTAATTGTATCCTCTCTTGGAAAGAGAGTGTGGCGAGTGTGGCAAAAACATTCCCTGCTAGAAGCTCTTAGCGTTCTATCTGACGTGTTGGCATAAGAATGTCTCCGAGTCCAGAGATCCATCAATATAATCGATTGCAAACCATCTCAAATGTTGCCTTATAATGGAAGTGTGAGCCAGCTAATGTTCAAGCAACGGTGTATTCAGATAGGATAACGCGAATGCTGTTTGTGACGTCACGCGGCTGATTCAAAAACCCGTGTACACAATCGGCCCTTCCTGCACATCTTAGTTCTCTTTACAAAGATGTAAATAAATATTGAGCAAGTAACCTCTATATATTTACTTGTTAGAATCTGTTTTCGAATAGTTTCATTTCTCTGTTTTTTTTTCAAGTTTATGATCATCATACTAAAAAATGGGCTTGTTCCAACGAAATATCTAGTACATATTATTCTATGCATAGATACATTCAATATCTGTTCTATAAAGAATTGTCATACTTTTTAGGTATAATTTCTTGCGCCAAAATATAACTTTACAAAGTTTTGTTAGCTTAATGGTTAATGCATATGCGCCATTAGTTTCATTATTTTCACTTCCAGTTTCTGCAAGTAGAGACTCGGTCACCTATCCCTACGAGGGGCATTCAAAAGGCTTGCAAACAGCCTATCCGTTTTTGAACAATAATGTCTACAAAAATGTAACTAACACAACTGGCAACAATGGACCTTAAGATATCAAAATGTACACAAGTGCAAGTTTAAACTTCCATAGTCACTATCGTACTGGAGTTCAGTCCTGTGTCAGTAGCTGGTGAAAAATCATGAATATTTCTAAAGAAAACGTTACATTCTACATTTTCACACGCTATAAGCTGGTGAAAGAGCGAAACAAATCCACGAAGAATTGATAGGTGTTCGTGATGATCAGGCGTGTTCATCTGATACCATTGCAAGATGGATTTGATCATTGAAGAAGGGCGAGAGACTTTGAAAGACAACCCTCACTCTGTCCGACCTCGGGAAGCTGTGAACAAAGAACAATTCAAAGAGTGAGGAACAAAAAAATCGACATATCACTGTTGAAATGCTAAATATGGAAGCGGATATCAGTTTTGGTAGCATTGACAGTATACCCCATGAACATTTAAAGCTGCGAAAAATCTGTGCAAAATGGTTCCACATTCCTTAACCAATGAAGAGAAGAAGAGTAGAAAGGAATGTGCAAGGAAACTGCTAAACATGTTTCCACCTAAACGTCTGACAGGTATATGCACTGGTGATGAAAGTTGGTTTTATTGCTATACCATCCCAAATAAAGCTGCGCGTGGGTAAATGAGATGACCCAAAATCAGTTGTTCTTTAGCAAGATTTGGCTTCTCGGAAGCGAATTTTCACTGTTTTCTGCAGCTATGAAGGACCGTCAGTGGTTGACTCTATGCCAGAAGGAATAACAATCAATGGAAAGTACTGGCAGTAATATTTTGGATGCTTTATTTGAAGAGCTGAGGAAGCGGTGTTCAAAGACAGCAACTTCAAGGCTGTTGCTTTTGCACGACAATGCATCTCCTCACAGAACAGCTGCAAATTTGAGGAAACTGGAAGTCGCCAAAGTCCAGTTAATTGACCGTGCACCTTACAGCCCTGACTTTGCATCGTGCGACTTGTGGTTGTTTCCTCAGTGAAATCTTACATTGCTGGAAAACCTTTCAAAGTAGTACAGGACCTTGCTCTAGCTGTAAATTCAGCTGTGTTGACAGTATCTCAGTCAGAGTACCGTAGTGCTTTTGACAAGTGGTTGCACTGTCTACAACTGAGTGTGGAGAGAGATGTAGAGTACTTTGAAGGTTTGTGAGGGTAAGATTTGGTATTCAGTTCTCAACTTGGACTTTAAGGTGACACTTGCAAATCTTTTTGAATGCTCCTCTTATGGTGACACATAACGAACAAGATACTTTCCTCTCAAAACCCTTCTGCTGAGATCTATGTAATGTTACAAGAAGCCTATGAAGAGTTTCTTCTTTACAGCACAGCTTGAACGTAACTTTCGTTATACATTTTACATAACATCCAGACTGTTTTTGTGCATTATTATGTTTATTTTCTCTGTCATAATGATTCCTTGGTGACAGTGGAATGTCTTCGGTAGAGAGGCAGGAGTAGTTTGTGTCCCCGTATAGTTAATTCAGTCTTAAGCGAGGACACAGCTTCCGAATTATATCATTGACCACATTCGTGGAAACCTTTTTTCTTTTTGTCATCATGGGGAAGATGAACCTCAGCACTCGTTGGACTCTGTGAAATGGGAAACGAAAGGGGAGTGTCATTGTGATTGAAAGTGCGCAGAAATCTCGGTAGGGTCCATTTCAAATGCACAGTCCAGCTGAGGTCCTGAGGCGTAGGAATGCGGCGCGCTGTAGGCATCTGAGTAACATTTCCGTCTCGGACTGCAGATATTTGTTTTATATTTTGCGAGTTGATGCAAGTTATGAAGGCTCCCTGAGGATACAGCCCTTCACCGCAGTTTTTTAAACCAATATCACAAACGATTACCCATCAGCCGTTCACTTGACGCCTTTATGGGTTATTGCAGCCTCGAGCAACTTTCTGCGTCACTGCTCGACGTTACGGCAAGAGATGTGTGGTAGAAAGAGTAGCGTTTCAGAATGCATGGGATCCTATTAAATGTTTTCTAGAGTCATGCAACTTATTCTATGAAGATTTACTTTACTGAACCTGTTGATTTAGTCAGCATCTTTGGATCGAAATATTTATTAATTTTATAATTCTTTCTCGGTGTTTAGTGTACACAATACAATGACAAATATTCATAGCTGTCCGAAAATTTTGAAGCTATTCTGAATATCTGGTCGCCTGGTTACAGCGTCATTAGTGTAGTTTTCAGAGTGAAGCACAAAATAACGACATATCTTTTCGAAATTATTCTTCATTTTCGACACTAATGCATATGTCCAGCGATGTTCCAAATACGAGAATAGGTCCATAAGATTCCGGCCTAACCTATTTCTATGTATGATAAATATAAACGCTATATTTCACTTTTCAATTTAGTTATCCTTTATTGCAATACACTTCTCACATCTTTGAATTAACATTTCAATAACCCCCCCCCCCCAAATAACATTCAGAAGTCTGGTCTGCAAAACGGGCATAAACAGCATCCATCACTTCTTCGTCACACTTAATTTCCTTCCTCGAAGGTTCTTCTTGAGTTTTGAGAAGAGGAAATAGTCACTGGGAGCTAGATCTGGTCTGTAGGGTGGATGGTCGATCTCCATGAAACCGCATTTCTTCACAGCTTCCTTTCCAACAAGAGCTGTGTGCAAAGGCGCGTTGTCGTGAAGAAGGCGCACACCACCACTCCACTTTCCTCGCCTTTTCTCTTTGATGGAAGCACTTAGCCTTGCAATAGGCCAGCATAGTACTCCCCTTTACTATGGTGTTCCTCTCCTTTAAATCAATGAAGATTATTCCTTCACAGTCCCAAAAGATTGTGGCCGTGATCTTCTTGGTTGACTGAGTGGCCTTACCCTTTAGAGGCGGTGCTTCGCCAGGTTTATGGCACTCGATTGATTCTCTTTTGGACAAGGGATCATAGTAGAGGACCATAGTTTCATCTCCTGTAACAAAGCTTTGCAGAACTTCTCTCTCGTTGCCACGGCGGAGCTCCGAAAATGTCTGAGAACAGATGACTCGTTGCTGCTTTTGGACTCAGGAAAGAAGTTTAGGCACCCATCTAGAAATATGTTTTAGAAAGACCCAATCTTGCTGCTATTTCTGTAACTTTGATGTTCCCTTCATAATAGTTAGTTGCAAACTGCTATACAACAATAATAATCACATTTGACTGAGGTACTAAAGAGAATACAACAATCGAACACAATAAATTACAATAATTACACAACAATTATGTTTCTGTTGCACTAAGATGAAATAATTGAAGTTACTGAATGATGTTAACTAAACTTGTTTCTAATATCTGTACAGAATGTAGTACGTTGCACTTTCTTAAAGATAATAAGGTTGGTATAAAAACATTGTAGACGAAATAAAAACGCCATCTGTTGATTTAGCACAACACAATCTTTGTATATCTTTAAGATTTAAAATTATAAAAATCTTACAAAATTTGTCAAGAATTAAAGCAACTATGTATTTTAAGTTTAAAACGTTTTTAATATTTTACGTAAAAGAAGAGAGATGAGCAGAGATTTTTCACGTGTAGGTAAGTCATATAATCCGATTCTTAGAAAATAATTAAGTAGTTGTTGCTTCTAATTCACATAATACACTTTGAACTTTCCTAAATAACAGTAAGATTCGTACATCGCTAAGTAGGCGGTCAGCATTTCTGTGGCAATGCAGCCGACCTTAATTTTGTTCGGTGTGCAATCGATAACTGTACAATATCTGCCTCGCTTGGTATCGTAGTGGTCTGTTTAAACAGCACACTATGTAAAGGCAGGGTTTAATCTATCGCGGCACAATCCTTCTTAACCTTGTCAACCAATTAGGTCACTTGCCACAAGCGTATCAACTCTGAAGCGCGGAATAATTGTGAAGCCTCGAAAAGACTGGAATGTATACAAGAAGGAGCTCCAGAGCTCTAGGAATTTGCTAACGTTGACAAAGGTAACTTCCCAAGGTTTTAATTTTAATTTATTGGAGTTCAAAAGTCGCAGAAAATGAAGTTTATTGTGGATTTTATAGTGGGAATCTTGATTTTCTTATACCGGAAATGGAATTTAAGAAATTGCACTCATTAAAGGTTAAGGTTTTCTACATTTTCACTGTAATAAACTGTTTCGGAAACTATGGTGTGAAAGAGCATCAATTGCGGATAACCTATGCTTAAAATAAAATATCACATACGTATATAGCTGTACTAGAACGCTTCCATTTAAAACGTTCATTGTTTTAAAGTTATTTTAATAGCGGTTTTAGTGGTTACTCTTGTTTATTATTAGAACGTTCCAGTTCATGTGTTGGTCGCCTGATGAGGTTTTCCGTTTTAAATTTCCTTTATTATGTTATATTAAACATAAAATAATGCATAAGCAGAGCCCGGAAGTAAGGTGCAATGCCTTTCTGTTTGGGTGGATGTATTTAAGTGTCGGATAGAAATGAGCATGTTTCTGTACATTTGGGCTCAATAAGGCCAGTTTTTTTTTGTTTACTTTACCGGTTTTTTCCCTATTTTAAAGTATTTTTTATTGTTATGGATGTGTTCTACAATTATTTACGCATTTTAAGAGTATATAAATAATTTCAATACATCCAAGTGAAAAAAGTTATAACAATTAAATCACATATTCGTCGCACAAAAATATCTATGGAGAATCTTATTACACGTTTATTCCTTTTAAAGTATTTAAAAATTTTTCTTCTCTACACATTTACTTAATATCTTTAAATAGCAGAGCCTTCATTAGTGAAAGGAACGCACGGTTATCTCGGGAATACGAATAGTAGGAAATAGAGAGGATGAGGGAAGTACTGTAGTTTTGAATATTTCTTGTATCGACCTGCGCGAGACAATTCTAGGACATTTGTAGCGGGGGTAACTCCTCAGCTACATAAACGTAACAAACAATTGCAAGTGAGAATGGTAAACTGTGCAACAAGTCATCCCTACAGTGTGTTCAGTACGGAAGTAAGAGAGGTACTAACTTTATTCCCCTATAAACAGAAAATGAACTCGATCAGAAATCACTGCTCATCTTTTGCACATTCTCCAGGACTATTCAAAACTACTTTATTTTGTATTGATCAACATTCCCATGATGTCCTGAAAGGTGAATATTCTGTTGTCACTGGTATGAGTCCTTCCGAAATATCTTGCATTAAATATGCTCCAATCACTTCAGTGGAAGTAGAACGTTCTTTTTCCATGATGAAAAATGTTCTCTCTAACAAGCGGCTGACTATGACAGTTGATACCTTGAAAAAACCTCTTGTTGTTGCTTGTAACCCAAGAAAAGTCAGATTAGGTGCGTGATAAAGAAATAATTGAGCATCTTAAGTACTCATTTTCATTAATAATGAGTAGTATAACTCTGTTTTTACTTTTAATAAATGCTTATTTTAATTGTATTACTGCCTATTTTCAGTGTTTTAAGTGCCCTTTTTGCCTGTCTAATTTAACCATACACACCACAGCTCGAAATATTGTTTTAAAGTGTATTTTAATAACGCTTGTTTTATTGTTGGAACGTTCTAGTTCTGCATATGTATTGGTCGCCTGATCAGGTTGTCCTTTATTACAGTATATGTAAAATAAAATAACTGATAAGCAAAAAGAGAAACGGAAATTAATAAACATTGAAACAGCCATACTGTAAATATTGTAAATCGTGTGAACAACCGAAATAAGCCGGGTCACTGCACAACTTCACTACTGCTACTGCAGAATGTAGACTTTTAACAAATAGATTAACACTTGTACGTGCCTGGCTGAACATACATAATAGAGAGAGAATTTAATAAAAATATGACATTAATGCATCTATTTAATCATTCCATGACAAGAAACGTATTGCTTGGTTAATGTCAGGAATGTAGGGATGCAGTCTGTCTCTGTAGAAAGCATTGTATAGGAGGCCGATTTGATGTCTGATTAATTTCAACATAATGGCGGTAATTTTTGCTAAGTGGCGTGATTGTTGGTAAGCGTGATTCTAGTAACGGTTTTGTTCAAATGTTCAAGCTAGTGCTGCAATGCTCCGTTCTTTCTTAAGTGACGGGTGTAACACGTTTCGTAGAGACCACCACGAGTGGCCGAGGTCGTTAAGGCCCGGACTCGTGAGCGGGACTGAGGTTTTTTCCAGGTTTCTTCAGTCCTCATAATTGGCAAATGCCGGGGAGGCACCCTAAACTTAGGCCTGAAACGTTTCCTTCTTTAAAAAAAATCCTTTCCCAATGCATAATTTCATTTCATGTATTTATGACTGTGATAATCATTTTTATTTAAAAAAAAAAGTGGAGTGCGAACCATATACAAACTAAGCTAAAGGAAGTTCATGGAGACTGCACCGTGACTCAAGACCATTGGATAAATGAATTTCAATGTGGCCACACGAGCACTGCAGATGCTGTACGTTCCGGAGCACGATTGAGGTTTGTTCCGAAGAAATGATATCGTTATAGAAAACAATCGCATTAAGGTTCGTGAGATTGCTGAGATAGCAAGCATTTCATATGAACGTGTACGTAATATTCTACATGGGAAGCTGATTGCCCGGTGTGTTCCGCAGTTGCAGCATAATCCGAATGACTGCTGGCGTCATCTTGAGACTGTAAACCAAACTTGAATCCACCAACACCTTGGAGACAGTGTAGTGGGTTGTTGAAGGTGAAAGGGCACAGAAAAAATTCTAAAACGGTTTTATTCGGCGGGAGGGGGGTGTGGGACTCACAAGGATGATTGACTGTTTGGAAAATGGTAAAACAGTGACTGGCTATTATTACGCAACATTAGTAAACCGTTTGCTTAGGGAGTTGAAGAAGAAGCGACCAAGATTGGCGCTCAAAAAAGTGTTGTTCAACAAAGGGAGCCGTTGCGATAGCAAAAGTGCACGAGTTGGGCTTCAAAATATTCCCCAGATTTGGCCCTGTGTGATATTTTACTCTTTTCTAACTTAAAAAATGGGAAGAAACTTTCGTCCAATGAGGATGCTGTAAATTGATATTATACACAGTTCGAAGTTTTTTTATATCTGAGGGAATAAAAAATTGGAATCTCGCTGGACCAAATGTATTGAGTTTAAAGGACATTGTGTTCAGAAATAAATGTTTTGTTTTTTTTTGCTTAAAATGTTATTTGCTGTATTTTTACCATATTTATCACCCGCCCTCTTTTCCTATATTTTGAAGTCACATTTTGATTCTGGCATATGCAGTTTTTTAATTTTAATTTTCTCTTCCATTGATCTAAAATAAAAAGCCTTAGAATGTAAACGTTGCACAGTGTTCGTTTTCTTTACATTCAGTTAACTCAAAACGAAATACAGCAAGTATTTTACGGTTTTATTCACTAGCCTGCTATTCAGTTACAGCTGACTATTAACGAAACATATGATTTATCGCTGCTGGAGAGTGTCTGCGCGAGAGCAATGTTACTTAAAGTGTAACACTGTTTGATGTTGAAATAACTGCAACTTTTACCATATTTAATAATGTGACGGTGTTGCCATTAGTGTGCTAATGTCCTTTCTGTGAAAAATGGGGTCAAACTTTCCTGAGAGATGACGTTTCAGGTGGTGCATACTCAGAATGTCTCTTTTGGGCAAGAGGCTCCTACTGCCTTTTCTCACCGCCTCCGACCCACAGCTTTCCTGCAGAAAAGTCAAATTCAAACATGAGGCGCAAGTTTAGATATTTTACATATAAAAAGTATTAGGAAATAATTATATGAAATTAAACTTTAAAATGTTTAGTTAACGCAAACCAGAAACAATTTATTTTGTTTTCTCTTAACATCTGTTTGTACCGCGGTAAAAACGTTTTTTGGACACACTGCGTTTTACTATGTACACTGTAAGGCCGTGATCCAATGGGATTCTTCTCCGTCTTCCCATATGTTTCGTTGGTGTGCTAGGCGTAATTTTGTTGAAGAAGAGGCATTGTCGTTGCTGGAATGGGTGGCGATATACGAATGAGGATGCCTGTGGACTGAGCTCGGATTGGTTCTCTTGGGTAAGGATTTTGGCTCTAAACTGGAGTTCGTGGGTGTCTCTAACGGGATGTTGGTTATTGGTTGGTTCGCATAATTTCTTTATAATGGTGTTTTGTAAAGCCGACACCATGCTGAGTGCAGCTTCTGAACTTCTTTCCTGCTAAAGTTTTACTGCGTTTTGTTCCGACAGTACATTTGCGCCGAACATGCAATTTTAGGTATATGTTTTAAATGAAAAGTGGTTATTTTGAAGCAAAAGCATATTGTAACATCATTCAAGACATCACTAATTTTGAGAAATAACATTAATGTGAATTTTATCCAAAGTTGGAGTTAGTAGGTTTTGAAACGACGCTCCCCATAAGAAAGATGGCTGAAGAGCACATAGAATTTTATTGCCTGTTTCGCAAATATTCACGTTAAAAATTGGCGGAAAATCCCATCCGGGAATGTTACTCGGACCCGCTGCATGCTACCACATACGTGAGAAACTGTATTGTTGTTTGTTTCAGCACCCTCGCCAAGCAAGTGCAAATATCCGGCATGGCTGACGGCATCACAGCATTGGCATACCTTGGACTACCGCCGGTCGTACACTTTCCACAAGCACAACACGACGCTCCGGATAACCAACACGACATCTCAACCCAGTCAACACTCCGCAGCAAGCTCTGATTCCGTCGGCTCTTCTGCCCAGGGGTATGTAGTAACGTGTATTTATTGCTTTTGAGTTCTGTCCCCCAAACACCTTAGCAAAATGCTCTACAGGTATATTTGATTTCACTGTTTCTTCTCTCTAATGGATATGTAATCTTATCATGCATTTTGATAACAACGTAATGAAATATTCAAGGTTTCTATTGCCTCACACTGAAGAATCATGAACAGTATTAGATATGATCTTTAGGGGTTGAAATTTAGCGTTATTATATTAACAGTTACCCCTTGAAATCCCTCTAACCCTCTAAAGTCTTTCCAATAGACTTAATAAATTGCCTTCATAAAAAGATGAATGTAATTTCAGTCCCAAGTGAATTCAATAAATATAGAATAGTCAAAAATATATCCAGGCTTTTTATAAAACCAGCACATAAATAAAATGTATTAATCTTGTGTTAATATAACTTGCACATTAAGTAAAGAAATTTGAATATTTTTTATATTACAGTGGTAAATGAATTAGATACTTTCCCCATAAGATGGCATATACTGAAAATGGTGACCACAGCAGGGGAGAAAGACATTTTGATTGCTCGAATTCAATATTAGGAAATCTCAAACTCGCATCGCTTCAAAAGGATCAGAGGACATAAGTCAATCCGTGCATGGTGCGTATAATACAAAGACTCTGCCTGTGCAAGAGAAAATTAGCAAATCGTAGCAGTGATATTACCGACGCGTCCCCAAACATTGCACAAACAACTTCGGCGGTGAGAAAAAGATTTGAAATTTTCTTCCAGAGATTAGAAACCATTGGGTCACATGTACTGAATTACAAATGACAGGATGTTTCAGAAATACTTTTTACAAATCTTGGTGTTCCTCACACCAAAACAATACAAAAAGTCCATGTTAAATGTCAGGAAATCCTTATTTTTTAGTTATTAATGAAAGTTTACAAGAAAAATCAAACAAAATTCCATATAAAAAATGTCCCAAAATCCTTAGTTTTTGAATAAGTTAACTAACTTTTACCAAAATAAGAAATAAACCGGAATGAATCAATGTCAACTTAGAAACGCATAATAAATGCTTAAAAATCTGCTTGGAAAACTTGATAAAATGTATCTATCCTTAAACTTCTGTGACCTTTAAGAGTTAAGATATTTCTTATAAATCTTAGTCATTAAAAGTTTGGTAAAAAAATAAAATTTTCAGGGCAATACAATTTAGAAAAGCACATTTAATTTAACTTCCACAGTCTTGATAATCTTTTAATAATTCTTTTCTCTTAACAGCTTATTTTAGGACAAAGATTTTATGAATGAACTTAGCAATTAAATGTGATTTTAATTTGTTAACGCCCCATTCCATTGCCATTGATTCTCGAGTCAAATTACTCCGGACTCCATTGATGTTTAAAACTACTTGACCTTTGACTTTATAGACTGAAGGAAAACTCGAGAGGGAAAAACCTCATCCACGTAACTTAGCCTTTTGATTTAAATAAAAAGAATCTCAGGAATTTTCTAATGGATGAAAATCACGTTCATTACCTCAGAAATTAAGCGGTAAATTATCCGTGCTAAAATTGGAAGCAGGCCACAGATTCCTTTTCTTGTTTCTTCTGCATATTCCTCCACAAATTGCCTGCGGAAATCTAAGAGTTCATATTTTATAATATATCGGCTATTCTATAGGAAATCAGACGGAAAATTAGAATTATTGGCGTCACATTTTAAAAATATTCATATATTTTGTATTACTATAACTTATAAAGAGAAGTGTTTTTGTGAAAAATTACAATGGGTTTCCTGCAAAATTCGGTAAAGTTATATATAACATTTTCAAAAATTGTCTTTTTATAGAGACAGCTTACGAATATCTTAAAGTAGAAAACTGAACAATAGCTCAATTTAAATCAGCCTTATCGAACATGAATACTAAAGTATAGTTATAAATATACAAGATTGGAAGAGCATTTTATATACCTTTGGAATGATTTTCTCTCAGAGGGAGTAAAAAATAAAATATGCCAAAATTGCAAATTATGAAGACAAATATAATAATCAGATTTTTGCTCTAAGATAAAAGAGGTCAAAAAAATGATTTGTGGAATATGCGGCCGAGATCAGCAAGACATGTACCCGTGAGTGGGAGTTCTCGGGCTCGATTCCTCCCCGAATAAAGTTTTATTCAGACTTTACCGGTCTTCATAAATGGCAAATATCGGGAAGCTACCCTAAACTTAAGCCTGGGAACGTTTCCTTCCTTACATAATATATCACTTTATTTCACATATCATTGGTGTCCGTCACCTGATGCTTCAGCAGTTAAACACTATTAAAAAAATCTGGCCTCACACATCATATGTAAATGCAACCAGTAAGACCCACACGTTCTAAATATAATTTAACGAAATTATTTTTTATACTAGTTCATCTTGATAGATCATCAAAATAAGATTGACGCAATATTTTTCAAGGGGGGAAGTAGAAAAAGAATCAGTTTTTCCCCTCCTTTCTTTTCTTTTACTGTTTTCCATAGGTATGATAATAAAATATTAATAAATTTATATCCCTATTGAAAGTTTATAGTCTATAAGGTACCTACCTATATGTTTACATAATGTGACTTATCAGCTATAGTATCAAATTTTCTGATATATCTAGTATTCATCTTTTCAGGTTTATGATATTCAAAATTGCTTTCACAATTTAACCCTGAGTCCCTAAGTTCTTTTGTTACTATAAACACCTAAGATGTGTCTCCCAGACTCACTGTATTTGTATGGGAGTTCTGGAATGACAGAGCACTGTCTCTGTAAGAAATGCTTATTTAAATTGTTTTTTTAAAAAATAAAGCACATTTAACATATGGATAATTTACGTTACTAATCATTGCAACATTTACATTAAGTTATCGGGAACATCTTTAACACAAAACCTCTAGGACATATCATGTTTTTCTCAAATGTATACCTACTTCATACTTGTTATTTTTCTTCTCTCCATAACTATACAAGCTTACGAAGAATCAAACTGTCATACTTATGACTGTATGCACATTCTATAAAAATACCCTCACGTATCTTTATTTAAATGTAAAACATAATAATACTATTTCAATAAGGTGTCCTGCTTCCGAATCCTAACAATTCTTTCACTGTATATTTTCATTGTAAGCGGTTTTTGCGTTTCAAATGTTCGCCGAATGTATACCACGTCCCATTTTTACAATTACATAAATAGCATCCCTTCTTCTTTAGAGCGCCTGATGTTTAGACATTATAGGATGTGATTCCTTTATTCGTGCTAAGAGTATTTTACTTTGACTTGTAAAGTTCTAATTACGGTTAAACTTACGTAAGGCTATATCAAGTTTTCAGCCAATTCAGCAAAAAATATGTGGCATCTACATTTTTTCTTTAATTATATTCCAAGTTAGGTTTTCGCCGAAAATATTATGTAATTTGCGATTGAACTTGTGCCAATTGAATTCATAAATAATGCTAGTGGCCATCTTCTTTTCTTACTTTTGCAGGAGTAGGCATGAAATGTCTGGTTCAAGGAATGCATTTTGGTTTTATAGTAATACTCGATATCCTCACAATTTTCTACATTGATATCTGATGTGTGATACATTGTAGAAAGTAGCACCACGACCTTATCTCTCTTGTGTACATACAACACTAGAGTATGGTCCCAAGTGAAACCAAAGTTTGAACCTTTACCTTCTCTGTCTCTTCTTGGTAAGAACTCTTTGGGAATAAATTGTTTTTTAGATTTTATGATGTGCTTTTGTATACCTTGGATTGATTTGGAGGGTTTTATTCCATACAAAAAAACATTTTGTTCCTAAGGAGATGCTTCTTTTCATGGTAATGTATGAGCGTTACATTTCATGTACAGAATCACTAGTAACATGGTCCTCTTCACTATCATCATCAGGCATGAATCGAAATCACTAAAAGAATAACTTCCACCTGAACCACTTTCCTGCATTAATTCAATTTTTTTCATACATACACACATATGTATGTTTGAAGAACCAACAGAAACAGTAGCATCTGAGCAAGTTTTTCCAAACAGCAGAACCGAATAACAATAGTGCAACCTACAACCAGTACACAATAAATGTTCAAGTGAGTCTATCACACTCATGTTGGGTGTCAGTGTAACAAAATTTTGTTTTAAATCTCATAGTACGCACAGTATGATAAACTAAAATGGTACCGTTGTCATCATCTGATAGAAAAACCTATTTTAGAAAAATAGACAGAATGAAAGATCAAAACTTTTTCATTTTAATATAAAAGATCATAAAGTGAATTACAGTTAATCAGGAAGACTCGTATTAGGTACTCCATGGTTAAACAAAAAGCATAATGAACATAAAGGAAAAAGCCTTTATCCATATCGCTTTACATTCTTTAATTGTAAATTGTTTTCAAGACAATGTTAATTTATGAGGTTTCTTGATGTTCGATTTCATATGATTTGTAAATCAATCACCGACATGGAACTGAATTTTTTAAACCTGGTTGTAGATACATAGATACTATGTACTTAATTACAATACTAGTGCCGAATTCTAAAATAAAAATGTAATTTTTTTCAATAACCACCGTAAAACTTTTTAAAACATTTTGATTAGTCTAATTTATTTATAAAATAATGTGTATAATAGTATAATTTATTTTAATCGTCTTCTTTTCGGTACATAGATATTAGGTATGCAAATGATGGTGTTTTGTTTGGAAGTTGTATATACCTACCTTCTCATAAGTAATGTCTGTTTTTAACAAAACTTTATTTAACAAAAAATTTAACTAATCTTCAAAGTAAAAGTCAAGTCTTTAGATTCTATAGTCTTAAGCCACCATTCAGTGAGGTTTTTTACCTAGCGACGGCACAGTTTTTTTAATTTGATGATACCCACTTCCACGGCTTCATTGTTTTCGAAAAATCTCCCAAACAGGAAAAGACCCACGAATTGAAACAGATGGTAATCTGAAGGTGCAAGATCAGGTCTATATCTGAGTGTGATAACAGCTCTGTCTCTTTTCATTCCTGAATTTTTGTTTGGTTCGAGCGTCATGGAGTCTCGCATTGCCCTGCTGCAAGAGAATTCTATGCCCATTATCTCTGCCTCACAATTTCGTGGAATCTTTCCAGTTTTTGAGAGAATAAACATTCGCATCAACTCCACGCTCTTTTGGAATAAACTCTCAGTGAATTACACATCCGACACTTTGGAGCCGAACCGATTTTGTTTAACGATGACTTTGGCATGTTTTTTTTTTCAGGTAGCAATTCATAATATACATATCTACAGCTTCTGTGTGCTTTTTAAGTATCCTAATTTGGCGATGTGTGATATGTTTTGAAGCACAAGTTCTTCTGACAGCCTACGAGTACTTTTTGCGGGTTTTCTGCGTTTATTCTCAATATTGAATATGTTTGGTCTTCCAGGGCGTGTGAAATCGTTATTGTTTTCTTCTCCATTATTGAAACGTTGGAATCATTGCACACCTTCTCCTTCCATTTCACACTTCTTAAGCATTACTGTTTCCAGCAATGCTTTAGTAGAATTCTTAATCTCAAACTTTATTTCCATTTCTGATTGTGTATTAACAACTATCGCCTGACACCTTCTCACAATAATGACAATATGCTGTAAATAATATTGCGAAACTAAAGACAATTGTTTAAATCTTACAAAACACTAAACTTAAAATCCAACATTTCTTATGATGCAACCTAGTAAAAACAAAAAATCCTATGAAAATGTTTATGTGTGCATATGTTAAATTTTCTGAAGGAAGGTAGTTATTATTTTACAACGGATTTCATTACCCTCCTTTAATGTAGCAATTTATTTCTCATTCTGCTATGTGAAAATTCTCGTTTATGCCTTCATTATTTTCCCCCTATTCTATTTATGACAATCTAAAGCGCGTCGCATCATACACATCTGTCCCGCAACACCTGTGATGTAAAGTAGTTACGGAACTGAATCCAACGCCTACCAGCTGACATGCCACTAGCCCGCAATACACATGTGGTGAAGTAGTTGCCGCAGGGAAACGGCGTAGTCTAAAGTAACGCCTGCCGTATTACGTGCGACTGTCCCGCTACACACCATTGGTGAAGTAGTTGCCGCAGGGGCACGGCGAAATGTTCTAGCACATACACAACGCCTGTCAGTATCTGTGATGCAGCTGCGCTAAACAGGGTGCTGAAGTAACTGCTGTTAGTATGTTTACAGCTGAACATCTTGGAAATTTCGTAGCTTCTTACATGGTATCTACGTTTTATTTTCAGTTTCCTTTTTTACTTTTTAATTTAAATGCCGTGTGCATGCTGAGATTATAGTTAATTAATAATCGTTTAACGCATTTGAAATTTCCTCTTAACACTTTCGAATAATCGGAATTATCTATTGCGTTATTTTTATATTCGTGAAGACTCTCAACAAATTTATTTCCATTTTCGTCATACTATTTTAAAAAACTATTATAAAATAGATGATTTTCATTTCCAAATCATTGTACTTTACGCATTATTTATTATTCATAATCATTTTCACCTACCTGAGCTTTATAAAAAATACAAGTGGAGTCAATATTTATTATTATTATTATTATTATTATTATTATTGTTGTTGTTGTTGTTGTTATCATCGTCATCATACGCCACGAGTGGCCGAGGTCGTTAAGGCGCGACTCATGAGCAGGAGGTCCGGAGTTCGAATCCGACCAGGATCGTCCTCCCTGGCTGAGTTTTTTTTTTCAGGTTTTCCTCAGTCCTCATAATTGGTAAATGCCAGGGAGGTACCTTAAACTTAGGCCTGAAAAGCTTCCTTCCTTTAAAAAAATCCTGTCCCAATATGATCATTTTATTTCATGCATCATCAGTGTCCACCGCTATGATGCCTCAGTAGTAAAAAACGGACGTTAAACACTATTAAAAAGCAATCATCATCATTACTGTTCTTATCATGACATCATTATTATAATGATAGTTTTAGTAATTATTATTGTTATTGTTATCTTATTGATACTTTAAGGTGTTGCGGATAAGGTTACTTAAAATAGTCTTTATGTCTACTCAAATAAAACTGAAGTTGGTATGGGCATGACAGTACTTTCCGAAGAGCCCTTGAAACTTTTAAGCTGTAAGGGAGTTCGATCTAACAACAACTCAAAAATTATGGCCTTTGCTCTTCCACCATTTCAGAGAGTCATGGCAAAATAATTGATAATGTTACCGTTTATTTCATAAATAATTTAAAAGAACAAACAATTAGATATTGATTATTGAACTATCCTTGAGTCAAAAACGTTGGTCCAAATACTCCTAAATCTAGTCAGGTTTTCATGATTGTTGGAGGAATCAGAGAACAAAATCTCTGCCATTATTACGCTGTGGAAACATGTTAATATGAATGATGGAGAAGATTTTGAAATCATATGTAAAACATTCTTAAGCATCACAAAGGGGAAGCTGCCAAGAGTAAATCAAGTAAAAACATACCTAAAAAATTAACTTGCATAAATACCTTGAAAAAGTGTTACATTGTCGGGAATTTGTAAAGTTTTGAAAGAGTATTGGATTTAAAAAAAAAAAAGGTCAATTAAATGTGCCAAACTGTGTTCACTCTTCGAAACTGGAATATCGCCTTATTAGTAAAAAGAATCCACTCTTAAAATATTGATCGGGACAAAATATTCATGAAATAATAAATATTTATAGATAAAAGTCATTAAATGTACACCCTGTATAATCCCAATAATAATAATAATAATAATAATAATAATAATAATAATAATAATAATAATAATAATAATAGAATATTTTAACCATTTTTCATCTTATTTTAGCTAGGTACGTCATTTCCGAGAGAAACTAATTTTCTGAAATAATATAAAACAGAACAAACTATTTAGTGCAACTATACTAAGATAATAACAGCTTTTTGCAGAAATTGCTCAAAATGCTTTCGTCATCTCCTGTGCGTTCCATTCTGTGTAATGTCGTTACGGATTTATAGTGTAGCGCGTTTCCTTGCATCAATTTTCTATACTTTCATTCCCAACTTCACGACCGGAGCTGCGTATAAAATGAATTTTAAATTTCATTCTGTTCTCAGCGAGTCCTTGTTCGAGAAAAACGGGTACCCAGAGAATAAAGAGTGAGCCGGAGAATCATCGTGCATGCATAATATTGATGAATGAGGCCCAAAAGTGAATTTTCCCTTAAATTTCTTTCATTTTTGACAAATGACGGATGAATGTTTCCACCAAATGTAGGGATATAAAGTGTGCTAATCTTTTAGCAAATTTGTATTCTACTTTTGAATAGGTTGTTAAAATAACTCATTTAATTCGAAAACATAAACAGAAGCATATAATAGTAGAGCTTTGATTGGTGCATGGGCAGTTTACTTACATACCTAGCGACACAAATAATGCACAATTACTTTAATAGCTGTTCAATAAAGAAGTGTCACAATTTTGTGACAAATATCTTTACTCGTCCTCGTAATTTGGATATTTCTCAAAGCAGCTCCCGTTCCAGCCTCTCTGCCATTCTTCAAAGACATGGTGGAAACCATTTTGACAATCTTTCAATCTTCCATGAAGATGTTTCTTCAATTTGGGGAAAACGAAAGTCACGCTGTGCTAAATCTGAACTATGGGGGGATAAGAGATCACTTCACTTTATTTTTGTCTAGTAAACCATTTCTTGAAAATCGAAAAGTTAGGCGACCATAATTTTCCTAGCAGAAGCTGCCCCTTTGTGGGGGAGGACTAATGATGGAGATTTCCCCACAGATCCTTGCTATTTGCTTTCAGAATCAAAATGATGTAGCCAAGTTTCATCAGCAGTGATTACCTTTGAAAGAAACTCCACATCGTCTTCAACTGCATGCAAACCTGGACGCGATATCCTTTAGTTCGGGAATCAGCAGTCTTGTAACCCGTCGTGCACAAACACGTTTCACATGCACCTTTTCCGTTATCAACTTGCGGGTAGCACCGATTGAAGTTTGAAAGTGTTCCTTATGTTATTCAACGATCCTCTCTGACAATTACAGCAGCGGTGTTATTGTTTTCTTCCGTTTGAGCAGAAGGTACACACCTTGTATTGAAGTCGATTGCCTCCCATCTTTAAACATGTTTAACCATTGTAAGAAAAAACTCTCCTTAGGCCTCCTGCAACATTGCATAGGACTCAGCCGAAGGTTTGTTGAAACGAAAGCAGAATTTCAAATTAGCATGTTGTTCGTCGCTTGTTACCTCCATTTCGCTGTAGACTGAACTGAATATGTCTCAACTTCCAAATCTCTCACAGAAGTGTATCACGTGTACATTTCGCATTAAACTAACAATACAGTGTGTCGTTAAATTTTACTGGAAGAAATAATATTTCTGAAAATTATTTTAACTTGTTGAACAGCCCTCATATTCTAAATAAATTACGGAAGAATAGGATTTATTAGAGTACTATAATAGTATTTAAACATAAAATGATCAATTGTACAAGTTAAAAATGAATTTTGGGGGAAAAAACTACTTTTATCTACTCTGTACGTTCAGCCATTAGAGCTGGTTTCTGAACATTTATGCCAAGGTTAACGCTGTTTAATTCGATTACTCCACTTTTAGGCATTTAAACAGGAAAAATGATTAACTGTGATTTGCAAATGTAGCTGAACGGAATTTACTTTGAAGTGTCGACACGGGTTAGCAGAATTTTACAGCTGGCCGAGTTACCATGGCATTGTGTATTTTGTGCAGGTACCACAACGGCGGGGGTGCAGTGGCGGTTTCTCTTGGGTTGACCAGTGACGTAGGACAACAGCAGCAGCAACAGCACCAGGAAATGCGAGTTGTCTGCACGGAAGTAAAGCAGAACGGTCCAGATGTGGCTTATCTGGTAACGCACTTCACCACGGGCTGGTGAGTATTCCATCCTTTTATCGTATTATAATGTGACACTGCTCTACATTTTTTTCCATGAGAAAACTCTAATGCAATGTTCATTCTAAATTCATGTTAAAACTTAAATGTTTCCTTCAGGCATAGGTTTTTGTGACAAAATTTCTCAACGTTTTTTCTGCATTATCTCCTATAAAAAATTAATTAAGTATATATTCCTGTTTTATTTTGTATGTATTCACAGAAATAAGATCTTGTGTTGCACTAGAAGTCAAATGTCCAAAACTATACAAGTTCATTTATTTTCTGCTTGTATTGTAATGTAAGCCAAGAGTGTGGCATGTACTGTTAGCACAACTATTTTTAATTTATATAAATATCATACAAAATGTATAATGCAATTCTGCGAAAATGACATACATACATGTCACATGACTTGAAGTTATAATGTGCAATAAGTCTGAAAGTTGGAAGTTGTCGCGGTTCGGTAGGTGGGTTGGGATGTTACTGATTGGTTCATTTTCAAAAATGTGCGGCGAAATATGCTGTGGGTCCCGTATCGTAGATTTACTGCACGTAAAAGAACCTCAAACATGAAAGAAGAGGCCTCTGAGCAAAATTTATTGTCCTTTTCATGCCCTGAATTGAATGTTAAAGAGCATCCTTAAATGCACCAAATAAAGAGAAAGAGGAAGAAATGGTTGAGGGGAATCAATAAACAAGTCAAAGAAATAAATAGACATTAATTATTACAGATGAGGATTTTTAATTGTGTGAATGAATCCAATGTCCTAATAACCACAGAATTATGGGTTTTGGATCAATGAGAAAATTAGTAGACATATATATTTAATTAGATACAAGTAGTATAGTGTGATAGGCTGGCTGTATAAATCTGTACATAGTGTTTTACTACATTCAGCGTAACTGTCCCTCGAAGAGGTTTATTTGTACCTAAAGCGGCTGTATTCAATATCCCTTTCCACTTCACCTTAGCCGGGGATATTTGTACTGTACGAGAGAAATTCCATTTCAGGAATTTGCATACAACAAGCACTATTCTACGTATGGACACGATAGCATGTAAATTCCTTCCTATAGAACCTCCACGGAGCTAAGTGTTGTCATCCATTCCCGTTTTCCAAAGCACTTAATTGCAATTTCATTTGTTATTCAAGATTCTGCCGAGATTCGGTTATTTCGGGCACCCCACAACTGCTTGATAAACTTTTATACATTGTTATGCAGAGAGCACTTGTTAGCACGAGAGCTAGGAGGTTTTAAGGGATGGTTCTCCATTATTCCACCCCGTTGGGGATGGGTGCCAGAAAATAACACATACTTCCATATACATTCGAACCGTCTACCTTGCCGGGAATTTATGTACTCGGACGTACACCCGCAAAATAAAAAACGTAAACGTCGTTTTTACAGCTTTATTAAATACATCGCTCGTCCTTATAGGGCTTGTGAGATAGTTAAATCTTTCAAAGGTGCTCGATTTGAAATTAAATCATATTTCATCTCCCTATATCCACTCTAAGAGACACGAAACTGAAAATGATTATGAGTTGACCAAAGCTAACGATTACAATTCCCACAAACAAAATTAATTTATTATTCTAATACGGAGTGATCCAAATCGGGTAACCACCAGAGTTCTAAAGTAAGGCTAAATGCCTTTTATATCTGGGTGGATATATTTAAGTCAGATAGAACTGGATATGTTTCCGAACATTTGGGGTCGACAGGGCCAGGTTTTACTTTGCCTTTTTTTCTGTTTTGGTTTCTGCTGCTTATTGGATTTTTTCTGCTATTATTTTAAAAATCACATAAAGATTTTCAATATATCGAAGTGGGAAAAAAGTTATAAAAATTGACACGTTCACCTCGAAAAAACATCTATTGAGAATCTTGTTACACATTTATTTCTATTCAAGCAGTCAAAACTTTCTTCTCAACCCATTCACTTAACTTTTTTTAAATATCAGAACCTTCATTAGTGAAAGGAACGCACGGTTACCTCGCGCATATGGATATCAGGAAATTAGAGGATGAGGGAAGTGCTGTAGTTTCGAATACTGTATGGATTTGCGCGAGACAATTCTAGGAAATTTGTGGTGGGGTAACTTCTCAGCTGCATAAATGTAACAAACAATTGCAAGCGAGAAAGATGATAGCGGAACAGCTGTGCAAAAAACCTTCCCTTCAATGTGTTCAGTACAGAAGTAAGAGAAATATTAACCTGATTCCCTTATAAACGTATAAACAGAAAATGAACTCGACCAGAAACCAGAAACTCTGCAGTAGACGACCGGCAAGACTAGAATTAAACATCTGTTGACGTAATCAATAAGCTTGCTCAGTCATGTTTCAGTTGCATATCTGTAGAAATTGCGTGTTTTTCTACTGTGCATCTGTACATTGTGAATGAGATACTTACTAAAATAAACAATATTGATGGTTATTATGTTGCAAAGAAAGCATGCAAGTACAAAAATAGAATTTCGAGTGAAATTTCCAGCTGTAACATCTCTATCAGGCAGTGCAATTCTCATATCGATGAACAAAGTTCGAACCCATTTTGTTTTCATTGACAAGAAGTTTTAACACAGAAGAAACTTTTATATAGGCTATCGATTAAGTCATTAATACATTCAATCTGGAAATTTGGTGTATCTGTTGGCAGTGCCCATAAAGTCTTTCAGCTATTGTATCTTCATCCATATAACAACGAGGTTGTAGGTCAAAATATCCGGGAGACAGTTTATAATATGCCAGAGGATGAAATGCAGCGAGTGTTTCAAAGTCTTACAAATAAACAAAAAGTTCATCTATGAGTTCCCTCGACATGTGGCGAGAGTATTACGTGGTTACTTCCCGTCAGCAAATTCGATTTGTGATTACATAGCGGACGAGTGCAAAAATTTACAAAACTATAACACTTTATGAGTAAAGTGAACCAAAATCATCCATTTACTATTACAAAGGAATTCGTCTTTCTTCCATACAGAATTTTAATTCATTCTTTGTTGCTGTTGTTGTTGATGTTATTTTTTTTCCCCCTTCCAGAATTAACTCCTGGCTGTGAGGGAATTCTCAGACAAATCTTAACAGATATCATTCCCGATTACACAATCGGTTTCTACACAGGACGTTCTAAAAGTTCTCGGCCAGACAAAAAATAGCCTTTTTTATTTTTCACCTTATATATCAATATATTTAGTTCAACGACTTTCCAACTTTTTAATATCCTCAGTACACTAAGATTTGCCCAACTGTGAAAAAAGGCCTCCGCCTCAGCTTCATCCTCATCATTTCATGTGAATCTTCGTCCTCTCAACCATTTCATCAGATTTGGGAACCAAAAGTAATCGCTGGGAGTGAAATCCGGTGAATATGGCGGATGTGGAAACACTTGGAAGCAACGAACAGTTTTGCATCAACAATCCCAGACGTGAGTGAAGGTCCATTATCGTGTGGAAAGAGAACTTTCTTTTTCGCAAGGTGTGGACATTTAGCCTAAATAGCATCCTTTAGTTGGTGCGGTAGTAAACCGTAACGCTCCCGTAATGTTATGTCCTACGTGCACCACACCACGAGAATCCCAGAAAACTCTAGCCATGACTTTTCCTGCAGATAGAACCCATTTTGCTTTCTTTGGTGTACTTTCACCTCTTGCCGCCCACTGTTTTGACTGCTCCTCCATCTCTGGCGTGTAGTGATGAATCCATGGTTGGTATACTGTTATGAAACGTCAGAGAAACTCGCTGAAATTGCGTTTAAATAAGTCTAAATACTCTTGCGAAATGTCCATTAAAATGCGTTTTTGGTTCATTGTTAACAAACGCAGAAAGTTTTCTCATATCCAAAACTTCCTCCAAAAGTAGTAGACAAGGTCTATCGAGCTCTTTGCAATGCCAGCCAACTCTCGTACCTTCAATCTGGGACCATTGAGTACGGCATTGTGAAATTTTGTCACAATCTCGTCGGACATAACAGTTTTGGAACGCCCTGGGCACACATAATCTTGAATGGATATAGGACCACGCTTAAATTCTGCAAACCACATTTTAACTGTCGAAAACGAGGGGAAAGAATCCTTTATTGTGGAATATCCGTTTTATTTTTGTTGGACTTAAATCCTTCAAAACGAAATACTTTATCACAGCTCGTATTTCAGTTTTATAAAATGTTAACACTAGTTTGTTTACACGATCGTCAGAAACAAGTAACTATACCACGCGTTCGAGAAGTTTTAGAACACCCCTGATATTCGATATAGTCATTCAAGCGAGAATTCGCTTTAAATTCCGTTATTTAAGTAACGTAACGTTAACGTTAAATCAGCAGGTGCGCTTTAACTAAACATGCAGTCTATTAGGTTATATTTTGTTTGAAAAAATTGCCCGTAACTGCCTGAGAAAGCAAATAAATGCCTTTAATTATTGACTTGATCTGGTTTGTACGAGGTTTAAAAGTGACAGTATGATTGTGGCGCTGTGTAACGGTCTATAAGTCACCGGCGTGTTTTGTCGCCGTTCCATTTACACGGATGTTTGAACGACCAACCGTAAAAAAGCACAGCAAGCAACCTGAAACATAACCACAATTAATCCAACGCTCGACCAAGCCGGATTAAAACCACATCACCAGTCTTGCCAGCCCTGAAATCCAATAACCCCTAAATTCTGCAATGAAATAGCGGTACAGGTCTCACAGTAACACGAGCCGGGCTTTTGTGGAATGTTTTACCGCAAGGTCGCCATCAAAGGCGAGCAAATTGGCACAAAACAGATCGCGGGTGCGATGGAAGTTTATCCCGTGGTTTAACTCCGTTACCTAAGGCAAAAGGAGAAAAAACCTTGAAACGTGCACGTATTTTATTTTATAAACGATAAAATGCTTGATTTTTCTCACTGAAATGAGCTTAAAAATCCCAGATTTAATTCAGCAGCTTAATGCTGATTTTCAATTCAATTTTTTATTTGCCCTGCAATGTTTTTGTTTTACATCAATGAGTCGTATGTGAGGTGCATCCAAAAAGTGAGTATTGCTATTGTTTATCTTCGAAAAAGAAACGGCAAAAATAATAATATACTATGTAGGGGTGTTCTGTCACCCTTTGGGTGGTTGCTTATGCCTAATCAGGTTAAACATTATGAAACTTGTCCGGTTGTGAATTACTACTTCGATCTTTTTTGGCCAGCAAATAAAGATACTGTTCTAAAGTTAACGGGGAACGCTGCATGAACATTCAAATGAAACACTGTGGTCCTAAAACTGCCCTTGATGAAGATCACAGGGGAAGGCCGGCTACAGCAACTTACAATGATGCTATTTTTATAGTACGCAATATTGTTGACTCAATAAAAGTTGTCTATAGCACAATTCAAAGATTGTTTAAATAGTAGAAAGAGCGGAGGCAATCGATTTCAAAGGAAAGTGGACCCGACGCTCCAGTTTGTGCTGTCAATGTGTGAGAAGGCATCGTCGAGCACTTTCATAATTCCTGAAAATTTCACTGGGTTTAGCTAAGGCATCACAGGCGGTGGGCACTGATAATACATGAGATGAAATGATTATTTTTATTTAATTATTCCAAAAAAAATGCCACTGAAGTAAAGTAATTAAGCTCCTTGCAATATTTCAGTTTTCAATTTTTTTCCTCCTCTATGAATGAAATGAAGTCAAATCTGTGGCGGCTCGTGACATAAAAGTTGGTCCAACCAACTAGCTGCTTTTAACTAATTATTGCGCCATAGGAGGCTGATAAAGTAAAAACTACTGTGTTTCAACCGCGGATGTAGTGCAGCAGATGTATAATACGAAAATTAACTTTTAAGAAAGCGCATTGATGTACAATATTAACTATTTTATGTACATGCAATAATGCGGAATGGCGTCATAGAAAATAGAAGTTTCGGACAGCAGTTCCACACTAATCTTTTAGCTACAGACTGTAAAATAAATAGCTAAATCACTATTCCAATAAATATAAAATGTGAAAAGTGTTTTAGCTAAACGAAATAAACGGCAATGCTCGCCGGCTCGGAACATCCTTCTGAGTTGCTTTGGAAACGGAGTAGCCAATCAACGTCACACCTTTTTCCAAGCCCTAGATGCTGCCCATTGTCCGATTCTCAGTTTTGATTGTACTTGCTATCTCGGAGCATAATGCAAGTGCCTACCGTCGCCAAGGCTACCGCTGTGAAACAGATCACATGTGCAGCGTAGTTCGTTCTGATGGGATTGCGTTGTACAGAGGATACAGGTGTAAGAATCATGCCAAAGCAACGAGCTGTTACGTATAAATGCCTGTGTCAGCGCTCAGAAATAGTTTAAAGTTGAGTTAAATTGGAAAATCATGAAATTAATAATTACTGATATACTGGATAAAAAATTGGTGCAGCCGCGCTATATCTTAAAAGATGATTCTGAGTCAACTTTACACTTCATGTTTTAAGATAACATATTAAACGTTATAAAATCTGTTACGCTTTATTGTATTTAACAGATTATGATATAACATTTTCAACCGTGTATATGAGGAAAATGTCGTTTCATATTGAAACATAACTCAAAAACCACGATTCACGCCTAATGCATTCCAGAACAGCAATCATCATTAGCATGTGTTGCCTTCTGGGTAATCAGTCTGCGCCTTTTAATGAGAGAATAACAAAAGTTAGCTCAAAAAGATTTGTAGTATTAAGTATTTCAGGGAAAGGGCATTGGAACACCAACATGTGAAGATAGAGAAGTTCCTTTAAAGGGTTAATTCCTGTAACCTTATAAACTATATATATTTTGAATCAGAGAGAGTCGTAATGTATTTCCATCGTGAACATAAAGTGTCAACTTTTCCACTTTCAGTTTCCTTAAGAGCAGCTGATGTTACAAAAAGTTGGAGTGGTGCGGTTTTTAAGTTTAACGTGGAAGCAAAGAAGAACTTCCTCGCTGGAGATCTCGTTATTATCATTATAATTATTTTGATGTTGGTGAAGAAGTTTGAGGTATTGGTGAAGTCAGCGCAGTGTGAATGTGGAGGGGGTGTGTGAAAACACCCTCTCACGCTCGTTCTAAGTGAATTGTGTCTTCTGCCGGCCCGGGAAGGGAATATTTATGTCTTTGGCCCGGGTCGGTCTCTCTCCCCTAGCGTCTAGGTTAGTGTAGCTGTCGGCACTTCTAACTTTGGCGTGACGACAGAGCGTCTTTGTCTCACTTCGGTTGGAAGGGGCGCCCGATTTACGGGAGGGTTCATCTCTTGTTCCTCTCAGATGCACAGCTCCACTCACTTTTTCTCCTGATAATGGCGCTGCAGTGGCGGAATCCCTTTTAATAGTCATTACAGTGCAGTTTCTTAGAACGTACACGTTCTTCTTCCTTTGTCTGGTCTTTGAAGGACGATTGAATAGCCAAACAGCCACATAATAATCCTATAGTATTACACTACTGGAAAAATGTATTGCATCATCTATACATTTTGTGTATTTTTACACTTACCTAACTTAATGTCAACAGTGGCTTCACTATTTCAGTTTTATTTTATATATGAATGATTGTGCATAGAACTTCTAAACAAAGTCCATTGTTGTGGTACTACTACCTTTATTGTTGGTTTTAATATAGTAGTCAGTGGTGTGTGTTTAATAACAGCTGCACAAAATGAGCAAAGGAAGCCAATTGACTCCTCACAAAAATAGTGTAATTGTCGCATTAGCTCCTGAGCGCCTTTCTACTGGACATGTTGCTTCAAAGATAAGATTAAACCAGTCCACTTTGTCAAGACTGTTGACTAAATTTGTAAAGAATAAGGGAGAGGCAGAAAATAATTTCTCCTGCTGTTAATGACTGTTTGAAACGGATCTGTCTGAAAAACCGGCGTATGACTTGTGGAGTTGAAAAGAGAGTGGGAAGAAGCTTCCAGTGTGGTGGTTTGCAGCAGAACCATCAGATACAGACTTTCAGAAATAGAACTGCCTGCTAGACGGCCACGGAAGAATCCCCATCTGACAGTTAAAGTGAAGAAAGCTCCACTAGAATGAGCCAAGGAATATGTCCATTGGAGATGTGGAGTAAAGTCATTTTCTCAGAAGAATCAAAATTTAATATCAGTCATCTTAGCGGTGAAGAATTTCTGTCAGAATATTTGGACTCAACAGTGAAGTTCCCAGAGTGTGCTGGTGTGGGGTTATACTTGAAGCAAAGAAGAGGGTACATTACATTTTGTTCAGTAAACAACAGATGCATACATAATGATTTTAAGAGAAAGTTTAATGCCAACAATTGTGGAGCTGTTTGTATCACCAGAAAATTGCACTTTCGGGTGACTCCGCACCATGTCATAAGGCAAGAACACACTTGAATAGCTACCAAGCCCTCACTCTTTCATCAGCTTATAGTGTATGAAAATGTAGAATGTAAAGTTTTCTGTAGAAATATTCATGATTTTACACTAGCTATTGACAGGACTGAACTCAACAGACTATACTACAGTGACTATGCAAGTTTTAACTTACACTTACGCATATTTTCATAGCTTAAGTTCCATTGTTGCCATCTGCTTCAGTTACATTTTTGTAGTCATTATTTCCAACAATGAATAGGCTGGCTAAAAAACTTTCTGAGTGCCTCTCGTATTATGAGTTAGAGATCATGAAGGGAAAATGCGTCATGTTCCAGTCTACATGTAGCATAAGACTGAGAGGAGTATATTTTACTTCAACTTAAGGGTCTTTTCCAAAGCGCAAAATATTTTTTTAAATGGTGTTTAACGCCCGTTTTTACTACTGGGGCACCACAGGCAGCAAAAGAATCTGAACGTACAGGACAGAGCCCAACAAATATGTGTTTTAAATCATACAAAACTGTGCATTCATGACTTTGTAAATAATATTTTTAGAAAAGATGATCTCTGCTTTGCCTCGAGCTGTAGCTGCACTTCAGCACACTGTGGCTGGTTGGAAACTTTGAAAGAAAAAATGTAAAATATTGGAACGATAAAAATATTCGATAACCATTAAGATTAAAATACACATATTCCGGGAAACGGCCTCCCATGGATTATCGCTGTATTTTACGGTGCGATAACTTTATACGGAAAAATATGTTGCCTATCCTGGGTAATCCTGCGTGCTTCATTCACATACTGCCGTACCCAGGTCGCAGATTTGTTACCAAAATTCTGCTATTGGTGGGATTTTGTGTTCTAAGAGGTTCCTATCCATATTCTCATTAGGATATCTTTCCCTCTTATATATCGCTTATAATTAAAGTGAAGGGGAAAGGTAAAATATGTTACCTAGTTTTAAAGCCGTACGATTTTAAACACTCGTTCTACACTCTAGATTTCTGAAATGTTGTAACGTTTCCTCCATACTTTTTTGATACCAAGAAAGTTTCTCAACAGCCATATTGAAGAATCTTGGTGCAACAAGTAAAGAACAAGGTGAGCAGTTTCATAAAGACATTAAAACAATGGGAACACCTATTAAGACATAGGGATGTTTAAATGATAGCTGATTACTGCTGGTGTTTGAAAAGGGACACTAGTGAAGGACATATCAGAACTTCGAAAAAAATGAAAGTTTTCTTCTCCCTAATAGCAGAAAATTTTGGAAAATGTTCGTTATTGAAACATAGCTCTCTTTTTTCAATATATTCATTAATGTTTAAGTTAAAATAAAATGTAAAAAACAATTTTTCTTAGCAATGATATCAAAACTTAATATTTCATCAAAATTATAATTACAGTATTACATTCGAAGTGATTTTGTTTAAAAACCTAGTCCGGTAGAGTAAAACTGAAAAAAATGTTTGAATTCGGGGCATTCATGTTACATATAACTAGGTGGAAAAATAAAAAAGCAAGAAAAAATCTTTTGTTGATCAGTGGTTAATTAGATTGTTACAGGTTTTATCAAAAATTTAATGTTGCTAATTTCAGACTTTTGTGCATATAAATCTAGGCCCAAAATATGCTTAATCTCCATTTCGATAGACTTTTTTCTGGCGAACTCTCGTGGACTAATATTACAAGTAACAGTTATGTGGTCGACCGCTTCATAATAGGTACATGACAGATGCTGTTTGCTCAAATTTCCCATCGCCTGAGGTGTCAAAGAAATTTCTGTTCATAGTTCTCTATCATCAACCCTGTGTTCTTATTGCGTTTGCAACACAAAAGCACGTTGCTCTGTAGTTAATTTGCAATTCATTTTACAGAGTAATTACGAGCAACACATGTAGTTACTGATAACAAAATCGACCATGACAATCGAACATCACAACACGAATAAGATACCAACACGAGGTAGAACGTCATGTTTGCCAACTCCACCATTTACATCCTGTGAGGTACATGTAAAATTGCTTGTTCAGGTTGTGACACCCGTATATATGAATTCTTATACGAGTTTTGTTCATAAAATAACCGAACTTTTTAGTTGTTTAAAATTTTGCCTTACCTGCATATTACTGACGTTTGTCTCCCTTGAAGTAATCTCCACTTCTGTTGATGCCCTTTCTCAACGGCGTTTCAGCTTCTGAAAACAAATTTCATACGACAGCGCTACTTCTGTCTACCAATTAGGTTTTATATACTCAATGGAATGAAATCTTCGCTTTGTTCATTGTGGACTCGAGCTTTGGAAATAAAAGTAGTTACAAGTAAGGAGTATATGGAGGATGGGAAAGAACAATCACGATGAGTGCGTTGGAGCATTGTCATGTTGCAGGATCCATTAATTGTCTCCCTAAAGTCCGGGCCACTTCTTTCTCACGTGTTCTCGGAGATGTCAGAACATCTTGGTAATATCAGCGATTCACAGTTAGATCCTCCGTGATAAATAACACCGTGAATATCGAACAAAACCGTCAACACCACCATTACGACGTTTGACTCAATTGACTAGCTTTTTTTGGGTCTTGGCGAAGATTTCCAACCCATTGTGATGATTGGACTTTCGTGTCAACATTGTGACCGCAGACCCATGTTTCATCACAAAGAGCCCCTAGCATATCCCAACGAGGTTGCGTCAACAGCCGAGGAACAAACTGCTGCAGCGCGATTCATATCAGCATTTCATGACACAGATATGTTACGCTCTTCGGCAATTTCTCCAACATTTTCACGGATGATCTCATTAATTCTTGCCGCATGTTGACGTAGATGGGCGTACAGGAAGCAGATCATTAACTGCGGACTTCCCGTCAAATTTAAACCGCATACCTTGCTTCACCGCCATGGTAGGCGAGGTCGTTATGGTGCGAACTCGTGAGGGTTCGATTCGCATTCGGAGCATCTTCCCTGACTGAGGTATTTTCCAGTTTTCCTCAGTCCTCATAAGTGATAAGTGCCGTGGAGGCATCCTAACGCTTATATCCTTAAAAAAAGAATTTTCAATTTATCATGTCATCTCGTTTATCACCACGGTCCACTGCCTGTGATGCCTCAGAAGAAGAAAAAAAGACGTTAAACACTTAAAAAAATATCGAACTTCCCGAATTTGTCCTCACAGCTTGCAAGGGGTTTTGCGTCTCAGCCAAGGCCGATTCTCCTGCTCATTCACGGCTTGACCCGCCTCCTGTCCTCAACTTCCGAGCATTCCATTCGTACGTGAAGACTGTACAGTAATGTAATGTTTAAATGTTGTTATAAATAAGAATCAGCTCGTCGTGTTCATGAGGAATTTATTCAGAAGCTCCCTGGGCAATTACCTCCTTCCAAAGCTGCAATTCAGGACATTGTGAATAAATTGTATACTACTGATTCAGTACAAAACAAGAAACACATGCAGTTTTAACAGAATACAAATTAAATGAAATCGGTGCAAATCTTGAACATTCCCCAACAAAATCAGTACCGATATTAGCACAAGTTGGGGTTTTAGTGTCTGCTGTACATGCATCTAGAAAAGTGTTAAAACTCGAACCTTACAAGTGTAAGCGTGTTCATGGTGATCCCGTAGCACGTGTACATTATTGTGAGTGGTTTCTTTCATCAGTGACCGAAGGAGTAATCGACCTACTATTTGTACTTTATTTTTTCAGACGAGGCATGGTTCTACCAAAATGATCGTGTGAATTACTCACAGCACTCGATATTGGGGTTCTGAAAATACACATTGTATACAAGAAATCCCCCTTTATGATAAGAAAATTGGAATTAGGTGTGCGAAAACACAAGAACCTTAAGGCATCGTGGGCTGTGCAAGCTGTAAGGAGATATTTTGGAAGCCCTGTAGCACTGAGTACGAATTAAAAGAATTGTTTCCAAAAGCTTCTTTCATCATGTTATGATTCTCGGTAAAGTATATGCAAATTTTCGCGCAACATTTAATGTTAATACGCTGCTCATCGGAACACTCACAACACTGTTGCAAAGTAGCGCAGAACTCTATGACGCTAAGTGTTACGACGCAGAATTTCGAAAGTTCGGATACCTTTTGAACAACTCCGTGTTGCTTTATTTCCTTTAAACTGGCAATTTAATACACTGCCTTTAGTATCCGAAAAATAAATGTTATTTATAACGTTTCTAGAGACGTTTCAAAAGTCTGACACTAATGATATTAATAATACGCTTATTTAATCTGTGAACGTCAAATAATGCCGCTAGTGTTAAGCGCCCTGTGTATTTTTACAGATCTGAAAGCCCGTTCTCTTGGGAAAGGATAATCCCCTGTCCGATGAAACAGGATATCCTGCATCACATGATGGGGTAGCCTCGCTCAATCAGCATCAATGCCTTCTTTTCTCTCTCGGAATGATCGTCATCAGTTTCAGTGGGGATGTCTTGTCGAGGGTTGTATCTTGTCCTCCCCGGGGGTTTATACGTCATCCCCTACCCCGCGTGTCACCACTACCCTTCACACCTGTATAGCAGATGTTGCTCCTGGCGTTCAGAGAAAGATAAACTGGGGGATTTTCATAACCACATAAACTGGTTATAAAATATTTGCTAAAAAATTAAAATAATATGAAAACGTGAAAATCTCTCTCATATTTTTTATTTATTTGTTTTTCGGTTATGGCCTTTGGTCTTCGACCATTTAGCAAGCCTCATCATATCGATGAACAGCATAAATTTGATCACATAATATGAGTTTTAATCATAGAAGTTGTTTCTTTTCCAGTTGCTCACTTCTAACATCTTTTATATTCATTCGCAACAGCTTAGTTTTCAGTGTCCGTCCTGATATTTTCTTTAAGTACTCTACAGAATGGAGTTGCTCCTTTTGATTTCATTTTATTCGGTAGGCCAAAACACTAATGGCGAATAATAAAGATAGCCAATTGTTTCCCTTAAAGGGCAAAGGTCTCAGGGGCAGCTCGTTTTTTCCTAATGCGGTGAGCTATTCCACGCCAGTTGTTCGTATGCTGTTTAAGACACTCTGACTGATTTGTTCCTATTTCTCACTGCTCTAGTTGCTCCTCGAGAGATGTCCGTGTTTCTCTTCCTCTTGCTACTCTTGACCAACCAGGACCTACGTCCTATGTCCATCTTCTTCTGAGTCTGCCTTGTGTCCTTTTTCCTATTCGGGAGTCCCACATGGAAATATTGTAGGTCCATCTATCGTCCTGCATTCTTGCGACGTGACCGCCCCATTGCCATTTGCTCCTGTTAGCTATTTGTGCCATGTCTGTTGTCTGAGATAACTGATTTATTAATATTACAGGTTCTTTATCCTTTAAAGTTATTCCTAGGATCTTCCATTGCACATATCTTTGGTAGATTTGAGTTTTGTTCTTTTGTTTTTCTGTTAGTGACCATGTCTGGCACCCATATAGTAATACAGGGTACACACAGGTTTCGAGAGTCTGGAATCTGATTTTTTTTAGTTTAGTGTTTGGTCTAATAATATAAACTTAAGGGCTCAAAATACTCTCCAGGTTAATTAACTTCTTTTTTGTATTTCTTTTTCCGTTTTATATTGTCCTAAACACATATATATGAAGATCTACAATAAATTGGGCATAATGCATTTATAACCGCAATTTAAAAAAAGAAAAAGGACAAACAATGTCTTCGAAATATTCAAGAGCGCTAGAAAATGTTTACTAACATCCAGCTTCTCTTCGCCCAAAGTTTCCATTATACCGGAATTCAAGCTGTTAATTATAATTATATAGATATACACAAATTTATGTTTTCTGTCAATGTCATTAAGTGCATCAGTTTTTAATGAGAGCAGGTTGAAAAGACGAAAAATAAACACATTTGACCAGGAGTAAAGCATACGGATGAAACCTTTACATTTTTTTTTACACCTAAGTCATTTTATGCTGTCCTTACATTCTGCCGTACGTTTGATCTCTAAGGTAAATACCCCCTGGTCAGTTACCAGGTGTCCAATGTACGGATGGTACGAATTTTCTCATTCCTAAGCAATTCTTGCATGCCGCTTCTCACTTTCAATTCACCGCCACGGGTGGCCGAGGTCATTAAGGCGCGGACTCGTGTTCGGGAGGTCTGGGGTTAGAATCCCACTAGGACAGTCCTCCCTGACTGGGGTTTTTTCCAGGTTTTCCTAAGTCCTCATATATTGAAAATGCCGGGAAGGTACCCTAAACTTAGGCCTAGGACGCTTCCTTCCTTAAAAAACAAACCCTTTCCCAATTTATCATTCATCTCATGTATCATCAGTGTCCACATGCTGTGGTGCCTCAACACACGAGTTAAACACTATTCAGAAAAAAATCCTCGCACGTTTTGGTAGTGGATATTCCCAATAAAAGAAAATAATATCGACTTTTGCAATTCTTATTATTGATTACATTTGCATATATAATACTTGTCTTCTTGGGTGCTTATTTTTTCTCTCTCGGGTACATTGATATCTCTGGTGCTTAGAACAGTAGCGAAGTATGGCTTTTTATGTAAGGTAGGCTAAGACATTGGAATGTCAACATCAATGGAAAATTTTATTTATGCTAAATATACGGCAGTGCCTCTGTAATGTTGTCATAAAATGCTTTCTGTTCAAAATTATGCCAAGAGACTATCAATACCATAAGTGATAATTAAATTAAAGTACTTGAAATATTAAAATAAGTTCAAATTCCAAGATACCGCAGCGTTCCTCTGCAGTTAACAATTACTTGGTGGTGGTGATGGTGATAGTATATTTATAATATACACCAATACAATACAAATTCAACGGGTGCATGGGTCACGTGATTTTATAATACATTAGGTCTGTTTGATTTAGTACAAAATATTGGATAAATATTTCACAATAAGCTATTAAAATATATATTTATTCCACAATAAAATTGATAAATAAAAATAGAATACAAGGAATGTAATATAAAGATATTAATTTTAAAAAAATAATAAAAATGAATATAAAGAAATCCCATAATAAATGACACATAGCTGGATTCAATCAATTTGTTTCCTCCAACCCCCTTCCCGGCTATCAGCATTTTCAAACCTGAGCTGCCTCACAGAAATTTACCGAATCATTCCTCTCTTTCCTTTCATACCAGCAGAGCCCAGCATGATCATCTGCCGCAAAGGAGCTCGGTAGATGATTTTCCTTCCATTCTTCCGTACCTTTACATCCCCCTCCTCACAGGTGGGGTGAATTCTCCGCTTATAATCATTCTTGATCTTAATCATCCGCCATGGCCCTAATCTTAGCCCCATAGAGTTAAAATCAGAGTATGCGAATTATGCATGGGAACTAAACTTTAATTAGGATACTGGGCTACCATGAATAGCTGGGGATGGAAGAGAACATGACATGAGTAGCCAAATTAATAAAGGGACTGGAAAGGTCTAGGTTCCGTTTGGATAGCGAGGGGGAATAGAAAGTGCTCATGGAGGAAGGTTAAGAACCGCTTGAGGAATAGGGATAGGCAACAGACAATTGCGCAATGCACAGAGATTTCGCTGGAAGCAGAATCCGGGTTAAAATCAAAACGATTACCTACTTAAAAATAGAGGAAGAAATTTTATAAATGAATAGCTGCCAATCTTTTATAATATCGGCTGTTACACGTAAACTAAAATACAATTTGGTGTTTAAGAGTGAGTTTTAAATTGGAAATGAATCAAGAGTTGAAAATTTTGGGTCACAGCCGGGATTCAAAACACGGATCTTCAGCCTTTCGGGCTGACGTTACGAACTGAGCTTCCGTGCCCTTCTCCAAGCACGGAACCCAGAGTCTCTGTCATCTGATTCTGTATACCCCAGATATCTCCCTATTGTTTCCTCACATTGAGAGATTGTTTCCTTAGTGCTTGACCCAGGTTTATAGTTTAACCCCAATAGATATATAGGAGTTAAGTTATATTCGGTTTATAAAGAATCAGATATAACAGGTTCGTGTTTACGTGCTTGAAGGAGGACAGCTTGTAGAACGTTAGCCCGGAAGGTCGAAGATTCGTGATTCGAATCCAGGCGATGATCCGAAATTTCTAGTCGGATCTTCATTTCTAGTTTAAGTCATACTACATAAAGCTGGTGTGAAAAAACCATTTCCTATATAATGGCTTTTAAATAACATAAGTAATAACTAATAGCATTTGATGTTAAAAAAAACAAGCACATCGTTCCATGTTATCACAATACAGCTGAAATTGGCGAAGTAATATATTACAAATTGATATCGTCTGCATCCTGGTCATTCTACTTGGCTTCAGGCTCTGCAAAATCTGTGAAGAGGATAGTCATGATCAACTGGGCGGAGACGGGCCTATACAGTAACGAAAACTCTCCCTGACATGACGTGAAAAATCATAACTATGCTTGCGCAAGAAAGGCTGAGCTTTGGACCATATTATCAATAATCTGCTATCTGCGTCATGAACAGCGCACTAGTTCAAACAAAGAAATATTTCAGCTCGTCAAAAAAGTTAACATTTACAAGCTAACACACTAATGTTGGATAGTTTCAGCATGGACGCTTCGCCCTGCTTCACAGCTACCTCGCGAAATCCTCGCAGACCCTTTATGAACTAAAACTATATCACTAATTTGGTGAAAAGTTTCCTTCAGCGAATTACTGTCTTGCCAACAAAAATTCTAAATGTGACATAAGACAGATGCTATTTATAATGATTCAAAATGAATTGTCTAATAACTTTAAAGCAGGTTTTATTATAAATGAAAATATGTTGCGCCAATCTGTAGTTTAGCCAAAGTGAAGCATCCTTATTCATTGATAAGACGCGCCAAAAATGGTTTCAAAACACAGGAATTTGGTAAATGAATCAGAAATTTTGATCATGTAAGTTAAATAGCATGTTTAGTATACCGGTTGCTCTGGTACACGTCTTGGGAAAGCATCTGTTTTAAATATAATGACATTATTATTTGAATACAGTTTTAGTAGGTGTACTAGAATTACAACAGTTGTACCATAATCTTTGTTTGCATATCAATTTTGATTCCTTTTACGACAACCTCCCTCATTTGATTTTATTACACACTACTGCACAATTTTATTGCACCGCCTATAGATTTTGTGTATTTTTACGCGACCTTACTTAATGTCAACAATGTGTTCACTATTTCAGTTTTGTTTTATCAATAAATGATTATGCATTGTTGTATGCAACAGAAACTCTAAACGTTTTCCATTGTTGTGATACTATTGCCTTTATTGTTGTTTTAATGTAGTAGTCAGTGATATGTGTTCAATAACAGCTGCACAAAATGGTCAAAGAAATTGAATTAACTCCTCACAAAAAGAGTGCAATTGTCGCATTAGCTTCTGAGGGTCTTTCAACGCGACATATTGCCTCAAAGATAGAATTTAACTATTGTTTCAAGAAAACTGGAAATTTGTAAAGAATTAAAGGTAGAAACAGAAAAAAGTCTTCTACTGCTGCTAATGACAGCGTTTTGAAGCGGATCTCTCTGAAATACTGTATGTGACTTTAATGGAGTTGAAAAGATAATGGGAGACTTTCAGAAACAGGTCTACCTGCTAGACGGCCACGTAAGAAGCCGCCTCTGACAGTTATCGACTACAAAGGGTAAAGGAAAAAGCCCATTGAACTGAAGAGATGTGGATTAAAGTCATCTTCTCAAAATTTAATGTCAAGGGAGAATATATAAAAATTGTTTATCCGTTGTCGCAGCGGTGAAAAATGTTTGGACTCAACAGTGAAGTTGGCATAAAGTCTGGGGTTGTATTTCCAGCAAAGGAGTGGGTGCATTACATTTTGTTGAGGCAACAGATGCATACATAATGATTTAAGAGAAAGTTTAATTGTGGAGCAGTTTGTATCAGCAGAAAATTACACTTTCCAGGATGACTCCGCACCATGTCATAGGGCAAGCAAATTGAGTACCTTTTTAAACACCGCTAATTTTATCAAACAAGAACATCTTAAATCATGCAATTTTAATTACAACGTTCTGGCTATTCAGTTATAAAATTTTAAATTTTGTTCAATGTACTGTTTACACATATAAAGATGATTAGATCAAATTTCACATTTTTAGACTTAAAAGTATTCTGGTTTTACCTAGAAACACAATTATAGTAAAATTTCAAAATATCGATATTTCTATGAATATAAAGGGAAAGTCATAAACATTTTGTAGATGATGCATTAAATATTTCTAGTCCTGTACGCCAAGAATTCTGCCAATGAATTACTAATAGGTTTTTTTTTTGCAGCCATTTTTGCGTTTCTTCAAATCTTCTAAACCACAACCAGAAAATGCGGATTAGATCGGACACTAACAGAAACATTTTGCTGATAATCTGTCTGAAACATTGCGTGAAAGGAAAAAACGACTGTATCATGAAAAAAAAATGTTTCTTGCTGACTTCCACCGACATAGGAGCACGCGCCACAGTGTAAGAGCCCGCCAGATTAGGGGAAGTAATCTGCTTCGGGGAGAAGGATCCCTCGGTTCCCCTTCTCTTCACGCTGACAAATGGCTGCCAATGGACAATCACTTAGAGGGTCATCGTGCTGCAGGCAGGTGACGTCATAAGATGCAAATATACATGTCTGAAATCAATACCGGTGATTTTGTGTGATTCACTTGGGGGCCATTATCTGATATTTTAGAACGCTCCTTGAATGACAAGATTTTAAAATAGCTGTTAGAATATTTTGCTAATTTTCTCCCTGTAAGAAGCATCCAGAGATGATTTTACTGTAGTAGTTTTATACTTTATGCAACATACTCCCTAACATGTTAAAATATCGTTACGACGTCGCAAAAGCATACGCCACCATACGTGGAAGTACCTCGCTGTTGCCGTTTTAACCTCGCAGCGATTCCTTCACATCGTCAAATAGGGCATAATCAGACGGAGCGAGATCCGGTGAATATGGTGGATGGGCACAACAATAAACCCGTGATGCCAACTTCTGCTGGTGTGAGGCCGCGCATCATCATGTTAGAGGAGCCGTTGCGTCTTAGCAGTACAAGGGTCTCGCTGTTTACAGCCCTTAGCAATATGCGTGAAGTGTCCCAAAAACGGTGATCATGTGTCCGCTCCCAGATGAAACAGCGTGAACACCCTGCATGTTTGCACACCATTACTCTTCATCAGCTTCTCCAAAAATCTGCATCTTGTGTAGTCGACAGCAGACTTCAATTCTTCTGCCTTTGTGTTCAGTTCCGTGGAACTGAACACCTTTTTCATATTCAAATCATCGAGTGAATGATGAGTGCAGAGTTGCCCTGACGAGGCCCGCCTGAATTCCAGTTCATCAAAGGTGATGCGACTATCAGTCACAATCAATTCACACACAATCTCAATGTTCCTCTGAGACCGCGATGTTGACGCACGACCAGTACTCACATTCTTGTGTGCAGGAACGCATTGACAGTTGTGGACGGTCTTTTCTGTGCAGGAACTACCTTGACCTCATATCGTAATTAAATGCCTTCCACAAAAATCATTCAATTAATCTTTGTCCATGACAGTCACCTTCCATCTTGTCCACGTCTTTTTGTACTTGACACAAGCGTACTCTGGCCTTTCGCTACACACTGTGCTTAATGCCGCGATCTAGTGTCTGCATAGCGTACTATTATCGGTCCATCGTGCTGTAAATGGACGTGCCGTAGATTATGTGGTATTCGTAAATCACATTTCCAAACGCTCCTCGTGTATTAAAGAACGATTGAGTTTTATGCCACCGCTGTGAGCGAGCGTGTTAATAGTTGCTAGCGACTGAAATGAAAATCGGTCGATTCTGTAAAAAATTAAATGTAAAATTACGACTACATATTTATCTTCATTTTTCTTGCCTATTGATAAAATTTAACATAATCTCCTGTAGTAACCTTGAAGAAGTGGATATTATTTTTAAATAACTACAGGCGTGAAGATTGGTTATACATTGTTTAGTTTACAGTTGCTCAAAGAAGAAATTAAGTTAACAATTTTTTGGTATAATGCTCTTAGACATCGCACATTTACAAATGCAAATACTTTTCTGGATATTGTTGCTTTCAATTAACATTTGTGGTAGAATTTTCTAAAAGAGAGTCTATTAAGTTTCATTCTCTAATTATAGATGTCATTTAGTACACTTTTGCCGTGCCTGTACCGAAGTACTCGAACATGAATTAACAGAATTTCAATTATCTCGTTCATTAGCAGCACAGTAGTAGGGACACCTTTGTGCTCCTATTTGGGTATACTTCTCGATGAATCCTTTGATGTCACTACCATCGCCAGAGCTGACATATACCGACATGGGTGGCCGAAGTCGTTAAGGTGCGGGCTCGTGAGCGGAAGATCTGAGGTTTGAATCCCCCCAGGACCGTCCTCCCTGACTGAGATTTTTTCCAGGTTTTCCTCAGTTCTCATAAATGGCAAATGCCGGAGAGCTACTCTAAACTAGGCCTGGAACGTTTCCTTCCTTTAAAAAAGAAATCCTTCCCCAATTTATCGTTTCATTTCATGTATCATCAGTGTCCACTCCCTGTAGTAAAAACGGGGGATAAACATTATTTAAAACAAACGGTGAACGTATGTATTTAACTAGCAACTATTAAACATAGAAGTTAAAAAGTTAAATGCAATAAAAAGGTATTTTTATTTATAAAATATATAAAATTCCAATAATTGTCACTGAAATAAAATATAATTTTGTATAAAACAACATTAAATAAGGTAGGTAAATCCTGCTTTTTACTCTGGATTTTTTCGGTTTTACTGGTGGTGGTACTGAATGACGGTAAATCATTTTATTCTTCTTCTTACGTCTTTCTTTTGAAGGTTTTGGCCTTCTCAACAATGTTCCGTCATTCATTCCTATCGTATACACATATTCTCCAATCTTTTGTGTTATTTTATTTTAGGTCTTTCACTAAGCTATCTTCCCATCTATTATTAGACCTTCCTTGTGCTCTTCTTCTCATTGGCTTACAATTATATATTTCTTAAGGCAATCTTTCTTTGGGCATTCTCATTATATGACCAAATCCAAATTTTTGAAACTTAATAAAATGTATAATATCTTCATTTTTTATTTAATATGGCTCGCCTTTTCTTGTATTCTCCATTTACAATTTATCTCCTTAATTGGTCTATAGATTTTCCTTAGTACCTTCCTTTCATATACTAATAACTTTTGTATATTTTTTCTATCTTTCACTGCACAAGTTACTATAGGTCTAATTATTGTGTTGTATAACCTTCAGTTTAAGCTTACTTATGAATAAATCTAAGCTTTATGCTCTGTTTCTTAATATGATCTTGCTTTGATTTCTTCTTAATTGTGCTACTATTGTTCAATTCAATACTATTGGTTAGATTGAACCAATGTATTTATAGGAGTTAACGTGCTCTACATAGCTTTCATTTATACATAAGCTAACTGGAGTCCATTGTTTATTTGAAACGTTATTTGATTGATTCCTCTTTTAGTTGTTCATTGCTTCGGTCAACGATTTTTAAGCATTTTTTTTTAAGCTATTAATGTTAAATCGTCCGTATAAGCTAAGCATTGTTTCAGTTTAATGGATATAAATCTAATTTACTTAATGCGGTATCTATTATCACACAAAGTAAGGTAGCAGAATATACCTTCTTGCTTGATACCTGATTAGATTTTGTCATCATTTATCTTAACTGTTTTCTTGTTATTAGCTAATGTTAACTAATTAGTCTTATTAATTTATCTGGAATTTTGTATAACCGTAAACAATCTATAATTACCTCATTTTACTTGTTTAACTGAGAAAGTGTAAGGATTCCGAATTGTATGTTATTCAAAAAAATTAGGTTAATGAGCTGTCGAGTTTAGTGCTATAATAACATAAATGGCTTATCTCTGAAAACTGTATATTGTATTTTCCGCGTTTTACAGCAGCTTTACCATATTAGGGTACCTATTACACGATAATCTAAGTGGGGGAAAGAGAGAAGAATAAAATAGAAAAAGATATGAGTGCTGTAGTGTAAAATAAAACCATTATCCAAGAATAAATTTCACTGCACAAATACCACCTTAAGTTGTTAATTTTCTTTCTGTATTCATTTTACCGGCCGTGTTTTACCTCTTAGGAAGAGTCTAACATAACCTAAAATAATAATTGCGTTTTGATATTGGAGTATTATTATTATACGTAACATTTTTACTGTTTTTCAGATTTTCCAGTAGTGAAAAATCATGAACTTGGAACTTCTACGGTTACTTGGTCAGAATTATTCAATGGAATCCTATTCGTATCTTATGCAACCAGAAAATTAACCTTATTAAATAAAACAGATCTCGGGCAATAATCATTTCCGGATGTAAGCACTGCAAAATGTTACTATTAATACTAAAGTTTAAGCCATCGGATTGGTAGTGGTTGGTAATTATGTTGGCAATAAAAAATATTTAGTCACACTATCCACAATTTGTAATATGGATTTTTTTCATTTTATTTTATGGAAAGAAGGAACGCTCTGTTAAGTTATCTGATGCGAAGTATCTCAAGATGTTAGTAGCGATTAACGTTTTTAATCAAATGAAATATTCCATTATTTGTAATGGAAAAAGAATCTAATAAAATAGTCGATTGCTTTACACATGAGAATGTGCAATAGAGTTACATAGCAGTTTTTCTTCTTATGGTATGAGAGACAACAATATTAATTACTTTTATTAATATAAATAAGTTATTTGAACTATTATACAATTCAAGTTTAACTTGTAAGTTCCAATTATTAAGAAAACAGATTTTAAAAATAGCTCACCTCATGCTTTGCAAAGTGAGAGATTAGTATATCGATAAAGAAGAAAAATGTAACAGAGGGCGCGGTGATGCGCGGAAAAGGAGATTTCGAGAACTTTTCGGAAATGGACATACGAAACATTATTGAGTTCGAGCCCCGATAAATCACGAAAATCAAACAACTGAATATCGCAAGCTCTATGAGGGGTGCAGCGATCCAGTAAATTCCGAAAACAAACTAACTACTGTAGATAGTTACATTGTGTGTGAATATTGGATTAAAACTTTTAAATATAAAGTCATATTATTTTCACAAATCCAAAAATATGTCAAATAAATGTGTAAACTTTGTATTACTAATAAAGATAGGTTTAAATACATCAGCTTTACGATAGCGAAATATGTATTAACAGTCGTATATAAACATAAATACGGAATTTCTGAAGTTTTGCTCACCTCTGACGTGCTACATATCTCTTTGTTTAGTAATGATTATTTTGATTAATAAGGTTTGTTATTATACGCTCATATCTAACATAGAATAAAACATTCTATCATATTGTTGATTTTAAAATCATGAGTGAAAAGGCTACAATGTTTGAAAATTGTATCAAAGGTATTGTATAAGTTTATTATCGTTAGCTTTAGCTCCAGTATGAAAACAGTTGTTTGCTTTCATTCGTATGAATATAAAAATATAATCGGTTGCTTTATTAGTAGAGCAGGCTGTTATTTTTGTTTCAATTAGTTCGCCGCTGCTACCGTGACCTACATTGATTGTGACCAGCTGAGACTGTTTGAGACAACCTTGACAATGCAGATTCTTTGAGTAGGGTTGCCAACTCGCTGAAATGTTTACGGGAGGCATTCCTTCCGTATTCCAGGAATTACACCAATTAATACATACCTACAGCATCTCCATAAATGAATTGTATCGGTAGAAAGCATACGTATAAATACTAAATATCGAATCAACCACAATCGATCATTACACCCCCACTTCTAATTTCAGTTAGCATTTTTTGTTTCGTTTCACGTGTCCCCCCCCCAATTTTATTTGATGATTATAAGTTTTTATGGTATAATTCCGAAAAAAATATTAAAAACAAATTGTATAATCACATAATCCACATTGCCACTAAATTTTCTTATGAAACCTTAAATGGATAAATAGATGTGGTAGTTGCGAAAGTGTAAATATAATGGGTAACTATATGTACAGAAGAGATAAGGACATTAATATTCAGAATATTAACAAAATCCTTGGTTTTATTCTAAGCATACCAACATCGGATCCTCACACAGAAAGAATATTTTCATTAATTAATAATAAATAATCTGATAGCAGGAACTGCTTTAGGATAGGCCTAATGAAAGCAGTTACAAACAATGTTTACAATTTTCAGGCTTCTGCCAAAGATATGAACATTTATGAGCTTTATGCACTGTACTGGGCTAGTTTGATCTAGTAAAATTATTTTAAGGACAGCTAATGTAAACATAATGGCAATTTTCGTGAGTTAAATCTCAACAGAATACAAGCCGAGTTTTCTGAAAAACTATCCGAATGAACATTTTACACTTACTAAACAATTATTTCTGAATTATAAATTGGTTTTAAATTTGAATTAACCTAATTGTTATTGTTTTATTAATTTTTAAACCATAAAAATGTTATTTTTTTAACATTTTTGCTGCTCCAGGTGCACTTTTCCCAAAAACTATTAATCTCAGCATCCTTAGATTTTAAAGTAAGTTTCAAAACATGTTACTTAACATTGCTGTTGAAATAACTTATAATTAAAGGGAAAAGTTTAATTTTTGAAAACATTTGCATGTAGTAGTATTATTTTATGCAAATTTAAACGATATATTTTTTTCACAACTCTTATGAATGCACGAGTTAAAAGCTTTCGCCAGCAATGTGTTGAGAATGCACAAAAGAATTCATAGCTCTTATATAGTTTTTAAGAAAAGTGCACCTAAAATTAAAAATATGCAAGTTACGGAAGATAAGAGTGTGTTGTTACAGCATAGTAGCCATATTTAAATTGCCGTGTAAGCATTTCTCCTAACAAACACAAATTATATGTGGATGTAATCTGCAAACTATGTGGACCCATATAATGCATAAAAATAAAAATCAATTTTTGAGCCTACGAGGTGTCTAAGGAAAACACCTACATATCATTATTTAGTGTGAAAATCTCCCTTGTATTCACAAAAAATAGTTGGCTGCCATAATTTTGGCCATGTCTTTACCATCAATTTGTAAGTCATTTACCTCCATTCGGGAAAAAATGGTTTATTAAATGTAACTTTTTCCAGAATAATGGAATATTTTTCATTCGATTATTCTATTGGTAGATTCTTGTATTGCGAAGAAATTGTCTACCGCCTGTGCAGTATACTTTCCCTTGCTTATCTAGTACTCTGTTCTGCTTCTGCTTTGCAGTGAGTATGTGGCATGCACCACGGATTGAAAGCTCTAAGTTTAAGACTGTACCTCCATAGATTTCTCTGAAGGCTGAGTTTGACAGCTTTGAGATTGATTTCAGTTCTTTTGTTATGTATCCTGTGGCGTACGATTGCCATAATTCTGCCATTTCTCCAGAGATCAGTAACTGAGGAAATGAAATCAGCAATGAAAAACACAGGAGTTTCAGGGGAAAATGTCATTGAATATTTTTTCATAAGTCAGGCATAAAACATTAAACCTACACTACACTTTATCATGTTTAACAAAAAAGCATTGCTTATTGTGAGATATAGGAATCTGTCTTTATTCCCGTCATATTTACAGGAGGACAGTACCTGTCTCGAAAGAAGATTTCATTACATGATAACAGGGAGTTTATTTTAATTTGCACAATATCCTCTCTATTAATGCTGATGTACAAAGAAGGCTGTAAATAAATTCTATTACGTTCAGAAATGTTACCCATTTAGTTTCAGTAGTTCCAAGTTCTTTAACTGTCTCTATAAACTCTGCAGTTTACAAGAAGATAGCTTTAGTTTGCTTAGAATTTCATCAAAAAGTTATATATAAATTGAGTTTATGCAAGGGAATTTATAACTATGATTTCTGAGCAAGAAATAACCTGACTTTGTTTAGTTAAGAGAAACCACAGAACATTTTCAGTTTTTCGACAACAGTCGCTATATTGTATATCAAAAATAGGGTTGGCAACATGAAAATAAATCTTTAATGCAATTCTATACACCCGTTCCCAAACTGTGCTCCTTGAAGAAGTTGGAAGGATAGAGTAATGGCCAGATTTAAAATTGTGAATTTTGTGCAGCCATCAGTCATATGTCAGTAAAAGCGAGTAGAAATAATTGAGGTGCATACTTGACCTTCCGCAGGTAACAATGGAAGTCGTCCCATGGGATAATTGTGTCGATGTGTACACAGACGGCACGAAGGTCACGACTGGAACGACGTCTGGTGTTATCTCAAAAATGAAACAAAAAGCGAAGAAGTGCAGCAGTAGCCACTGCGTCCTCCACCTCCAAGCCCTCTTAGTGAAGATCCACTTGCCCTAAAAGAGCCCTGAAGAAAGTGTGAAATTAATTAATTGAATTAAATCACGACCTAAGAATACCGGGCTATGTATAGTGTTGTGGGGAGCTGTGATGACATGGGGAGTTTACATACGTACATAAGGTGGCTCTCTCGAGGCAAACGTTTGACTCGGCTCTTTGAAATGTGGGAAGTCTTAAACTACCTGACTGAGAATGACTTCGCTTTGGGACACAGGTTATGTGACAAACGCTGGTTAATAAAATTGGTATATTTAGTTGATCTTTTTCAGAAAGTTGTTCATTTAAGCCTCTCACTTCAAGGAAAAGTAACAACATTGACGCCAGCGATAAAGTACAAGAATTCAAAAAGAAAATCAAGTTTTGGACAGAATTAGTGAACAATGGCAATCTTAACAGTTCCCCAGTGATAAAAGAAATTATAGAAGAACAAGATTCGGACATATCTGGGGATATCGTAAATGAGTTTCAAGTTCATCTACTAATGATAGTTTCAACAGTTATTTTCCGGAAGAACTCTATGAAAAAACGAAAGAAAACGTTTGTGCTTTAAACCCATTTTCTGCTGTGTTAGAAAAATTAGCCTCTCTGACAACGCAGCAATACGAATGGTTGACTGCTTTGGCGTCAGATTTTTTGATAAAAGATCATTTTTAATAAGAAGTCGTTAACTGAATTTTGATGTCAGTTAAAAGACGAATTTAAAGTTTTGTCTGATAAAGCTAAAACCTTCCTTTTGACCTTTGCAACCATCTATTTATGTGAATCAGGATTCTGTGCTTATCAAAATACAGTTTTTGTTTCAATGCGGAGGCAGATGCTTGGTTCTAACAGCCCCAAAGCCAACCAGATATAGAGAGCTAAGTAAATCAATTAATTCTCATCTCTCTCGTTAGAATAGTTCTTTTACGGTTGTAAGTGTCATGTTTGGTTTCGCAACATTGAAAATGGTTTATGCAGCACATCTATAATGCTATATACCGGTTATGAATGTATAATACTTGCTTTTAATTCGTTTTAAAATATGTTGCCTTAATATTTTTATAATATACGTAGTAAAATTAGAGTGGAAAATATTTTTGTAAGGAAATAAAGCGTGTTTCACATATCTCAAAATTATAAATTTTGAATGTTTACTTTCTATTCTCAAACATTATGGTCATATAAGTGCTAGGTGAAAATTTGTGCTCCGTGATTAAACATTTGTACTGAAAAGTGCTCCATAACTTAAAGTTTGTTAACCACTGCTCTGTGGTATGTAATTCGTTTTCCGTTTTTATAGCAACTAGACAAAATAGACAAATAAAATAAAATATATTAATCAAAACCGAAGTGTCATTTGATTAATACATTTCTTCTTAATTACGAAACGGACATACAAAACATGAAAGTACGGCAATCTTGGTGACAGTATGTCACGACAGGTGAGCAGTTTTCCTTTCCCTTCCCTTTGTTTCCTTTCCTTAGTTTTGACGTCTAATTTCCGGGTTCTTTCACATAAACATTCTTACTGCTAATTGGTTATAGTATGTAAAGGTGTTTATTTTTGGAATTGGTGCTTTGAGTGCTTTTCCAGCTTGCTCCGTTAACATCGAGTTGATCGTGAACTGTCTTGAGGCAAATACCTCTCGGATTTTGGCACCCTGACCGGATGAGTCGCCGTCCTCTGCTTTGTGTTAGCATTAATGCGCCTCATCGAGGTGTTCTGTCGAATTTATCTTTCTTTAGCAACGGTCAAATCTTTCGTTACTTATGCCAGGTACCCAGATATTTTGTTAATTTAGGTTTTGGAAGAGTTTTAGAATATTAATCCGTGTATTATCTTAAAGAAAGTACGCTCTACTTTCACACCGCCCCTCTTCTGTCCATGACTTAGTAAATTTCCATTTGGATACAAACATTTAGACTAAACTGAATTCACTTAATGACAGGCTATAGTCGTGGAATATAAACGTGCACTATGAAAAATAAATTCAAACGATTTGCCGTCCACCATGGTAATCATCAATGTCATACCAGAGCGATAAAAACACTAGGTTTTTATATAGACTCTGATATAGAATGACAAAGCCAGGTAATTCTTACATGAAATATATTTTCTTTGATTCACACATTAAAACATGTAGCAACCTCCCAATCTAAAAAAGAATCTCATTCAAGTATTTGTTATGCCCCACCTTGACTATTGTGATGTCTTGTACTGAGCAAATCGACAGATTACAATGCGTTCATAATGTCTGTGTTCCCTTTTCTTCAACACTCGTAACTTTGATCATGTGACACCCCTAGATAATTAACTGTCATGGCTACCTCTAAAACAACGTAAGACTTTTCCATTCCCTTATGCTCCTGTTCAAACTCCTCCGCCCCTCAGTAAATCGTCTCTCGCTTCGTATATCTGTCCCTACCTTGAACCTGGAATATGACTTTACTGTCTATCGCTCGTCACCGAACACATTTCTACTTAACGTGTCAGTTCCCAGAATGTGGAACTCCCTTCCTTCCTTCTGAAGTCAGAGATTGTCGGACAATAAAGAAATTTAAACGTAGTTAAATTATCTCAACTCCAGGAATCACAACAGATATCTCTCGCTTCTTCTTCTTCTTCTTCTTCTTCTTCTTCTTCTTGTTCTCCTCCTCCTCCTCCTTCCTTCCTCCTTGTACTCGAGAAAAAATATTAAAGAAGAAGTGAAATTATTCTACCATTATCTTTGCTAGTTTTCTAACTATATTTAAAATATGTAATATTTGCATGCAATACATATTAATTTTACGTTTCTGTTTAAAAAATACTGTGCTCTATATTTGTTGTTTTCTTTTTCTTTTCTTTTCCGTCTGGCAGAGTGAAAGAGAAGGCCTCATTGCCTTAACTCTTGCCAGAGTTAATAAATAAATAAGGGATTCTTTTTATTGTGGATAAAAACCAGAAACTTCCTTTGTGGAATACCATCGTCATTTTGGTTTGGTTTTGTATTTTTTATTGTTTGAGAGAAGGCAAATAGGTTTAATATATGTCGGTCCTGGTGGTGTAGGGGTAACCATACATGCCTTCTAAACCCAAGATCGCGGGTTCGATCCCTGCCAGAACCGATGGATTTTTTCAGGAGTAAAAATCCTAAGTATGGCTTCCTTCGGAAGGGAAGTAAAGTCGTGGGTCCGTGTTGTAGATTTGCGGCACGATAAAGAACCTCAAGTCTGAAAGAAGAGGCCTCTGAGCAAACTTTGTGACCGTTTCACGCCTTAAGTTGATATGGGACGCTGATGACCTGACATGTTTAAGAGCGTCCGTAAATAAACTAAATCAACAAACCAAAAAAAACAAAAAAGTTTATTATTGGTAAAAACTTGAAGTACATTTCTTTTGTTAACGTTGCTCTGTCAGATCAAGAATTGTTTTCAATACTGTCAGCCTACCATATCTCTAGATAACGCTATAAAAAGTCGTTCATGCAATATGTGACGTTTTGAAAAAGTGCAAATGCGCACTGAGGCTCATAAGTGTTGTTACTGTGTCTCTTCTCTGCTATATGCGCTTAGCTGGAGACACAGTTTCAGTAAAACCTGATTTTGATCAGATTTTAATGTGTCGCTGGGGGATGATCGGAGATAAACAGTAGAATATGCCTCATGCAGGTGCAACCGTTCTCCTTCCTAAAATAGCCTACCTGCTGCCTCCGTTCAGACATGTTAATTCTTGTTTTTTAAGATTAACCGCCGCAAAGATCACATTTACGTCACTCTGTGTTTAAACGAAGAAACTGTGTCGCGACTCATTCCAGCGACCAGGTGAAACAAAACGGTACGTGACAAGCTGTCAGGCAGGCGTGCAGTGTACGTTTAAATCGAAAACTCCATTTCCTATGCTGGAGAGTGGAGGGGGAGGAGTGGTTTATAGTGTTTAGGCGGGACATGAGAGTTGTACAGCGATACGACCACTTTGGGACCTCTTATCTCGGGAGGTGTGTTTATCTGTGCAGGGGGAAGAAAACGTCTCTTATATATGATATCAAGCCGCAAACCAAAAAATTACATACAAGTTTTGATTTTCACGACTTGTCTACGCACCGCCACTTATGCATTTTGAGAGATTCTGCACCATATCTTATTTTTTATTTTTTCATTTTTATTTTTTATTTTATTACTTTTTTTTCCCCCCTGTGTTTGCTTCTAGATTCCGTTAATAGAGTATTTCAGGGAAACGTGATTTCCTTATCATCTTGATTTATCCATAGATGTTGTTTAAATCATATTACCTCTAGTAATAAAGGTCGGTCATGTATCAGCTAATTCGTCAACATTCGTTCTTCCAAAAGTCACAATCAACTCTAGTATTAATATTACCGCTAATAAAGGTCGGTCGCGTACCAGCGGGTGTATCCACATTCGTTATTCTAAGTCATGACCACCTGTACCGCCACGGTTGGCCGAGGTCGTTAAGGCGCGAACTCGTGAGCGGGAGGTCTGGGGTTCGAATCCCGCCAAGACTGTCCTCCCTGACTGAGTTTTTTTCGTTTTCCTCGGTACTCAAAATGGCAAATGCCGGAGAGGTACGTTAAACTTAGGCCTGGAACGTTTCCTTCCTTTAAAAAATCATTTACCGATATATAATTTCATTTCATGTTCATCAGTGTCCATCGCATGTGGTACCTCAGTAGTAAAAACGGTCGTTAAACACTACCTAAAAAGAAAGAAGAAGAAAAAAGGCCACCTTCAGTATTAATAGCACCGCTAATAAAGGTCGGTCGTGTATCAGCATTCGTTGTTCTAAGTCATGATCGCAGACTTCTAATAGCTATCAGGAGACCTACATTTTGAATTTAACATATGCATGTTTCTCGGTTGTTTAACTAACAGCGCACATTGGACATTCCGGCCTCAGAAATCTACTACGATTCCGCCGTGCCAGAGAGAATGCCCACCATAAAGTTATGAGAATAGCTTGCATTGGGGGAAAATATTCAAATTACATTGAATTGACCATAAGATTTCGATAACTGTAATTATTTTAGTTCTTACTGTTTGATTTAAACTCTAATGCACTTTTACTTTTTTTTATTTTGTAGTTTTATGATTTATAAACGCAAAAACGAAAAATGAGTTAAAATGAACTCAACATATTAGTCTCAATAATAATAATAATAATAATAATAATAATAATAATAATTTGATGTTTCCTATATTTAATCGCAGTCACACCAAAAGACCCGATTTCTAACAAACTACAACCTGTTAAAGACGCGCATTAACAACAATAAACTTTGCACCTGATTCGTCCTAACCGCTTCGGAGAATTATTCACTTGGTTGTTTGTAAATAGGTTACCAAGTATCCCGTGTTTCACGGTAAATTACATACTTCGGTAATATTTTTACTAACATTCCTAACCCTGTGTTTTTGTAAATGTATCTCCCATCTACTTATAAAATCAGAGCTACAGACAGCTATTCATTTCAGTTATTCATCAAGGGGATTTTTCAAAGTTTTCAAAACTAATGAATCGTTAGAGTAAAGACGGGGAAACATCTGTGAAGAGCATTGGTAGAGATTTTGAGTCAAAATATCGATTGTTAGCTTTATACATTATATGAAACTACATAGTTTGCAGATTACGCCTATATATATATATATATATATATATATATATATATATATCCACACTTCTTGAGTTATGAAAAGAGGAAATTGTCACTGGGAGCTAGGTCTGGGCTGTAGGGTGAATGATCCAGCTCCTTGAAGCCACATTTCTTCACAGCTTCCTTTGCAACAAGAACTGTGTGCACAGGCGCGTTGTCGTCAAGAAGACGCACACCGCCCCTCAGCTTTCCTCGCCTTTTCTCTTTGATGGTGAAGTCAATAAGGAGTATTTCTTCACAGTCCCAAAAGATTGTGGCCATAATTTTTTTGGTTAAATGAGTGACCTTCGCCTTTAGAGGCGGTGCTTTTCCAGGTTTACGCCACTCCATTGATTCTCCTTTGGACGATGGATCATAGTAGAGGACCATAGTTTCATCTCCTGTAACAATGGTTTGCAGAACTTTCCTCTCGTTGCCACAGCAGAGCTGCAAAAAAAAAAAAAAAAAAAAAAAAAAACGATGACTGGTTGCTGCTTTTGGTCTGAGGAAAGAAGTCTAGGCACCATCTTGCACTAACCTTATTCATGTTTAAATGTTCATAAATAATTCGAAGGACTGTTGTTTTAGAAAGGCCCAGCCTTTGATTCGCTGGTCTTCCATAATTTCTCCTTCCACAAGAGCGATGTTTTCAGGAGTGAGCATCTCCAAGGACCGACCTGCACGCTCTTCGTCTTCAATGCTCTCTCGACCCATTCGAAAAAGTTTGGCCCATTGTTTTATGGTAGAATATGAGGGGGATGCTTCCCCGTATACACCGTCCAATGGAGTAAGTCCTTTTTTTTTTTTTTTGTAAAGAACTTAATAACAGCTCGATACTTCATTTGAACATGCCACAATCTTCTACACATAGCCTTCTTTGCGCAACTATATCTGAACAGCTGAACACAGCGAAGCTGAAGTTACAGCTGCAACTATTTACTTAACAGATAAGATATGACACCAGATAAGGGTTTTGTGAAGGCGATAATCTTTATCGGCGAGGCCGGAAACTTATGGGCCTATCCTCGCGCCCCCTTATCTAAATTCTAAATAATTAAACAAAGTACAAAATTTTCAGTTTGATTGCATTAGACCCCAGTCCCACTTCATAAGAGTAGCCTACTGAAATTCCAGGGTACCAGGCTCCGACTTAGGGGACTAAAATAAAACATTTCAATGACTCTTCCTATACCATTTTCATCAGTAAGTACAGTATCTATAAACTTCTACTGAATACTCTTTTATTTCTCAAATATCTACTATAATGAAACCACGTGTATCTTATGCATTAAGGTAATAAAATATGGTAAAGTTAAATCTAGCGCGAATAATTATGACTGTAAAATAGTATGATCATGTTCATCAGAGCATGATTACAAGGACAAACATGCAGTATCCAACTATAAATAGCAAGATTAAAATGTATATAAACTTGAATCTTCAGAGCTGGAAAGTACAAACTTTTTTAGGGTAATCACATAAATTTTGACACCCGGGTGAAAGTACGCAATAAATGAGCGTATCTTTACAAAATAAACTTATCAGGTTATTATATTATTACAATTTTGACAGATATGCAGTACAAATCCACCGTCTTATAGGTCAGTCGAGACTTATGAGAGAAATATCAGAAGAATTTCCTCACGATAAGCTATCGACATGTCATATTTCATAACATTTATTTGCCTTTTCAGAAACACTTATATAAAAGGTGAAATTATGCAGTAGTTGTATAACGCTTCGGAAAGGTTTGTTTATCCGAAAGCGTATCGAACAAATATTGACATTTCAGAACCATAGCAGAATAAGGCGTCTGTTGGTTAGACTACCCGCTACACAACGGAGAGAGAGAGAGAGAGAGAGAGAGAGAGAGAGAGAGAGAGAGATGGGGTTAAGGCGCTGCCCAAAGAAACAATTCAATTTAGACGTTTCGCGTTTTACAGAGCATTTCCAAAGAAAAGCGTTGTCCGCGTGGAATGTTAAGAAGTAGCTGCCCACTGCTAATCAATACACTCCAAGTACTTATCGATATCTTGCTGTATAAATATCGCGTAAAACAAAATAGAAACGCTGAGCGCATGGAAAACGTGAACTTTCGTGACTGCGTACGTATATCGCAGTTTTATATCGCGTTTATGTGAAACATAACCTTACTTTTGTCGTTACAGCACGGTTTAAATTCGAAAGATCAGATATGTAGCGCTGAGCCAGACATCGTGTACAGCGTACCATAGGTACGAGTAATGAGCATGTTGTTTTCATTATGACCTATATTGAGTAGTCCATTTTGGAAGAAAAATATATGCACTTAATGTTTAGTTGGCAGCTTTCCACTGCTCGTGACTAAAGTATTAATATATAATGTTGAAACCACAACATTACATCTAAAATCTTTCATTACGAAAAGCGTAGTATAATTTTTTCTGTGGGACACGAAATTTATAAAAAAAAAATATTGAATTGTACAGTGTTACCCGGGACAATTCTGTCTTTAAAAAAAAAACTAAATTATGAGAAGACTCCTTAATAACTGCCTAGTGTCTCCATCTAAGCGTTAAACAACAAAAAGTTCACAGCACCTCACTACTTTTTGTTATTCGTATATTTGTATTCGGTATCTCGGAAATTATTTGAAAATAGGAAAAGGCAAGGTGTTTCCAACCCCATCTCCAAAGAGTTGACAAAAAAAATCTCCATTTTTGTAATGCTCAAATTTCAAATGTCGAAAATAAATATGCAACAAAAAGTCCGTCGTGCGGGAGCTGAGTAAACTAAGCGAATTCCTCACCAAGTTGCATAACTTTAAAAATGAATACATAAACGAAATTATGGTCTTATTAATTGATCAAATGAAATAAGATATGGGGTTATTACTGTGTGGTACTGGAGGAACAAAAAACCTTGCAATTTATAAGCATCACAAAAGAGAAACAACATTTTTAGAATTATTATTATTATTATTATTATTATTATTGTTGTTGTTGAGATTGAACGATAAATATTAATGGCATATCATTAATTAAATTATATATATGACAACTGAAAGACAAAGCTACACTTTGTTGGATTTCTAAATGTAACCATGTTTATGAACTGAGCCCTTAAAATAATCTTTACATTTACTAAAATAAAAAGAAAGAAATAACAAAAAGTTTCGAATTACATTGAGTATTTAAGAAGTTGATGTTCATATGTTTGGATAAAACAAAAACATATTACTATTCCGAAATAGATACAATGTACTAAGCGAATATACACAATCAACAATATACAATCGAACGTATCATTTATTCCCATTGGCTTTGAAATTTAATTTAAATGTTATCATAGTAAAAACATGTAATGAAAACGTTTTCTGAAGGTTATTACAGAGCACTCTTACATACAAATATATACCTGAAACACAGATTAATATTTCATATTTGCTATCTTCACGACGATGCTTATGTTAAATATAAAATATATGCATCATTATAAATACAGTTTTATACGTTGAATTAATTTGTCCTTTTATTTTAAAATAGAGAGAAAATTAAACGCAAGAGCGCTTTATAAATTTTAGTTTTCAGGTATATCCCCTACTCCTAAAGTTTCGAACCCCCTAATTTTAAGAAACTATTTTTTTTTATTTAATTTAAATGGTATATACCGAATTTTGTTGTAAGCAACAAATATTAGTGCGCCTAGAGCGATTTTTAAATTTTGGGTTTCAGGTAAAATCCCACTTCTACAAGCCCGATTTCCCGATTTTCAGCAACTATTTTTCTTACTTTATTTAAATAGTATATACCGAGTTCCGTAGTGGAAAACCAAAATATTGAGGCCGTTAGAGTAAGTTTTAAATGTTGTGTTTCAGGTATACCCCCACGCTAATAATCTAATGTCACTGATTTTCAGAAACTATTATTCATATTTTATTTCAATAGCCTAAACCGAGTTTCTTTGAGATAAAACAAATATTGTGGCCGCTAGAGATAATTTTAAATGTTGCTTTAACCCTCACTTGGTTTTCAGATATACCCCCATTCCTAATATCCCGATTGCCCTGATTTTCAGAAATTATTTTTGTTAATTTTTTAATGAAATATACCAGTTGCGTTGAGGGAAAATAATTTGCGCTCGCTATAGTGATTTTTTTTTTTTCACTTAGGTTGGCCCTCACCCCCCAATGGATGGTTATATGTCGGAGAATAATGGCGTTGTTCAAAATTTCTAACCGTTTGTTGCGTACGATATGGCGCAAGACCTTTAATACTGGGCACTCACAGTGATCCTCTCACGCACTGGATGACACACAAGCACACCTTGAATGTCATAGGCCAGAATGACCATGACTTTTGTTGGTGAAGGATTTTGGCGAAACTTGTGTTTGCTGGTGACCCAGGGTGATACCATTCACTGAACTGGTTCATATGCCCTTGCCTTCGTTTCATCAATTTCAATGATGCAACGATGATTTCCTTCCTGAAATCTCGCCAGATTGATGGGACGTGTTTCGTAGTGAGTCCATTTCTTTATCGCGCTGTTTTTGTTGCAATTCCTGTTTGCTCTTCTAATTCCACAACACGTGCAGTACCTATCAACACGTAAGCACTGTTACACCACAATCACCCGTACATCCTTGTTCGCGGACATAGTACTCCCACTGCGCGGCAGATTGACAGTCGACATCGTGCCAGTTTGAAGGCCTCTGTTCACCTTACCACTGTTCGATAGGGCAGAGCATGCTTACCGTAGCTCTGTGTGGCATTCCTTCTGCGGAGAAATGATACACGCCTTACTTCTTCATGAACATCACTATCGTTCACCAACTGGTGGCTTCATTCAATACACTTTCCTCTGCGACACTCCAAGAAACAGTCATCACTGGTTGGCAGCCATGAATCTATTCCTAAACAACCGAAACCATCACTGCACCAAAATAAGAGTATGCTGTGTGTTTTGGTGTATTGTGCATTGTGAGCATCCGCCAAACCTTTAAACCTATTGTGCACTGTTAACCATATAAAAAGCTGAAAACTAATGAAGCTGCACTCAACTGTTATTCTTTTGCACGATAATGCAAAACCAAATACAGCTAAGGTAACTTGTGAAATTATTATCGGAGTTGGGTGGAAGACTGTAGTGCGCTCACTGCATTCTCCAGACATTGCATCATCAAATTATCATTTTTCCCCCTTTCTTTGGATAATTATCTCCGAGGACAGCAATTCGAAACCTTTGCTGATCTGAAAATTGCCATTTGTTTCCTGTCCTAAGAAGTTCTATCACATTGAAGTAAACAGAATTCCACCACGTTGGCAAAATGTCTCCGATACAGAGGGTGATATTATTTTGTTCAAAATATACTACTTTGAAATGTCTTTAAAAAAATGATAATTTCGTTTCATGTCTATCGCATGTGGTGCCTCAGTGGTAGAAACGGGCGTTAAAAACTATTTAAAAAATTAGTGTTGTGTCATCTAATCCGAAGTACTGCCAATTATGAATTATTAAGTTATTCACATAGTTTTTAAAACGTTAACACATAGAGAATACTTTTCCTGTCTTATAAGATCTAAAGCTGGATAAAAATTGCAAGTCTTGTCCTGGTTATGAATTCAGCTCGATAATACCGCTTTTGGAGTGGCACAAAGTGATATGACAGGTATGGCAGCAGGGCCGGCGATCTGTTATATAGTACTTGCTATGGCAACGGTAGACGCTTGTTTTATACTCCGAGACAGTACGTACAGCTAACTTTGAGAATTGGAGCAGTGGTTAGCATCTAGGTGTGTCGTTGATTGGCCGGGGAACATTGCCCGCTTGTTAAATATAGTTCATTTCATTTAGCTGAACTGTTTGTAAATTTTACATTTACTGATAGAGATTTAGCTACTTGTTTTATAGTCTCTGGCTACAAAAATAAAACGTTTTGGATTGTTAACCTATTGCTTTAATTGCTATTGCATTTAGTCCGGACTATACTGGGTAGCTTCCGTTTTCTGTAGCACTATTCCAGTACATAAGGTACATTATTGCATACAACAGTGAATCTTGTGTAAATATGTTTATCAGCCTTCTGTTGCATAATAAGTAGTCTAAAACAGTGAATAGATATATCCTGTTTACTAATGCGCACCCCAAACTCGAAACATAAAATCATTTTAAAAAATGGCATATTGCTGTACGGCGTCTTAAAGATAAGCCCGTCCGCTTCATAAAACAATCAGAACACAGAATTTATAATTGACTATTGTTACATCTTGGAAGACAAAATCCATCACTCGTGCTGTTTTCAGGACAGTTGACGTAGGTCAAAGAAGAAAAGGTTATTTCTTATGTGTCACTAGTCACAGGTTGTCCGTTCTTCCTCCTCTTATGTACGAATTCCAAAACTTTTTCTTCAATGTCAGGTTGTACACAATAAAATGATAAAATATTAAGGGAAATGTGACAAAATGTATGGGTCACCCTATACCTAACGTAACTCCGTGACGGGACCATCACGTGATTGGTTATTATAACGTTACTTGGTGGGTTTGTTGTGTCTACCGCCATTTGTCCCGGACCTATCTCTTTCACGCGATCTCTTAAAGCTGTAAGTCGTGGGGGGCAAGAGCAAGCAGACGAGAGCCCTTGTTTCGTGCAATACAGCCATTAGGTGACCCACCCTAAAGCTGACCAAGCTCGCCACTACTTAACCTTCAGGTCAACTGAGGAATATCGATATTTCAGTATCCGAAAGTGCATCAATAACTGTACCATTATGTTACCTTTGGGAGTTACTGACATTAAGGTCTGTTCAAGTGTTGGCAATCACGTTGTTAACTCGCACTGTTGAAAGACTTGGTCCGGTTTTGAACTAGCTGCAGGGCCTGTGTAAACCGGCGGAGAGAGGGGGAACAGATCTGCTTTGCATCTCTCCCCTCGGTGGTAGAAAACCCGAGGGAGGGTAGCCAGCTCTGGATCTTTGTGGGAAAGACGATATATGCCCACTCCCTTCTCAATTGTGTCCTAAGAGTGTGGTGTATATTTGTCAGTATAGCTCAGGCTTTCACAAGTGCGGGTATTCCCACATCTAGCCCTTTTGTAGAAGTTATTACTACACTGGTTATAGATCAAATATAAAAATATACAATATTTACCTATTACCATTTTGAAAATATTCCTGCACATATCGTTATACAGTATTCTGAAAAATATTTGTTCTAAAATTACATTTAATGTTAACTTTGTTGCATTTAAAATCTTAGTTGATCCTGGTAATGTAGTGGTAACCATACTTGCCTCGTAGACCCAAGATCACGGGTTAGATGCCGGGCAGGATCGATGGATTCTGACGTGAAAATCTTACGTATGGCTTCCTTAGGAAGGGAAGTAAAGCAGTGGGTATCATTTCCAGATTTACGGGACGTAAAGAACCTTAAACGTGAAAGAAGAAGCCTCTGAGCAAAATTTGTCGGCTATTTCACACCTGAATTGAATGGGACGTTGATGAACTGAGCTGTTAAAGAGTGTCTGTAAATAAACTAAAGCAACTTTTAAAGTCATCACTTTGTGAGTAGAGATATGTAGGATATTCACTTTATTAGGCTCTGTAAATATGCGTTCAACTTATTCTATAAAGTTTCTCTTGAAGAAAGTAACAACCAACTGCATTGTTTTTTCAAATTTGAAGCGATTTGTCCTTGAGGTGTATGTACATCGCACTGTTGCCTCAAGCAGTCGCAGAGACGAGAGATTGCAGTTATAATTTCTCTATCAGTAGTTTACTACTACATTCGTATTTCCTTGAATGGACATTCTTTCTGTGTCATCATATAATTCAACCTTATTGGTATGTTTTGTGTTCACACATGCTTCATATCTGCCACACACTATCGCCTATTAAGTCCTGCTGCTCATTCAGCAAAGGTGCTTGTTATTCAATGTGCAGCTCTCACAGCCATGAATGTACACCTTCTAATGCAAGTAGACTTAAAAATAAATGAACTATAAACCATGCCGCAAAAGCAAAACTGCGGAGCCTGTTATACCCCCTTCCCTATAGACAAAAGAGAAAGAAAAACTTGACTTGACTCGTAAGTCGGCTCCAGGGTACCAAGGAATCATATTGAGAGTGACGAGTTGTTTATTACACATGGAGTAATGTTGAGAAGAAGTTATACCGTGACCAAAGATATATGATCACTCAGTTTTAGACAACTAAATCTTCTATTAAAAAGGTTGAGAAATTCATGTTTCAGGTAAAGAAAGAAGTTACATTTTCGCGGTAAGGTTAAAATTAGTAATTGTGGTAATTCAAGACGAATATATTACTTTGACGAGACTTATGCTCATTACTTCAATCTGATTAACTGTTATGTATGGACCGCGAAAACAGCCTTCATACCAGACAGCAATGGACATTTAGGACGAAAAAAACTGATTATGAGGGTGGTGTAATATTAAAGAGAACAAATCTAGTTTTACAACGTACTTTATTTTTCGACATAGTCCCTCGAAGTTCAGCACAACTATCCAACGTTTCTCTAAGTTCGTGATTCTCTCATGGACGTAGGTTTCTTCGAGGTCATCAAAATACTCGTTTACGTGCTGAATGATCTCTTCATTTGATTTAAATTTTTGACCATTCAGTCGGTCCTGGTGGTATAGTGGTAACCATACTTACCTTCAAACCCAAAATCGTACATTTACGGCACGAAAAAGAACCTCAAGCCTGAAAGAGAGGCCTCTGAACAAAATTTTTCGGCCGTTTCACGCCCGGAGTTGAGTGGAACGCTGATGACCTGACATGTTAAAGAGCGTCCATAAATAAAATAAATCAGAGTGAGTGACCATTCAGGAAAGTTTGGAGTTTCGGGAATAAATGTTAATCCGATGGAACCAGGTAAATGAATAGGATTCCCGAAACTGCAAACTTTCCTAGTTGGACACATATTTAAGTCAAATGAAGATGGGCCTCGCAGAAATCCACTCCACTAGGGAACTTCGAATCTGGAACCATGTTAGAGAAAGTGCGTTGAGCTTGGATAAGACTATGTGGAAATATAATGACTTTGCAACGCTGAACTTGTTCTCTCCAATATCGAACCTGCCCACCACTTCGTGTCATCTTGTCTGATATTGTGCTATTATTTAGATGTCAAATGCCCTCTAAACAGGAATGCTCTCTTTAATGTACCTGAAATCTATGACATGGAACCTTCCCCACCGCCACAGATGGCCGAGATCGTTAGGGCGCGGCTTCATGAACGGAAGGTCTTGAAGGGGTTCGATTCTTGACAGGACCGTCCTCCATGACTAAGGTATTTCCCAGCTTTTCCTCAGTCCTCATAAATGCTAAATGCCGGGGACGTTCCCTAAACTTAGGTCCGGAGCGTTTCCTTCCGTAAAAAAATCCTTTCCCAATATATCATTTCATCTCATGTATCATCAGTGTCACCGCCTGTGGTGCCTCAGTAGTGAAAACGGTTATTAAACTATTCAAAAAAGACTCTCCCAAAGGACTTGTGCTCGAGATTTTGTCCCTAAGGTTTGAACCTACGAATCTTGAGATAACTCTAGACTACCGATGCTGATTTTAGTTAGTTTTTAAATACATTACATATTCCAATTTCGAAAATAGTAAAAATACGTATTATTTTGTTGTAGTACATATATAATCATGTTTTTGGTTGCTTTATTAATTGCAGTACAAGGTGGTGGCAAATACTACCGTCTCATTCGCTGTGAGTCAAATCGCTTGAAAAACACTGGAGGTGTCTGATTAACTAAAGTAGCTTTAGTAAATTAATAAATGTGAATAAATCAGCTGATACACGGCCGACCTTTATTAGCGGTACTAGAAATGAGCAAATTGTCGGTATATATTGAACAAAAGCTTTCCGAAGTCATAAAATATAAAGAAAATGTGGAATATTTCAGATACTGTGAGGGAATCATCCTACTAAACATTGCTTTAAGTGTATCCCAGCGTGGATAGTTTAGGATGCAGCAAGGTGAAAGACTACCTCGGGGGAGAAGAGAGCAAGAGCATTGCAGTGGCCAGGGTGCTTGCCCCACTCTTTTCCAGAAACACTGACCTCAATGCTGCAATATTCCTCGGGGAGGTTAGTGCCGCAGCCAGCGCGTTATGAAACGCTGAATCTTCTTCAGTGTTAGGTATATGCAGCGGTTAGTGGCGTTTGCGGTTCACGTTTTTTGCCCTCTTCAGAATGCTTAACTTTATTTTTGTATAAATAATTTGTATGTGCATTTCTATTTTAGACAGCAATGCATTATCTAATTGTCGATTTAAAAAAAATAGTTGCCTTTGTCGTGTTCACGGGTAAAATCGTTTAAGAGAGTTTAACCTCTAAAATTTCTGTAGTTTACTACCGAAACTCTATTTGATAAAAGGCAGCTATCCTAAGACCAGTCTCTCTGTTTTTCGCTTCAATTTAGTGCGTAGATTGACAGTTAATTTAATTTGAAATAGTTAAGGAATGTAACTAGTAATAGATTTTACAAGAGGAAGGGACGCCCTTGAAAATGAGACCGTGTAGGATAGCCCGCTATATAACAGCGGATGAAAATGTGATGAAAGCACAGCGTATGTTGCGGGAAGAACTTTGCTGTATATTTATCAGATTAAACTCTGAATACTGGATCGCAGTAGAGAAAACAATCAAAGGAAAGCTTCACGCCAGGAAACTCTGCAAACTTTAGATCCCCACCACCTCGTAGATGAGCAGAAAAATAGCACATTATGTGTTGATGCCAGAATATGTTGAAAATAGTTATTGGAGGAAGATCAAAAAATACATTTAACACCATAAGAGTTGACGAAAGCTGATTACACCAATATCAACCAGAAACTAAGCATGAGAGGATCCCCCAACACAAGTGAGGCCAGCGTTCCCTCAGCTAGTGACCTGCTGGAATCATGTTGAAACACTCGGCAGTTAACTGTTTGCCCCATCATCCTCCCTACAGTCCAAATGTGGTTTTTTCTATTCCCCAAAATAAAAGAAAAATTTATGGCTAGAGATTTGAATCCCCTGAAGCCGCAGTAGCTGCATGTGAAGACTGTATTTGCACTCTAAGCCAGAAGCATGGCGTTCAGCAATTATAAAATCGTTTGAATGGATGAGTCGTTACAGAGAATGTAATAGAGAATGCTTTGAAAAGATGCAATGATCAGATCGCAATTTTAAAATCTTATTGCGTCCATTCTCAAGACTTTTAGAGTGATCTTGTAAAGCAAAACATGTTTGTTTCCCCCTTCCCGTGCTCCGTATCTCTGCGATAGCCGCCAGTTCCAGCAAGCACACCGCTACTTGCATCCTTTTAGCAATGAAGAATGTACCGCACTGTCCTTTCGTTATAAAAAAGAGCTTGAAATTGAAGCAACTCTGCCACATTATTGCTCTATTGTGTGTCGACAGCGGCTTTCAGCCTTTATTGAGATATTTAGAGGAAAATCTGAAATGCTATCTTCCTTTCATGTCCACCGAAAACATAACCTCAACCTTTCAGCCGCTCTTTTATGAACGTTTTCCAAATTTGCAGCGATTCGCCTCGCTGAGGATACACGAAAAGTGAATTTCGGCCATCAGATACTTTGTTCTTCCGCTATGCAAAACAGTAACAAGCTGAGCTTGGAACCTTTTTCACGCTCCAAGTTGAGACGTGTGAAAAGACTTAATGGAAAACGATAACCAGACGGGATCCCAAGGAAAGTTAAAGACTGCGATGGCTTCCCCATACCGCCCCATCGATCCTTGCAGCAGGGATTGAGGGAGGAAAGGGAGAAACAGCTGGTGGGAGTGGCGTACCCAACTGGTTCGGTTGGGGGCCAGCCATAAATTGCGTCATGCATTTTTGACGTTTCAAACCCTTCCTGCGCTCGCAGAGTGAGAGTCTACATCCTAGGTTCGATGCTGTACGTAATCCTGTGACTTCGCCTCAGTCACCTTATATAGACAAACCCCTCAACCTATTTTAGTTGTAAGACAGTTGTTTCAAACATTCAAGAAAACTACTCAAGGCCGAGGTTTACCGCAGTAACTATTTAATTTTCCGGATGCTACTACATTAAATAACGTGCGATCCGTTTTTATTTTCACCGGAGTGTTTTGCCTATAGGCGAGCGCGTCGCTCGTTAGCCGGATCGTGGTGATTAGCGGGAGTGTAAAACAATAAAGCAAACCAACCATAAAAGAATACACAAACCAATTTAAGAGGCCCATTACTTACGAAATTATCAAATGAGGTGTTAAACTGCCCGCCTTCATTCTCCACACTTTTTGGCATCTCTTTAGGAATTTATTCATCACTCGCTGTAGTTCATTTTGAGAAATCCGGACAATTTTCTGACGCATATTATCTTTGAGTTCTTAAATGGTGTGCGGGTTCGTCTTGTACACTGTATTTTTTAATTTACCCTGGAGATAATAATCGCAGGCCGTTAAATTTAGTAGTCTTTTGAACAGACCCATATGAAATTCGCACTTGTTGTGCAAGATAATGAAGGGATGTTCAAGGGGAATTTTCTAAATAATTATCAATGTCATGTAATCTTTCTTTTGTGAGAACCTTATGCTACTTTTTTCTTCTTCCTCTTAGGCTGGATATTTCCAGTTTCCTGAAATTTGTTATACATATCACTGGACTGTTTTATGATCTGGAGCATCTACACTCGGAATCTTGCTTGACGAACTTCACTATCTGAGTTAACACATATGAATCGTACAAAAGACACACTGTGCCGTTGTAAACATATTCTTTGTTTATACTGTCGAATTAAGAAACGAACCACACAACACGCATCCGGGAATAGCTACGCTACGACATTCAGCAAGGTCAAAAGGTTTGCTATCCCCTCCACGGCGCGGCAAACTAATGGAGGCTAGCTCGCAGAAAAACCTCTCGCCGCAGAGAAAAGCATCACTAATCGCACTATAGAACACCACAACTCACCAACTCTGCCTATTTCTTTCCGAAGGAGTCTAATTCAGTCTGAATACAAAGTTATATCCTCCAGAACTTATGTTTCTTTAGAGATGGCCCCACCGTCAAACAGTCCCAAACTGGTGACTCCTAAGTTTTTCGTTAACATTTGCAATCAGGTAAAAGTCACAGAGAGCTTAGAACTGGGCCGTACGTGGTTAGTTCGCCGGTATCACTCCCTGTTTATGCAGAAATTCCCTTGTTCTTAAAACACATATGTATTGTCGTGATGAAACAACAATGCTCGCAACCCAGACACCGGTCTTCTTTCTGTAAGAGTTCTGAAGATCCTGAGGAGATAAACTGTGGTGTACAAGTTACAGTGTTTTCATTTTCTGCAGTGGAATTATTGCAATATGGCCACTTGCTGAGAAGAAACTGGCAACCATCTTTCAGTCTACATTTAACATTCGCTAGGAGATCATCAACTGGGAAGATCCAAATCACCGATGCTTCTTTGATTCCGGTTCTTATCGGTAAACGCAGCTTTCGTCATCTGTGAGAATTGGCATTGTAACAACGAACCATTTCTTGGTACCATTTGTGGAGTTTGTCTGGTACTCAACAATAACAAAGTTTTTTCACACGACATCTGTATATTATTTCTGACACTTCCGACGAGTAAATGTTTGAGATTCCTCTATCTCTTTGTTAAGTTAAACTCGCGAATTGTTCTTCACTATGGCTTCTACATGTGCGATTTATTCATCCTTGACTACTGTTGCTGGAAGCAAAGTCCTTGAATTCGAAATACCAGTTGTAGACTTTTATATATCAAGGAGCAGTTCCCTGTAACATTACCAGGTATTCATTTTGGCTCAGGGGGCATTTATAATCGTAAAAAATCATCGCACGAAATTCCGTCAAGTCACATACGTTTTAAAAGGCCAGAGAGTGAGGGCACGACCACAATTAACATTTTCTCTGCAGCTGCAACAAAGTGATCGCGTTTTAATTTTTTCTAAGGCCACTTATCAGGCCATGCTCTTCATATTCGGAAAATTTAATATAAAAGAGCTTGCCTAATAATTCGCTTAAAAATAGACCTTATTACTTTGATTTACATTTCAGAAGGAAGTTTTGATTCCGTCAAGATATTTTAGACTTCAAGAAGTCAACATGACAAGTATAACAAGTATTTTTGTTTGTTTTAACATTCTCTAAAAGTTACGTCATGCTTTGCAAACACTCGCATTCATTGCTGAATATGGCCGAAGGGTTGACGAGCGCTGACGTCGATTCGAACTCTAACTGGAAGTACTAAGACGGTTCAAAAGGGAAATTCGAAAAGTTCTCGGCCTGACATATAGATATGCCGGTAGTGTCAAATAGCAAGGGTATTTCTTAAGTATCATCCTACAGTTTCCATACCTGAAATTTCAAGCACTAACTTTCATTTGTGTGATTACTGCGATTGAATAATGTAGTCAAGGTGAAAGCTTCTTTTCCTTGCAAAAAATGAATAAAATCCATTGTCATGCAAATTTAAATTCTTCGTTTTAAAAGGCCTCTCAGCTGATTATACAAAAGGGCCTGAATTCCACATTGGAAACACTTCATCGTTTTCTACAAGAAGAAATGGGCTTCCAATATTAACGAGTTCGTTGATGACGAAACTGCAATGACCAGGCCGCCTTTTATGCAATTTGTATATAATGTTATTGTTTAACTCTCGTTTAAGTATTTCTGAATATTCATACACGAATTTATTGGTAACAGTCCGCTGGTTTGGCATCACTTATGTACCTGTATTATCTGGACAAATTTGACTCACTTCCAACCTTTTTCACAGCGGCTGCCATGGAGGCTCGCGACATAAAATGTTGGTGCAGCCCTATCTCCACAAAAGGAGTTTCGTTTGAAAATAATGAAGAGTATCTACTACAAAAATACAAACTTATATCTCCTCACTATTTTAGACTACTAATTTCACAACAGAAGGCTGATTAAGTAAAAATTACTAAATTTAAATATAAAATACAATATCAGGTTATAATATGAAAATTAACTGTTAAAGTATTTACGTTTGGACAAGATTCACTGTTTGTACGTCCATTTATGTAAATGCAATAATGCACCTTGTGCACCGGGAAGGCGCCATAGTAAACCGAAACTGCAAATTTCAGTCGCTTCAATATAGCCGCAGCTATTGTTGTACATAAACCAAATCTTAAAATTTGCGTTTATCAACTTGGCAATGCTCACTAGCTTGCGCATCCTTCTGAGTAGCTGTGAAACGGGACAGCCAATCAACGTCACACAAGTGAAGAGTAAAAATGCCAAAAGCTCTAAGTGCCATTTTTAAATTGTATCGTTTTATTTCAAAAGTACATTCTATATTCCCAGATGCACATTCCTAGTCATGTTCTCCTGTACACCGATGAAATACTCCATAACAGATAGCGTAGTTCTAAATGCCATGCTATGCTGTTATCTGGTGTTTTAAATGCCATGCAAAGATGATATTCGTTTTTAAGGGAAAATATTTATAGTACAGAAATATTTGGTAAGTGGTCATAGCTTTTTGGATTGCGATAGAGATTTCGTTATTATATAGAAAAGAAGAATGGTAAGTAAGGCCTTCATTCCCCAAGATTTACATAGTACTGTAGATTAAGCAAAAGTTATAAATACTTTTCATGTAGTTCTAATGGAGTGAAGTGATTTATTTGATTTTAATAATGTTGCTAATTCACTGTTAACATTAAATAAGTGCAACATTTCAAAATGCACAATACTTAAAGTATCTCGATCTCATCCATTTCAAATAGATATTAGAAGAATTTACTCACCGTTAGAAAGATGGAGGGGTTTTGAAGTTTTAAAGAGAGGAAAATCAGTGGTTGATATACAGCAACCTGTATGTCATCTGAAAGATCAGCCCCGTTTATCGGTTGATGAAAATAAAGGCCTCTCGTCCATGTTGCCTTTTCTTTCTGCAGACTCAGAGACATCAAGTTCAACCTGTGTAAGAATGAAACACTAAACCTTTCCTGTCAGTTGTGAGGAGAAAGTATGAAGACTGGTGTATATGTTTCATAATACAGTTTTGTACTTTTGCCCTTAATAACATTATAAAATGTGTTTCTCTAATCATTGCTGTTGTTTCTGTAATTGTTTCCGGCAGTTATCATATGGCACATAGAACTTTCTTGTTTTTATCACTTTTTTCTCCCTAACCAACGATTTGTTACACAAAATAATTTTGTAATAAAAAATGTTTCCATAATTATTTTAGGTGTACTGGGTAGTTTATTTGCTTATCCTGGAAATTTAGAAAATAGCACTTAGAACGTTACGGCATGTAGTGCTCCGAAAGAAATCCAAGAAGGTGATGGTCACTGTTTCCTGGGATGCTCATAGACAAAAGAGAGTATTGTGCAGCATTGCTGAGACAAAGCCAACCTTCCCATTTGTCAAAGAAAACTGTGATTTTCTCCACGACAACGATATTTGCTGCGAATTGCCGGCAAGTGTGCCATATACCATGCTAGATTTAGCCCCCAGATCTGAAGAAACGCCTGGCTGATCAAAGATTTGCCCAAAATACGAAGGTCATATTTGAAACAGAGCCTTGTTTTAGAAAGTTTGCAAAATGAAGATGTTGGACGTTAGAAATTTACAGCATTATAGTTAGAAATATGTAGTAGTCGAACCTTACATAACTTTATCAGAGATTTAAGCTAAGGAAAGGCAGAAGAAATACTTTGAAAATTCATCGGTATAAATGAATAATATCGACCGAATAAAGAGTTTACTCGGCCTAACAAGAATGAACGAGTTTTAATCTTGGACAATAGTTGTGTTAATACACTTCCAGTAATGCTCCAGTGTCATTACTCTGCCTTTGGAAGGGGTTTCCGGAATATCTGCAAAATACTCCTCGTTAGCTGCAACCGCCTTTTGATTTGATGGAAAAGGCTGACCAGTGAGAAGGAATTTGAGCTTTGTGATCAAATGGCAGTCAGAGGGGGCCAAATGTGCGGATTGAATGCATCAAAAATGCTTACTTCAAATCTCGCAATTTTCCCATCTGTAAAACATTTTAGTGAACACGTACTTTGTCTTGATGAACAATTTTTTCTAATGCAAATCAGGTCTTTTTTCACGAATTTTCTATCTAGTTGACTTAAAAGGGCGGAATATTAGAAAGTTAGTCAATAAAGAGTGACAATTGTCTTTTTTCTCATCACAAATGGAGATATGGTAGTGAAAATAACAAATCTCGCGTGATTGGTGGGAAATTTGTAAGCGCCTTAGTGCAAGACGCCATCTCAGAGTAAGTAAAATGGAGTCTCTTCGTAATGAACGATACGCTGCTCTGAAATTTTGCTTCCGTCTGCAGATATTCAGTATGGAAGTGTACGCAATGTTACAACAAGCATAAGGTGATGACGTTCTACCACAATCAACCGTCAAAGAGTTTAAGGAAGGTCCTTGTTTCACCAAAGCAGGGCGGTCCAGGTGCTCAAACCAATGTGCTGAAGAATACCATGATTAACACAGCTGCCGACATTGTTTGGATAGATCAATGAATAACATGCATAGACTGGTAGGTATGTTACAGATTGAGACTTCCCACTGTTATGCGTTCACCGCTCGCTTACACATTACGATTCCGAAAGCAAACAGGCAAGCTCCATCTAGAAATCATCTGGTTCACAAACGTAAAGCAAGGTTATTCTATGGGCAAGAAAGTTTGTGATAATTTCGTTCAAAGACTTTTGTGGAATGGTTTATCAACATCAAGTCCCTACCGCAAGCCACAGTTGATGGCAAGTATTAAAGGGTTTGTTGAACGTCCTGGCCAAACACATTCGCCCTGAGCTACATCCATCTGGTTGGCGTCTCAACCGAGATAATGCACGCCTTTATGTTTATAACGTTGCTGCTTAGCATTTGACCCGGAGGGGAAAAAAAGAACATAGAATGTGGGATGAAACAGAGGGAGACCGAGGTTCCCAGAATGTTGTATCGTGTATTGTGAAACACTGAAAGAAAATGCACAAAAATGTAAAATAACAACCGCTTTATATGATATGTGTAATGGTCAGAATAAAAATTGCAACGTTTGTGTATCCATATTAAAATTACTGCATGACCCGGACATGAAAGTGGAAGTAATAGACCACAAGTTCATGGTTCCAAATCGCAGCTTCCTAACTAACGATGCAGACTTCGGTTTAACTGAATTAGCTACGTCTTCTCTGCTGATACTGGGTAGATATTGTGAGAATAAGTAAGAAGAATCCTTTTGTTGTGAATGTATTGGAAAGAAAAAAAAGTTTGTCCACAAAGGAGCTACTAAACCATGTAGTAATAAAAAGGGCTATTGATGGGTAGCATTTGCAGTGACTGAAGTTGAAGGTGTTGCAGTTTGAGAAAACAAAACCATTTGTCATGCAGTTCAAAGAGCGTTTCAGCACAAATTATGAATTCCATGAAATTGATTTCTGTAAACACCAAAGAGGTAGACCTCTACAAAATTTGTCATCAGTGAAACAGGAGGCTCTCTACAAGACCAGACGCTTTGTGACATCAGCCGAAAAAAAAGAAAGAAAAAAATTCATACAACTTCTTCCTTAGTAATTTCCAATATGCTCGTCCACTAACCTGTCAAATGATTCAATAGACCAGGTTTCTGATGAGGAAAATGATGAACCTATATTTTGTTAATGTACTTTTCTCTTTATTTAATCTTTTTTATGAATTTAAGTTTCAAATTTGGGGTGCGCATTACATTCGCGTAAATACGACGTGTATTGCTTCATTTTCTGTGGCAATTTTCAAGAACTTGTCTTTATCTGTAAACTGCCGTACATGGAGTTACACTACTTGTGCAACGAACATCTCATATGAGGATAGAACAACCTGGCAGTACAGGTAGTGTGCACGCCACTGGTTGGCCCGTGATTTGCTGTACCTTTGCCGGCTTCTATTGCTAGGCCGGTCACAACGCCAGTTCGTTAGCCGAGTGCAGCTCTCTCTGTAAACGATCTCCAAACATCCATCCCTCCCTTCACGAGACCCGGGCTAACCAACTACTCATTGAAACGATGCAACATCGCTCCTTTCTCTTCCAGGAGAAAAGGAAATGGAGAATAAACGGTTCCTCTTTTATGTATATAAAAAATTGAAGGTAATTTCAACTACCCTGGTGTAATTTTCTATGAAAGCGGAGCTTAATTTTAGCCAGTGGGTTTGGTTGAGGTTCGTCTGTTCTTCCGCGGCTCCTCCCTCCCTCCCTCTCCCCTCCCTAGCTTTATTGCTCCATAGTTACTTTCAGTGTATAAATGTTTCATTGTAAGAATAATGGGGCAGTGCCTTCTTTAATTTGAGCAAGTAATTTATGTAACCATTCTCAAGAGTGTCTCAAATGTTCTTCAAACATTTGAAAGGCAAACTTACAGCACTATCCACTCACTTAGTGACGCAGATGTTTAAAAATATAAGGGAATGTGACTTTTTAACATATCTCAGGGCTATTCAGAATTAAATTACAACTTTCCTTTATCATTTCATTTCACATTCAATTTTTCACTGTTGTTTTTGCTTGTAATGAAAATATGTTACATTATCCTCTTCACTATAAACACAATCATCAGGCTCGCTCCTGGTGGTCTAGTGGTAACAATACTTGCTTCATATACCCAAGAACATTTGTACAATTTAATGCTCACACAATCTCAGGGAACATTGCCAAGTACAAGAGGCATGTTCTTAGTCTTTGGAATAAAAATCCCCAAATCAATCCAAGGTACAAAAGCACAACATCATAAAATCTCAAAAATATTTATTTTCAAAGAGTTCTTACCAAGAAGAGACGGAAGAAAAAAGTTCAGACTTTGGTTTCACTTGGAACAAGAGAGATGTTACTTTCTACAATGTTGAACATGCAACTAAGTGCGAGAATGTTGAGTGTTACAATAAAACCAAAGAAGATTCCTTGAACCAGACATTTCATGCCTACTCCTGAAAAAGGAAGATTGTCACTAGCGTTGTTTCTTATAAAAACTCACGTGTGGCTAAATCTGAACTATGTGGATAATGAGGGACACACTTCACGTTAATTTCTGTGAGTTTTTCCTTTTCCTCAAACTGAAGAAACATCTTTGTGAGAGGCATTGTCCATCATCACACGGGTGGCCGAGGTCATTAAGGCGGGGACTCGTGAGTGGGAGGTCTGGGGTCCGAATCCGACCAGGACCGTCCTCCCTGACTGAGGCTTTTCCTGTTTTCCTCAGTCCTCATAGAAGGCATATGCCGGGAAGGTACCTTAAACTTAGGTGTGGAACGTTTCCTTCCATAAAAAAATCCTTTCCAATATATCATTTCATCTCATGTATCATCAGTGTCCACCGCCTGTGATGCCTCTGTAGCAAAAACACTATTAAAAAAAGGGAACCTGGGTTCTTGAAATTCTTGAATGTGATAATTGAGCTCACCTACACGCACTAGAGATTAACTCTTCAAAAACTTTCGTCCCCGATAGGTTGACTTTTAAACATGTGACCGCATGGTGTGAGATATCAATCACACATTAACCTGCTACTAAGGAATTTTATAACGATTTGGAGATGCTTTGGCAGTTAGCGAAAATACAAAAGGCTTTTGCCTTCCACTGCCCAGGTGTGTACTTTGCATTGTTACCGTCAGCGGCCTTCGCTTGAGGCTATAGGGAGCGGTACCAGGCATGTTTCCGATGTACAAACATTTCCTTGTTAAGTGTAATATTCCTTTGCAATAAACACTGGTGTTAAACGTTATATAAAGATTACCATTTATCTGGTATGTAAATTCGCTTACTGGCACGCGGAATTATGAAGATCTGTCACAAGGTTTACATATCGAGGTGTAGCATAAGTTTTAGGCTGAAAGAAGCGATCTGTTGCACAAAGATATGAAAATGTGGAGTTACTATTAGAGAAACTCTCGCGTTGGAAAGCTGTGTGCTTGAGCATACAAAATGTTGTCTTTTGTGTGAATGAGACACCGAGACAAGAAAGCTCAGTAATTAGGAATACGCTTTTTCTTCTTCTGGGACAGAACAATGTGTGAAACACCACAGTAGTTCCTCATGAAGAAGTGCATTTACTTCCCTTATTCATCGAACTGCGACTATGTGACAATAATTTGAGAATATTGGTTGGAAACCAAAAATAGAAACTCATCATGATATGGTGAATAATTTTCTGAAGTCGGACAAAGATATGCCTTTAACAATTCAATTTTGAGACTCTCACCTAGATATCTTCCGGAAAAAAAAACACCTGCAACAATCACACCTGTTTCATTTTGTGTTACTTAAGCAATTAATTCATTAAAACTTTAAAAAAAATGTCACAACAAAGCTCTGCCTGGTGGAAAAAAAATTTAAAGCAGTGAAAATAATCACAAAATTGTTAAATTTTTATGTAAGTGCAATTATTTTTACAGAAATTTTAATCAAATGTGTACATTATTTCATATTCTAAATTGTATCTGATGCACAAAAATAGTTTTCTAAGTCACTGTTTGTCTTTGTGCAATTGAAATAGCAAGTATTATGTAATATAGTGCAAAAGTTGAACAATGAGAGGATATATGAACGGTTAACAGGCGAAACTTGGAGATAATTGTTTCATATAATGTCTCTCGTTGTTTACAGTCAAAGTGGATATGTCTGCATGATGTTCTATCGAAGAGATGGTCATGTGATTGAGGTGCAGACTGGTAAGTACATGTCAAACTACCTTGTTTTTTTACACATTTAACAAAATTAGTATTATTTGTTTTAATTTGTGAGTCAGTTACACTCTTATGGCTTCGCTTACCAAAGTTTATTGGCAGAACATGTTTCATGGACCCTTGACTATGGTCTACGAGAGAAATTGTTCACTTTATGAATATTACGTGAAATCCAATATAAACAAACGGACTAATCAAATGTGGCCAACCATTTGTGAGAAATCAATTATCAAATAGAAAAGAAAATTGTTAAAATAAGCATTCCAGACATTGTTATTAACGTTATGACAAAAGGTTTGCATCAAAAATATGAAAATTGTGATGAAATTTTATATTCCAACAGATGACAGCTGAATTACATGTGTAATCTCACGCCATAGGCTTATTTGGGGGAGCTTCCCCCACCCAGAGTCTTTCAACCGTCCCCCTGGAATCTTCAGATATTTTTTCATAATATAGAATAATATATGAATAAAGTAATGATGAATAAAATCAGAATATTTATGTTTTGCAGCATTTGATGCTTATAAGATATAAATGTCTGTTTTAAAGTTAAGTGTTTAATCCTGAGTTTCGTGTTTCAAATATGTCTATTTACTTATAAAACGACATAAGCAACCGATATACAACAGAATCTTTATTTTATTATCTGTCATATGCATACCAAAAGATCTATTCCTTTTTCTCTTTTAATTCGCGTTCACCATTCTTTATAACAACTTTCCATCTCTTGATGCCTGTATTAAAAACCTAGTTCAAAAGTCCCATATCTTTCCAGCGCACAAAAAATGTCAAAGCAAACAAAAAATTTCCAATAAGAAATTCGTCAATCTTGTTACCATTTACATCCTTGAAAATGAAAGCAGTAAGCCTGTTTTTAAAGAAGGTTATGATATTTTATTAAGGCAGTCGTCTTTAAATAGTTTTTCTAAAGTTATATCCCGCCTTACTGTAGAACATTCCCTAATTTTAAAAGTATATTTCACCGCAATCTATCTCCTTCCAAATTACCCCGTCCCTTCGCAGGCTCGTATCCTTGCCAATGCCCTAAATGTAAAGCCTGTGCGTTAATTATGGCGTGTCATTCTTTCCACGGCCCCAGTTTATCCAAAGAATTTAAGATTACTTCATTTTCTGTGTGTATAAAAAGATTGTATATATGTTATATTCTAAGCTTTGAATTCTTCTTCTACTGCTTTTTCGACAATCATAGACGTTCTGTTAAAATCAACTCCCCCTTGCCGGTTTCCCAACTTGCCGTTTCACTGTAAAGATTTCAATGATGCGTTTAATTTAACACTTATTGATGCGTTTACCGACACATGTTTCTGAAAGTTACCTCAAAGATAGAGAGAACAGCTGTATTTTTGCATAAAGATTGTACACTACCGTTGTTTAAATCTTACGTATTAATATTCCCCTTGTTATTGTTAATCATTTTTCAATTATTAATATATTTCTCTGTTTTATTTTCCTCCTCTCCTTTTTCTTCTTGTTGCTTGTTTCATCTGTTTCTATGCTTTACATTACCTTCGAGATTCAATATTTACTTTTACCACCTTCACTTGTTTTCTGTCTTTGAAGAACAACACGAGCAGTTTTAAATGTGGCGATATTTGTGTTACTACTTGTCTATTTCTACTTCTGTAATACTTATTATATTATATGTTTCATACTTTTAATGTTGGGTGACTGAAAATGAAAACTCAGGCGAGACAAAGGAGTTTCGCATTATATTGGCAAATATTTTGACAGGTAACAAAATTGTATTTGACCGTGTAATTATGCATGTGCCCAAGATGAGATATACTCCAATGTTAAATAGTTCAATCATTACTGTTTCCTTGTTATCTAAGCTATACTGTGTACTCATTTAAGATTTATTTAAAAAATTCATATTATACAAGCTTCCTTATTGGTACACTACTGAACCAAAATCTATAAAGTGAGTTGTTAAGCAAGTTTAATTACTACATTTGTTACTTTGGAAACGCACTACTTTATCTAGTACTCATATCTGCACGTAATATTTCAGATAACTTTTTACGTGGTTTATAAAATTTCCCCTTATGCACCGTTGTCCACCACGGTAAGCCAGGTTCATTTTTCCAGGTTTTCCTCAGTCCTCCTAAATGGAAAATGCTGGGAGGTGCCCTAAACTTAGGCCAGGAATGCTTCCTTCCTTTAAAAAAAAATTCTTGTTCGTGTCCCCCGCGTGTGATGCCTCTGTGGTTAAAACGGGCGTTAAACATCATTCAAAAAATAAAACGTTCCCATTTCTAGTGTGATTCTTACTGTTGATGCAACCGTGACGTAAGCAGCGATTTTAGCTATAAAAGTAAATGCCGTTTTTTATCAGGGTGGGTGGCGTACTAATTTTTAACGTCAGCTTCTATTCTAATATCGTTTTTGTTAACTTTCCTGTTATTCTAAGTAAATTTAACACTTTAATTTCTGCTGTGTCCCTATATGGCAGTTTCACCAAAGTTGTAGTTTGTTTGGAAAATTGCAGAAAGTTATAAAGTGTATCAATTAAACAGTGAGATATGATTTTTCTTATTATCAAAACAATACATTTTCAGGTGGCAAATTCTTGTAATTTTGTAGATGGTATATTCCTTCTATTAGTGTAAATAACGTACTTTCAAAATGTACTGCAGGCATTTGAAAATAGTGTGTTAATAAAATTGGGGTTATATCAGAATAACTATTCCTACTTTTTGTTGTGATAGAGGACATGTTTAAGTTAAACATTATTTTCAAGGTATAGTTTATAAAAGAAAAAATGAATGAACCTGAACTTGGAAAATTGCTTTCTGTGGTTATAGAACAACATTTTTTATCTAATAAGAGAAACTACAGGAGCTTTTCAAAATTGCGATCACCATTGTTGAAAAACAAACTATAACGCTGTAGGATTAAACGACGAATCCCTTGAAATATCTGTGGTCGGTTACATAGGTCTTCAAAAGCAAGAATAATTAATTTAACATCGATTTCTTCTGCTGTGTCGATGAGCGTTTCATAAATAATTGATTTAAGATCACATAAAAATCAAGTGGAATCATATCTGTGGAACGTGCCGGCCAAGCAACCTCACCTTCAACGGTTCTGAAAATGCTCATTTAAATAATTTCGACAATTTAGGCCGAAATGTGTGGGTGAACCGTCATGTTGAAAGATCATACTTCTCTTAATATTAATCATGACATCTTCACATAGCTACGGAAGCATTTCCGCAAGAAAAATGCATAAACATGTTTATTAAAGCGTGCAGACCTAACACATGGCCCCACTAGAAAGTTATCAATAAATCCAATCCAAATATTTACAGAAAACTTTCATTGATTGCGGAGATTCTCCACAGCTTCAGAATTAGTGTCACTCCAAATGTGACTGTTGTGTGCATTAAAAAAGTCATTTCTTTAAAAAAAAAAATCAGGCTCGTTGTTAACGATATGTAAATAATTGAGTAGTTTCCGGCCCAACCATTTCCAGGTATGATAAAGACAAAAACTATATTTCACTTTTCAATATAGTTACTCTTTATTGCAATACACTTCTCACATCTTTAATTTAACATTTCAATCCCCCCCCCAAAAAAAACGGTCAGAAATCTTGTCTGCAAAATGAGCATAAACAGCACCCATCACATCTTCGTCACATTTAAATTTCCTTCCTAGAAGATCCTTCTTGAATTTTGAGAAGAGGAAAGAGTCGCTGGGAACTAGAGCTGGGCTATAGGGTGGATGATCGATCTGCTTGAAGTCACATTTCTTCACAGCTTCCTGTGCACAGCTGTGCAAGAGCTGTGTGCAAAGGCGCGTTGTCGTGAAGAAGGCGCACATCTCCACTCAGCTTTCCTCACCTTTTCTCTTTGATGGAAGCACGTGATCTCTGCAGTAGACCAGCATAGTACTCCCCATTTACAGTAGTGTTCCTCTCCTTGAAGTCAATGAAGAATATTCCTTCACAGTCCCAAAAGATTGTGGCCATGATCTTCTTGGTTGACTGAGTGACCTTGGCCTTTAGTGGCTGTGCTTTACCAGGTTTATGCCACTCCATTGATTCTCTTTTGGACAAGGGATCATAGTAGAGGACCATAGTTTCATCTCCTGTAACAATGGTTTGGAACTTCTCTCTCGTTGCCACGGCAGAGCTCCAAAAATGTCTTACAACAAATGACTCGTTGCTGCTTTTGGACTGAGGAAAGAAGTCTAGGCACCCATCTTGCACAAACCTTATTTATGTTTAAATGTTCATGGATAATTCGAAGGACTGTTGTTTTAGAAATGCGCAACCTTGCTGTTATTTGTGTAACTTTGAGCCGCCGGTCTTCCATAATTTCTCCTGCCACAAGAGCGATGTTTTCAGGAGTGAGCACCTCCAAGGACCGACCTGCACGCTCCTCGTCTTCAATGCTTTCTCGACCCATTCGAAAAAGTTTGGCCCATTCTTTACGGTAGAATATGAGCAGGATGCTTCCTCATATACACCGTCCAATCGCTGTTTAATTTCATTTGGAGTAAGTCCTTCTTTTGTGAAGAACTTCATAACAGCTCGAAACTGCATTTTGAACATGTCACAATCTTCTACACAAAGCCTTCTTTATGCAACTTTATCTGAACAACTGAAAACAGCGGAGCGGAAGTTACAGCTGCAATTATTTACTTAACAGATAAGGTGTGACACCAGATAAGGTTTTTGTGAAGGCGATAATCCTTATCGGTGAGGCCGGAAACTTATGGACCTACCCTCGTACCATTCAGCAAATTGTTGTCTGGTAGGATAATCACGTAGGATTAATACTTGTACTTTTTGGATATGAAATGGGTGCTTTTCATACTCACTTAAAGACTCTCCATATAGACATGTGAAGGTATTCATCTAGTAGACAACAGCTCGAGTGCTAGTTGGTGGATTATTTTCAAACCTGTACAAAACCTCATCTTCAAAGTATAATATTTTCACAGTTCGATTCCCATCTGAATTTACTTTCTTTGCCTGGAACTGATCACTATCTCTTAGACGTTGATCCGGTCTTGAAAATGATGTATGGCAAGGAACATGACGCTGAGGGTGCTGCTCTTCGTAGATTAGCTTTGTCAAATTTGCATTGTCGTAAGCTGCTCCCAGTGCCTTTTTGATGCCTGCAAATTCAATATTTGTATTTTAATATGATGACATTAAATAAACAGATCTCACAGAAGATATTTTGTGACATAAAACAAAAAACTAAATTATGTTGTTTATTATTATTTCGATGGTAACAAGCATAGCTGAAACATAAATTCTGAAGATAAGTGATGAGCTCTGTCTTTTATATTGAAAACGAAACATTTCCAAATTGCAAAAAAAAAAAAAAAAAAAAAAAAAAAATTATTTTTATTTTCTTTATCCTATCAGAAAATTAGGAATAGTTCTTCTGGTACACCCTGTATATGTGAAATGTAATTACCTAAGTTCATGGTTAAACAGATGTGAAATCTAAAATGTCTAAAAGTGTGCTACCTACATATAACAGATAGTAAAACAGGGTGTAGATGCAGCAAAGAATAATGACTGGTTGTAATATGTAACCTAATTAGTGAAATAGTGAGGCTTTTCTTGCATCCATGACTTATTACTATTTTTCTCTTAACAGTTTTCAAGCATTTTATCATATATTTCATCACTAATGTGTAAATTCTATTAATAAAACACTGAAAGTTCAAAAAAAAGATGCAAGTTTGTAAATAATTAGAACTAGCACCTAACTGTACATTATTGTATTAAGTGCGGCACATGCCTGCTTGCTCAAGATCAGGCATCCGCTTGACAATTAAAAAAATGTTGCATCCTCCATGTTGATTTTGTCCTCTCCCCCTAGGTAAAAGTCTCCGGAAGAAAAATGTGTTGTAAGCATCGAAGATGTAGTTACGGCTAAGAATGTGGACAACGGTCCCAAAACTTATTGTCAATAAACTTCGGTTATTGGACACTTAAAAAGTGTAATTTGTTCATCAGCTAGTACATTCAAAGTTTGTATTTAAGTCATTGTTTAAGATGTTATCTATACAAGTATACTGACGCACGAATTTTTGAGGGCGAGCTCCTCAAAAAAAAAAAAAAAAAAAAAAAAAAAGGCATATAAACTTACGAGATGCCCAAAAATATCTTGTTTGTGAGTTGCTATTGAAGGTAACACTCAATGCGTTTCGAGATTCAGTACAACAACTTAAGTTTGTTAAAATAAGAATTAATTTGTTCACACAATCAAGCGATGTTATCAACTTTGATATAAGAGATTCTTTTAAAAAGTTCTCGGAATGTAACAAAACAAAGCTTTTGAAATTATTCTAATTTTTCAACACAGCCCCTCTTGACACTAATGTGTCGGATCCTGATGGTCTAGTGATAACCATATTTGCTTCGTAGACCCAAGATAGCGGGTTCAATTCTGACATTTTTTTTTCTGGCGTAAAAATGTTATGTACGGCTTCCTTCGGAATGGAAGTAAAGCTGTGGGTAGTTTTACGGCACTTACAGAATCTCAAACCTGAAAAAGAAGCCTCTGAGCAAAATTTGCCGGCCGACTCACGCTTTGAATTTAACGGGACGCTGATGACTTGAGATGCGCCCATAAATAAACCAAAAAATTGACACTAATGACTTTGCCCAACAATGCTCCAAAGCCTCTCTCCCATCATCAAAGCCAGATTACTGCAGACAAGCAAAATATTCCTTTACTGATTTAAGATTTTCATATGTAGAACATTTCTTTCCACCAAGGAATTGTCTCAGTTTAGGGAAGAAATGAAAATCCGATGAAGCCAAATCAGGGGAATAAGGCGAATGTGGCAGCAAATCGTACCCCAATTCGCCATTTCAACGAACCATGTGTGAGGGTGAGCATCATCTTGAAGCAAGATGACGTTCTTCTTTGATATGCCCGGCTTTTTCTCGCTTAGCTTTGTCTTCAACAGACAAAAGGTTAGCATAATATGCTCCAATGGGAAGATAATAAATTTTTAATCTATCTTTGGCACCTCAGAAAACCTACGCCATGATCTTCCCGTCCAATTTCACACACTTGTGGCCTTCCTTGTTTCATCATTGATCACAAATCGCCGCTTAAAGTGGAAAAGGGGGGGGGGGGAATCTCTCTGAAACTGAGCCGAACTTTGTTTAGAGATTTGCACTATGATTTCGCTTTTGACTGTATTCGCCGCTGACAAGTTTTGCATGCACAATTCTTCCCTCAAACTGTGAAATACGCGTTTACCTGAAATTCCCAGAGCTTCAGCAATTTCAGAATCTTTCACTCTCTTGGTGTCATGCGGTAGCACGGTTGCTCGCTAAACGCCAGAGCCGATCTGGCCGAATTCTTTAAATCCGTCCAAGATTGCCAGCGCCGATCTCGTCGGTCGGCTTAAAATCCTATGGTATACTTATTTTTGTGACATCCTGTAGTGAGGGAATGCAAGACCTTTAAAATTAATAACTCTGACGTTCATTAAGTATTGTAATGAGGGATTTCCGGCTTCCACAAGGGTGGTATTTTGTGTTTACTGTCAGTTTTTGTCTCATAGTGGTGTTCTGAGGGTTGAAAATTACAAGTTGTTCCCGTAATGTTTTTAAGGCAGGCGTAGATGATTGTAAAATAATTGCGTATTTTGAAGAGTGCGATTTGATATGGAATAGTGAGTAATAATTTCAGTTCTAATGATAGTACAGGAATTATACCCGGCACGTCCCCTGGTTCTCCGCAATAAAGAAGAGCCGTTTGTTGCTCAATTCTCTCGAAAGTAACACTAATGTTTTAGATCATAATGATGATGATGACGACGACGACAAGAACTTTAACTCCCAATAATATTTCACAGTCCTGTGTGTGGTGTAAAAATTCTGCCAAGAAAATGAGAAAGAAAGTGTATAATTTGTCATTCCACACGACAACGAAAGAGTAAATCCGAGCGTATTAAAGACATCTCGCAGTATAAAACACCGTATTGCATCTGATGATGTCGGTGAGTACATTTAACTAGTTCTCTTCTCTTTCCCCGCTTCCACAAATGTTTCATTTTTTTTAAATGTATAGTCCCAACAGGCCAGTCGGTCCTGGTGGTATAGTGGTAACCGTACTTGCCTCATAAATCGAAGATCGTGGGTTCAAACCCGGCCAAGATCGATGGATTTTTTCGGGCGTAAAAATCTTAAGTATGGCTTCCTTCGGAAGGGAAGTAAAGCTGTGGGTCCCGTGTCGTACATTTACGGCACGATAAAGAACCTCAAGCCTGAAAGAAGAGACCTCTGAGCAAAATTTGTCGGCCGTTTCACGCTCTGAATTCAATGGGACGCTGATGACCTGAGCTGTTAAAAAGCGTCCGTAAATAAACCAAATAAAAAACAACAACAACAACAAAAAAACGGTCCAGTTTGCATAACTTGTTTTATGCTATTTTGTTCATAAATGAACAGCCTATCATTGTGAGCACTTAAGTTTATTGTATATCTTAATTTTAAAATTTAAATTAAACCCAAAACACAAAAATCATGTTTCTCTTTTGAAAATATTAATATCGGTTGAAACAATGAGGATATTTTAAAGTTATATGTTTTTTGTGTTACTATATATTAATCAATTCTGTATAATCGGTACTCCTTATATGGACAATTTTGTGTCGCTATTTGCTATTTTTGAATTTATAGAAGCAAATTTTCAAAGTGGTGCAGTTTCCTTTTAAAAGACGCGGCATTTTACGTCTGTACAAGTAAGGTTGGCCTCCTTTCAGCTGATCGCAAGAAGCCGATCAGATCAGCGCACGGCAGCAAAAGGGTTAATCTGCGAATCCCTAGAACCACGTCGTGCACTTGCCGATAATTTCTGATGTCGTGACAGATTTTGGTCGCAAGCTGCGTGGATCATCTTCCAAACCTTCACAGCTACGGTTTAACTCGAAAGGGTTGAAAATGATGGCGCAAAATCATCTAGAGTGTCGTATTTATATGCATTTATACCCTACTTTAAGATGTTCGATATTAGTTGTTTTTCCTGTATGCACTGCAACAAACAGCTATAGCTACTACGATTCTTGATCAATTACAGAAATGTTTCTATGGAACTTGGCGGGTTTTTGTAACAAAATTGCTTCGAGACTGCTGCTGCAGTCTGTGGATCGGAGAACTTTTCAAATATCCATCTTGTAATGCGTTGCTAAGGAAACCTGCTTTCATTTATTTGTATACATTCGCGGTTAATCAGTTTCTTGCTTTAACTTGTGTTGCATGGAAGGATATTCATATCGTGAACAGGCAGTTATTTTTATGTACCACAGCATTGCAGGCACAAGACTCTAATCTTTGTGAAGATGAGGACACGAATCCTTTATGCGGTCATATGAGATGCACCAATTATTGTCTCGTACGGATATTGTTCAACATTCTGTAACATTAGTTTTTCTTGATTAAGCACATGAATGACTCTGTGGCCCATAAAGATAGACATTGGGACTGGTGACAGGTAATAGTTTTACAGTCCAATACTTGACAAGATTCTCTTTCATAAAGCATGACAAATCGGACAAATTGTCACAACAAATACACTGTTTCATAAATAGTGTGATTGATAAAAATTGAGGGTTTATCAGAAATATTTTGACATATTTGTTTTATGAAACACAATGGTGACAAACTGAAATAGTAAAATTGTCAAACAAATTCTACAAGTGAATGTTTACTCGTCGTAGCATGTGCGCATAGATGAGCAATATGCGACATGATAATTTTTAGCATTATTACATTTTAGTTTGTTAAAAGTTTGTTTTTAAATTACATTAGAAAGCAGCGATTATTACGTTTTCTTCAATGCTCTAATAGCTTATCTGACATTTATTTTGTAGCCGAATAACGTTGTTTGCCATTGTTAACATTGTTTGTGTTTTTGTTTACGTTTATTTTAAAATACGCGATAAGTTGCAGGAGACCATCCTATTATATGTAAAAAGAGTAATTTCATTAGTTAATAAATGTTATCAAATAGATTGCACTTCGTCGTATTTAATTTACATTACGATATTATAATATGAACACACAGAAGTACGTAGGTTGGATAAAAAGTAATGGCAATAATGCTGTTGTCTAGAGGGCTTTATTATGACAGAAAAGCGACGTACATTCCTTAAATGTAATCTCCTGCCGTGTCTACCACCTTTTGAAGTGCCGCTTTGTTAATGTCCTGAAGTGACCGCCCTACAGCATTGCTGATGGCGTTTTATGTAGCGAAATGCCTCGAAGTGGGTCCTTCAATTTTACGAAGAGAGTAGTCACACTGGCTCATATTGGGTGAGTATGGTTGATGTTCCAGTATCTCCCAGTTCCATCTACTTAGGAGATCTGTAACAGCGTTAGCAGGGTGACATCTTGCATTTTCATGAAGGATGATGGGTTTCACTACCAGCAAGTGTCATCGCTTTCTCCTTAGTGCTGGACGAAGGTAGTGTTACAAGAAATTGCATTAATATGCAGAATTTACCAACAGGTACAACACCAAGAATTTCATACGTCACAATGACCATCACCTTCACATCATGTTCAGAACACACTGTGGACGAGGAGAGCGGGGATGTTTCCATTCACTTTACTGCCTGAAATGTAGTGCATAGAAGACCCCAGGTTGTCCGTAGTAAGGATCCTCCCAAGGAAGTCGTCACTTTCTCTCAGGCAACGGTTCAGTAAGTCCTGTGTAATTACATAACGATGTCATTGTTGCTCCTCCGTGATGACATGGGGTAACCAAGAATGTCCTGCAGAAAAAAGCAGTACCTCTACCTCTGCTACTAATTCACGCGCAGTCTATAGGCGATCAACATCCAACAGGGAAGCAAGGAGCTGCAATTTGTGGTTATCAGTTTCGGATCATCCTGAACAGCATCTCTGCCTGCACGGAACACTTTCACCCATCTTGCCATTGTGCGATATGGCAAAGCTGCATTGACACATGTCTCACATAGTCCCTGATTACAATCTTGAGCACCACGACCTCGTGCAACTTCAAGTTTGATTCATGAACGTTGCTCTAGTTTGTAAAACATATTGGCAGAGTGCTTGCACCATCCAGCTCTACTTCAAGACATTGCAATACGTCACTGAATAACTGAACAACTGTCGCCACTCGCTGCTGAAGGTCATCGAACATTCCAGTATCAGATCCACACAACCTTATGACTAACAAGGACGCGGCCGCTGCGTACTGCCAGTGTTGCCACTACTTTTTATCTAGCAAGTTTTTACATTATTCATCAGCAATTTGCCTTGTGACAAATTTGTCAAATTGTCAACTTGTCTTCCTCAACCCGCAATTTGTGTTACTACCGATCCAGTTTAAGCAACTCAGTTAAAAACTTTATGACTTGGCTGCCTTGGGTCTGGGAATGCCATCTCACGTAGTCATTTAGCCTTGTGACTGGTCATAAAAATCATCATCTGCCTGCTCACGATATATCCTACATTGATTAGTATCATATTTTTTTACAGTAAATGATTCACTTAAATTATATTATTCATCTTGATGTTCACAGGTTCACACACAAGAAGACCGGAAGATGCCTGCCAGCCTGCTTACTTTGATAAGAATGCTTTGCCATTTGTCACATTAGTTAGTAAGTATGCTTAGGTCCTCAGTATATGCATGAAGAAATAAAACTTATACAAAATAGCCTTAGGTTAACTTAAATCACAATTTATGATGTCTGTTGGTTAACAAACCCAATTTTGTAGCATTTCTTCCTTCTTATGGTGGGCTGATTTTACCTTTAAACTTGTAGTTATAAATTTGTTCATTGAACTGAAATAGTGCAATAATTCAAAGAAATGAAAATATTTATACTATTCTCAAACAACATTTAAAACTTGCATTAAATGTGAGACTTTTCCGCGTTGTACTGCTTCGATAGAACAGTAACCATGAAATTCATAACGGAAACGCTTATATCAATGGATAGAGTACCTCTCCAAGTTTTGTACATACCTTACAGGTGTTCCATATGTCCTCCGTTGGTGACGCGGCAGACACACACGTCCCAACATCTGACGGTCGATACCAGCAACTGCATGCGTGATCCTCTCTCACAGCTGTGGCTAAATCATGTGACAAAGACGGCACGAACACGCGGTCTTTGACATAAATTCACATGGGACTAGGTCAGGTGATCATAGAGGCCACAGAAGAAGAGTTATCTCGAGCAGCACGTTCAATCCAACAACGATGAACTTCAGCATCGAGGTACACACAGACGTCATAATGAAAATGAGGCAGAACTCAATCTTGCTGATAAATAAAGTCCTGACTATCTGCATGTAATTCTGACATTAGCCACTATTGAAATGTGTCCAGATACACTGAACCGGTAGCAGTTTTCTCCGCAAAGAAGCATGAGCCGTATATTTTTGACGGAGAAACACATTGACATAAGGGAAATAAAGGATGTGTTCTACCATAACACCAGGTTTTTCCGTGCCCCAAATGCATATAGTGTGACGGTTCACTCTGCCGGGCACGAAACGTGGCCTCGTCACTAAAAATCAGCTCCCAGTAAAACCATCTTCTTCTAGCCACTCTTGAAAATCGTCACAGAGTTGAGGACGACGATTGTGATAATCGGGAATCAGCGCATGCAACAGCTGTATCCCCGGTATGGCTTCACTTTAAGTCTTCGGCGTGAAATACACTGACCTCGGAACCTACAATTTCCAGCTCGCGCGACGTGTCTACTTTTTATGACTCCTGACAAATACTTCTCGCACTCCTCAACGGTATCAACCAATACTCTTGGCTGGCTTGTTCGTGTTGTCCTCACACAAGTAGCCAGTTGCTTCAAACTTTTTGTACCATGCACGAATTGTTTTGACTGTAGGTGGTTCTTGTTGATATTTCGATGAAATCGTTGTAATAACGGACTCACATTTAGCGAATTGTAACACACAGAAAGCTTTATGTGCACCAGTGAACGCCTTGTTTTCGCTATGACTGTCCTTCAGCGGCTGAATCTACAACTACTCCAAGGTGCCTATTAGATTGCAAACTTAGAGAGATACCGCTATGTCTGCCATGGTTCCAGGGAAGTACCGTATTATTGAACATAGCAGAATTCAACAATATACGAGGTAAGTCATTAAGTATGTTGCAATTGTATATACATCTTAAATAAGAATACTGATTTGAAAAATATTTTTATTTCTCAATATAATCTCTCTGTACACCGAGGCACTTGTTCCGTTGTTTCAAAAGTCCCTGAAATATAGCAGCATAAAATTATTTGTGTTTTTTGTCAGAACCAGGCAGTGACTTACCTTTCTACGGCTTAATCGTCGTCACCTGAAAGATGTTTAAGAGGGCCGAACAAATGGAGCTTGGAGCAAGATCGGGGCTATACTGACATGATCAGCGACTTACCACTTGAAAATTTTCAGCGTCTCGTTTGTCTTGTTAGCAGTATGACGAGCTTGACCATACAAGAGAAACACGCCTTTGATGACGTTGAATGGCCTTACAAAGTTTCCTGCGGATGTTAACAGTACGGTTTGCCCTTGAGATTGAAATGCTTTTGTGATTCCAGAAGACTATCAGCATCCTTTTCCCGCTGATAATGTCATTTTAAACTTTTTTTCGCAGGCCACGCAGGGTGTTTTACACTGTACGCTTTGTCTCAGGATGGTAATGGTGAACCCCAAGACTCTTCACCATTCGAGCTGGCATATCGTGTTGAGATGCTGTAATGCCAGATCCATTCCTTGCATTTTGTTGTGTTGTGAGGTCATGCACAGACTTTGCAAAAACCTAACCTGCATTATGAGGTAGGCCATGCCGTGGGAACAACCAATAGTAGCGGCTATAGTGTTTGCTCAAATTAAGTCTTCAAATCGTTACAAATTCGCCCCTGTGACAATCTCCTTTTGCCGGCCTACGCGGTGTTTTGTCTTCGATACGTGTCCACCCTTCAGAGAACTTACAACTTTACCTAACAGGCACTTCTTAAGCATTTCTTTACGAACATTCTTTGATTCCATATATTTTCCCTACAAAAATCGCACAATGGAGCGGTTCTCGAGGATTGTACACTCATATGCCGCCATCTTGTAACTGCTGTTCGCTAGATTGTCTCGTGTCGAATGTTACCAATTGTCACCGGACTAATGCTGTCATGTAGTGGCAATAGCCATTCATACATGCAGTACAGCACATGAACTTGTAACTTACTTAATGACTTACCTTTGTAATATAGTTCTTTCATTTTTATGATGAAAACAGTTTATAATTATATATGTATAAATATATATATTATACATATATTTATAAATATATTTATTAATATACATGTATAAATATATATACTGAAATGCATTTGTTGCAATAGAACTCTGGCTCTGTTTCAAAACTTGAATTTCAGATATACTAACAAAAGCAGTTAGCTTTTCTCATTTATCTACACTTTGTAAATAGACACTAATAATTAAGAGTTGTGTTTTTTTTTTTTTTTTTAAGTACAGAAAGTTCATTTTACAATTTTGGTTGTTAATGACATGTTTTCCTAAGATTAAAATCTTATAATTGTAAATTGAAGAAAAATAAAAGATGAATCTGTCCTTGCCATAAATACTGTTACAAAGCTTGAGTGAAGTAAAAAAAAGCAGTAGTGGTCCATGTTCAGCAGAATGCAATTTGGAAGCTGACAGAGATGTCCTCCAAATGAACATATCCAGGAGATTCATGTTCTGAGCTGTCATTCTGTAGTTTTATCTGAATCCTTGCAGATCAAGGGTATTTGGATCTCAAATGGCCATAAACATTATCGGTCTCAGTGAAGTATTGGATTGTGTAGTATGCAAACACTTTAATGATTTCCAACTTCTTAAGCATCTGGAAAATCTCAATTGCGAGTTTCCAACCCAATAAATGACACCTGAAATCTGATGGTGATAAGTGTCTGGCAGCAAAATCACCAAAATATCTGGTACAGTTCCTCTCAAAAGTTTGTAACAATATTTATGGCAAGACTAATTTGGAGAAGGTTGAATTCTTGAATCTTTTGATATGAGGGTCATTTCAAAGAAATGCAGAATGAATTATGCAATCTTAAGTATATTATCTTCATCAGTTCCATAGTGTGTGGAATTGTGGATTTATAAGTGTTAAAAATGTTCCATTCTAACTTCAGGTACTGTTGTAACATATGACCCCAAAAACCTTTGGACAGCGTAACATTGCTGAAGCATACTCTTTTAACTGACGATGACACCATCATGAAATTTTATTACTATTCATGAAATAATGAACATAATTGTAGGTCAACAAATGATCTTTAGTTATGATCATCTTGCCGAGTTCAAGGTGAATTACATCTGACAACAGTGTTACCATAATTTTCTTCAAAAGTTGCTCAGAAAATTATACAGCAAATGACTTGACTTGCTCAGAAATGCATTCTGACATTGAGGAAAGAGGCAACAAATTTTCTGGGGTCTACCAGGCTTTCATTTGATCCCCAAGTTCATGAATCCCTTGCTTTGTCAGTAATTTTCAACCTTGGAAAAATTTTCCTCAGAGTTAACCAGAAAATTGCTTAAGACACTTCAAATATTTAGGCTTATTTTTACAAAAATAGTCTAAACCTTGTCTACAAAGTGCTGGAATGCAGCATTCTTCAACCCATTATCGTTTATGAATCTCTGCCCTCAATGGTCAGATTTCAGTTTTGAAAACAGATAATGGTTGCTGGGGGCATATCAGGGTTGTATGGTTAGTATTCCAGCTCTTGGAAACCATGTGTGTTCACAGCAGCCATATGAACTGTTGCATTGTCCAACCCTTTGACTGAGAATTTCACTCCCCCCCCGTCCGGTGGGACTGTACAATTGATGCACTAGTTCAGCCTAGCTACCCTACCATTATGTTTCTTTGAAGTCTATCGTCTGAATTCCTCTGTAGTCAACAGAATTGTGGCTATGAATTTCATGGACCATGTGACCTTGGTCTTTCTAGGGAATGCTTCACCCTTCTTCTGCCATTCCATTGATTCCTTTTTTTAAATAGGGTTATACCTAGTAGAGGATCATAGTTTTATCACTCAGAGCATCGTCTTAAAAAAGGGAGATATATTCAGTTGTGAAAACATCAATGGCCTACCCTCATTTTGATCAACTTCAAGGTCAAACAATTATTTTGACCACTCCTTCACATTGAAATGTGAATTCCATGGAAAACCAACACATCCCAGAATTTTCATGTCTCAGATTTTCTTTAAATTTTTTACATACAGTCACCTTCAAGCAATGTTATTTCAATATCTTAATAAGAATCAAATATATGGAGCCTTAAAGTAACCAGAAAATTGTTTCAGAGTTTCAAGTAGAAAGTTGGTTTTATTCATAACTTTTGATAGATTTGAAATAAAAAAAAACTAATTGTTAGCTTATTTTAAAGTATACAAACTGTGCTTTCTTTCAGTTATAAATGTAATGCTTGAATTTCATTTTGTGACATTTTATGATGTAAAAACTCTAAATGCAAAAACATTTTTTTTTAAAAAGTGTCAACTTGAATTTTACTTAAATTATGCAGAAATTTTGTAAATAAGCATATCTTTCTAGGTAAAAATGGTTTTGGGCTACCAATAAATGTCACAGATATTTCACTTAAAAGTTTTTTACACAACAGCACATAAAGAGTTTGATGCAGAGCCTGAAGAGGAAGGCTTAGCTACAAATGAGCAATGTACAGTTGCTATTACAACTTAAACTAACACAAATTGCAGAAACAGAAGTTTAAAATACTCTAAAATAAAATATTGTAACATTAGTTTGTTGATTTTCAAAGTGAATGTTTTAAAATTTTACTTCCTTACATATTTAGCTTGCTTGGTTGATTGCTTTACTTGCTTGATTACTTGATTATGTTCTTACCAATATACTTTCACATTATTTGTTAACAATATATAGTCATGATAGCCAACTTAGAACTACATATGATCAAATATCCCATAAAGTAATAGCCCAGGTGAAAAGACAATATTCTCTTATTCTAAATACTGTGAATGGTTCATATGATTGGATCTATTTTCAAATGTTTTTTTTTAAGTCAACAAATTGTTATGAGCTTTAAGGACTTAAATTATAAATACAAAAAGGCATTTCATAAATAATTTAGTTTTATTTCAATAAAAGAAAAGCTTAGTTTCTTAGGTACAGTATTATTAAATGATCAGCTAAAACACAATTAAGCTTTTAGAATTCCTAAAAACTTGTTGAGGTAATAAAATGTTTACAAAATAAGCCTGAATATGATGATGATGATGATGATGATGATGATGATGATGATGATGATGATAAATATTAACAGCTTACAGCAGGATACAGAAGCACCATGAACAATATTATGAAAGATAAGATGAAAATTGCCACAAAGAACTGCCTCGTACCTTAATGAAAGCATTGTTACCATGTGAACTACTGGAGGGTCCAAATTTAATTTTTTTACACTTATTGTTGATGTTGAACTTGACACCACACAAAGTTTGTAATTAATTGGAGATGATAATTTTTAGTAAATTCTATAAATATTTTTTCAAATTGAAAAATATGATATTGATAAAGAATTATAAATACAGTTTTAAAGTAGATTTAATGAGCTTTAAAATTCACTGTATGAAACATTCATGTTCATCATTTTATAAGAGTTATTTAACAATTGCCTAAAACATGCACTTTTTAATTCATTTTTTATAAAAATTTAAAGTGCTGTAACTTTTCATTTGTTGATCAGATGACGCTAATAAGTTGCCTGAAGACTATTGGTTATGGAGTGGATGTATATGCAAATTTTCAAGTAAACCTGAAGGGATCATGTTTCACTTTGTCAAAATGTGTGTTGGTTTTCCATGGAAACACTCTTCTGTATAAAATCATGAGGAACATAAAATAAATTAATGATACTTTGCAATCCCAGATTAATTTATTTACATATTCTTTTGTATGTTCTTGTGCTTTATAAGCAGCATAAATTATGAAATATGGTCATTCTTTACAGTACGACATAACCTGTGTGTCAAAATGTGATTAACAAACAACCTTATACATTGAAAATGTTAATGCAACCTCTCATACCTGTAGATTATAATAAGACCATTTTTTATGAAATAAAACAATAAATAAAAACTTTTAAGATGTTGCATTCACTCCATCAATGTGTTTGTGTTCTTAACTAAATTTTAACTTTTCTTTTCAACATAAATTTAAATAATCCTAGCCGCAAGCATGAAGAAATTGATAAGAGACGTTTCTAATGTTGATGTTCATTTGGTCACATCCTTTTGCTCTGTCTGCTTACAGTGTTGATGGAGATGTCAAAGTGAGGTTGGATTTATATCGAGGCAGCTTTCTTCTCATGGCATTAGAAGATTAGGGGAAGTATGGCAAGCGTGGAAAGTTTGTTCTTGTTGGTTTTATGTGGTTCTTTCATTTCTTTTGTTTCTGTAGTTTTAAGTTTCATGTTTTCAGTGTGCGTCTGGTATATATGTTCATTTTACTCTGTGCTTCTTTTTGGATTTTCTTTCATTACTCAAATTAAATACACGGTACAGCGGAACACACAAAATGTTTTTCTGTTGAAATCTGAAGGACAGATTTCGAAAATTAATCTCTAAAGGCTTGAAAAATAAACATGTAAATTAAAGTGTGTACATAAAAGGAAAATCTTGTAAATATTAAACATTTATCTATAGTTTGAGTGTCTCTTAAACATTTTCTTTTTTCAAAAAATGAAATGTATCTCATTTAGTCCAAAAAAGTGTGTACAAGATAAATTTTCATTACCATGAAGAAGTTCTAGGGCGAATAAATAGCCTGCTTTCTTTTTTATTAAAACTACTATTAGAATTTATAACTGAGTAAACAAATCAAAATAATCTGAATGCCCATCTATGAGATCATTTAATATTAAAATATAAGGCATTCTAAAGTTTAGCAAGTGCATACCCAAAATCCAGGTTGTGAGCATTATTCAGTCACTTAGTCTCTCAATCCTTTAAAATACCCTCCCTCTCTCCACATACATAATTGTAGATATTGCAACCACTTATCAAAGGCACTACTTTACTCCTGAATTTATAGCTCAGAAAAGCTTCATACTCGTTTAAAAGGTTCCATGTTGATGACAGATTTAATTTGAGAAAACAACCTGTAGGCTGTAGGGTGGATGCTGGAGTCTGAACTTTTCTAGTGTTCAGTTTCCTAAAATTGTAGCTGTTCTGTGCGAAGATGCATTGTCATGCAAGAGCAGCAGCATTTATGTTCCTGTCTTTGGAAAGACCTTCCTCAGTTCCCAAATAAAAGATCTAGTACATAAATGTCATAGTGTAAGATTAATTATTTAATTTTCAGAATTATGCTAAGTAGAAGGCCATAACTCACCAAATCAGCCTACTTTTTTACGAAGTAGTTTCCCCATTCTTATAATAAGTTGCATCCTTCTGGAAGTGGAAGCAGCCATATCACCAATCTTCTCTTTGTAGGATGCAAAACTCCTACCTCCTTAGTTTTTCCTTAACAGCTTAAAATAGGAAAACGTCACAGGAAGTCATAACTGGACTGTATGGCAGTGGTTCACCAGTGTAACCCCCTATTCTTGCAGAAAAATACATATTTTTTTTAAAATAGTATGTGCAGAGGCATTCTGACATCAACAATACTTACTGTCTCACATTCTTTTGTGAGGTTGCGGGACATCTAATGACAATAAAGCTTCATTACATGATATTTGAATAGGATTACTGACACTTACAGTAAATTAAAATTAAGAAATTTCTATATTCTCCTGTAAGTCACTTGCAAATCATTCTTCACTGTGGCTTCTACAAGACCAAGTTTTCATCTATGACTCTATTGCTGGATGTCCAGGTGCTCCATGTCTTTCAAGGCTGTTGCTCCCTGTCCAAACTCTGTAAACTAGTTACACCAAATCTACATGAATAGTGCTTGGGATATTTGAAATTGCAGGATTATTACTGAACTGATCTTGGAGACTAAACATCAAATTTATCCTGTTAAATAAATGTGCATTTGTAAATTACTCTTTGGTTTTAATATTTTAATTCTAAATAAATGATTTGCAAGTCAGTAAATAAATTATAATTATAAATATTTTGGATAACTTGTGTTGTTTTTTTTTTGCTGATATTGCGGCCACTAATGCCTATATCTATGATATAATATTTTGTGTTTTAAGGAGTTTATTGCTCCAGCCTTGTACATTATATGTTTTAAACAGTATAATGCCCATAAGAAGAAATCATTTTGATATACCTATATAGCAAATAATCTGCTAAGTATGGATTATTTTTATCATAGATACTATCTTGTTCTCAATAATACATTACAGCAGTTTAAAACACAAATTAGTCAATATGATATGCATTAACCTGAGGACAGAAAAATTTTACCCTCTTGTCAAAAAGTATCCCTATGCACTGCATGTGCAATTTTTCTTTTGAAGAGGCAAAGTCAAACAGCCAAATACCCACTTTGTTTACAGTCACTTCCTCCCATCTCAAACCTTTATATCTTGACTGTCAACTTAGAAGTGTTAAAAAAGTTAACAAATTACTACAGAACTTGTTGGCAATAGAGTGTGTTCCACTGTTGCCATACTTCCTCTAATGAATGTGCTACATTTGACTTCTTTTCCTGATATATAAGTTTTCAAAGATGTTTTTACTTTTTTTTATAAATTGCAGGAGGTCAACAGAAGTAAATATCGTGGGCTTCCCCATCAACAGAGAAATTTCAAACTTTTATTGTATATCTCTCAAGTTGTTCCACTTCTCTTCTGCATGACCTTTGTTTCCAATATTTGCATGTTAACATTTGGAATAAATCCTTGTTGTGTGATCTTGCTCCTTGTTATTTTATGTTCATTTTATTTCTCAAGGCACGTTAAATGTGGCAAATTATTAAATAAAAAATAAAGAATAATGAACCACGTCAGTGTTGTATGTGTGATAAATTTGAATGACAGGTTCCTCTAAAATTAAAATATCTTCTTATATTTTTTGGGAAGCTTTAAATTGTCTGTTAATTTAATGTAAGGACTTGCTTTTTAAAAAATGAATGATGCTCTTTTGCACAATGGTTTCTTTTAGGATTGTATGGCCAGTATTCTTAAGTTAGACACAACACACACAAATATTGGCTTCATTATAGACTAAAACTTTTGCTAATTATTATATTATGCTTTCATTTTTAATTAACCATAATTTTTTGTTAAGATGATTTCGCTAAAAATGAAGTTAATGTTAATATATGAAAATGTTAAATCAAAATGACACACTTCATTTATAATCATTATCATACATTATAAAGCTTGCATTCCACTTTTGTTTTCCTAATAGATTTGCAAAGCCACGATGCTTGAAATGATGTTGGTTCAGCTTTTTGAGTGGTGAAAAAAAGTATTTTTAGGGTTTATTCTGAAAGCAAAGAGATATGCAGGTGATCTAATTGATTAAAACATCTCATATCTCAACATTGGTAACCAATGTAGCATGAAGTTAAAACTACATATCATTCCAAAATATGTCATATTAAAAAGTTAAATTTTAAAAAACTTTAAAATATGTGAGAAGACTTTTATTTTTAAATTTATAAATCTAATGAAAGTCCACTTATGATGTCTAATGTAACAAATCTGTAGTGTTAACACAACCATATATCAGGTTGTAGTTCTTACATAATAATAATGTTGTGCTGTTTTCATTTTTATGAAAATCACTATGTAAGTTTTGAGATAGATGCAACAATTTGGCATTTTAAGCTGATACAGTTCCAATTCTTGCATGCTGCATCAAGAGCAGATATAATGGAATTAAAACAAGTGGCTTATGACGGTTTACTTGGAGTAAGGAAGTGAGAAGGATACAAAACATTCAAAAAGGAAACAATTTATTATCTTATAAGTCAGATTGTTAAATTATTAAGTATAAAGTACCACAAGGAAGTGATTTAAGCTCATTGTTATTTACCATTTATATAAAACATTCCATCTATGCTAAATAATACAATAATAACACATGCAGATGACACCACAGCTATATGCAGCGGAAAAAACAATGAAATATTAATGTCAAATTTGAGTAAGGCAACAAACTTATTAAACTATCTCATCAAAAAGAACACATGTAAATCTTAAGTTACCCATAAATCCCATAGATCGTGGGTTCAAACCCGGCCAGGACCGATGGATTTTTTCGGGCGTAAAAATCCTAAGTATGGCTTCCTTCGGAAGGGAAGTAAAGCCGTGGGTCCCGTGTCGTACATTTGCGGCACGAAAAAGAACCTCAAGCCTGAAAGAGAGGCCTCTGAGCAAAATTTGTCGGCCGTTTCACGCCCTGAGTTGAATGGGACGCTGATGACCTGAGCTGTTAAAGAGCGTCCTTAAATAAATCAATCAAAAAAAAAAAAACTACATATCATATTCAAACAAACATAAATTCTTAGAAATATATTTAAATAGCATATTGTCTTGTCAGATAACATTCATATATGTAATAAAATTAGTAAACCAATTTATATACCGAGATATTTCAAACCCATAGGTGATAAGCGGTTACTGAAAATTATTTATACTGAAATTATTCAACCATGCATATCTTATGGTATTGAAATTTTGGAAGAAGTACAAAGATGTACTTCGAAAGAATATTTATACTGAAAAAAAATGTAATGCAATAATCCTGAACATAAAACCCACAAAGTCTGTGTAGGTGGATTTATTGAAAATAACCTACTTACTCTTTATTCATTATAAGTATACAAAGCAGATCTCCAACAATTGCTAGAACTTTCTTACACTGCCATCGCTCCATTGTGATGGATAAGCCAGAATGCATGTTGAGAGAGCATGATTATTACCTTGTTGTCTGCCATACAACATGAGGGGGCTCATAATTTTGAGTATGAAGTAGATAAACACCAACATTTTTGAGTTGCTCTTTCCAATGATACCAGTTTCATATGCATAAGACCTTCAACAGCGATGCCATGTCAATTTATGATCACAGAGGTTATTTGTGGATATTGTCTTTAAAAAAAATTGCCACATGAATTCACATTGTTGATTGTTCATTGATGCATATCGCAAACTTAACCCAGTGATTCCAGTACTCGTCCACAGGGCCAGGCCATTCTCACTAGAAATATTCAGTTCAATAGAAATAATAGATAGTAACAGTTGATTTTATCATTTAAATTATGTAGTTGAGATAGGCACAATTTTATTTCATAACCATGATCGTTTATGTTCCGTAAATATTTGGGTTTTTACTGTCAGTTTTCACCGAGACTCCAAGAGGGACTGCAGATTGAATCACTGTATTTAAACCTCAATGTAAGCAGGAAGCTGTAGAGGCAATAGAAGTCATAAGCAATATGATATAGTTTCAATGGATTAAAAATATTTTTAAAAAAGCAAAGCCATATAAAGCAGCACGTAAGCATTTTTACTACAGAAGTAGTAACATTATTGTAGTAAATGATTAGTAAGAACAGAAAGCTTTATAATTTATTTTTTTTTACAATTCCTTTAATTGTTTGCTAATTTTCGAATGTACTTTTTAAAATATATGTTCATATTATAAGAATGATAACTTCCTGTAACATAACCTAATATATTCAATAGACAATTTACACTTTAATATCAACTTGCCACAGGTGCCTATCTGATGCAATAAATACACCTGTTTTTCTTATGTTATTAACTCTTATTCATTTACTCTCGAACTAGAGCTATTTTAAGTTTATTTTTGTCTCATTAGAGCCCATTTTAGTGAAATTCACTGGAAGCAACAAACTTGCAATGAAGATATTACATCATTTTCAATTTACCAGTCTGTTTCAGGTTTATCACCAGAAAAGAAATAAGCATTGCTGAAAAAGAAGTATAAAAATATTGTAACTAATTTAATGAACGTTTTTAATGTTGTCTTATCTGTTTCTGTTTAACATGCTTTTGTTTATTAGCTGTGTTTCTAATATGTGTTTATATTGAATGAGCATATTTATATATTTGTTTTAATAGACGGATAATTTGATGGGGAATGTCTTGCATTCTGATGCCAACCAGAGTGATGCTTATTTTCTGCATATTTGTTTTGTGTCTATTAACATAGATTTATTTTTGAACATTTTATACATAAAGGAAATTATTTCCCAGCTTCCAGGCCAGAACCAAGACAGTGTCCACATTTGGGCAAATTCAGCGTGACAGGACTTAGTCGTGAGGATGAACTCATGAGATCTGCAAGGCCAAAAAGATCTCAACATCATAAACCAGATGGCTGGGCAGCAAACACTAAATCAGGTCATGCACTTTCCAGAGGGTTTGATTTTAGTACAGAGCTTGCCAAATTTCAAACTACTGTCCTGGCAGACAATTACGATGATGAGATGCATAAAATTAGCAGCAAGAGAATCCACAGGTCATATCATCAGCAGACAGATGGAAGTTTGAGAAGTATAAGAAAAGCAAGATCCGTTGAGTGGTTGATGCAGTACAATGGATTGAGGAGGAGGTCATCACGTGATCTGGACAATCTTCCTCCTGAGCCTTGCGCAGAACGAGAAGATTTCACAACTCTAGTTGTTGGCTGCAGTACGACAGACACCATGGAGTTTCACTCTGAGTGCACTTCTGCTAGCATTGTCTCAGGTAACAATAAACTAATGCTACTTCATAAGTTTTGAATTTATATCACATCATTTCTATTTTTGTAGTACTGTGTTGTGAATTATTAAGTTTCATCTTAACAAGAGTGAAAATCTTAATGGTAATTTGCAAGCTACAGGTTGCAAGATAATTGTTTAGAGTATGATCCAGAAATATCCCTGAAGGTCAGAATTCAGAGAACTTCACCAGAAAGAAGCTGGTTCTGCAAGTGAAACTTTCACTTCCAACAATCAACATGGTTCTCAGAATTTATCATAATGTTAAATTCTTAAAATGGGGCACATATTGGATACTCACAGTAAAGCAAAAGATAAAATTCCAAAATGTAAGCTATTTATATTATCTTTTAGAGTGAGAAAATTACTACAGTAAAATTCAACCATCAAAGTGGTTAAACTTGTGCAAATGTTTCCATCATCAAGACAGATTTTGTAGAAATAGTCCTTTATCTCTGAGTTGATTTTGAAGGGCTCCTGGAAAGATCAAAATAAACATTCAGAACTACATTGAGCACATTTTGGAATCAGTTTTATAGTCTCTCAATCAGATTGTCTTCTAAGAAGATTGAATAAATTTTTCCTCATATCAGCCAGAGTCAGAGCAAAACATCTCAAACTTCATCACAAAAGAAGATTGATCCACTTATCTCAAACTTGGTCAACTACAGACTGCTATCACAAAAGGAGAGCAGAAGTGTTCAAACTGTCAAAGAAGTTGGAGATACTGGAGAAATCTGGTTATAGGGGGAAAACATTTGCCATTGGATAATGCCCATACTTTCTTTTCCTTTTATTCTTTGATGTTTAAGTGTATATGACATGATTCAGATTTATATGAGTTTATAAGGTGTTAAAATATGTACATAGAAACTTAATCCCTAATGGTAATAATTAAACTATGATTCTTATTTTATGTTAGAAATAGAAAAATGTTGTTCAAAAGTGTATGAATATACTAAATCACACTGTACGGAAAAAATGTAGAATCCCAATATGAGCTAGTCCATGTGAAATTGGAACTGCAAAATTCATATTATATTTATATTTAACTGATATGTTTTGAACTTACAGTAACATGAGAGAGTAAGCTTCATACAAAATATGGATAATTTATCATAATTTCTATGCTAGGAGGAGTTAGCATATTTTTTAACTTTGAAAATAAATAAATCTGAAAGGTTTAAATATCTGGGGATTTTCACATGAAATATAGTATAATATAACAAATTATTTATGAGGAAATCACTTAAATTTCACTAATTTTGTTCCACTTAATTGTACATGTTTCAAAGGCTGTGCCTTCATCATCAGCACAGTTCCACTGTCAGCTTCCCAGCTTGGTATTAAGATGTTGCTCTGTGGATTTTATGAACTTTGTAGTGAGGTTACTGTTGTTTGGAAGATCAAAATTAACTAAATTTTCCCATACTGATAATTGTATGGGTTTTTGAAGAGCTTTTATAGGTTTAGATTTATTTTGGAATTTGTATTTTTTTTAGCCAGAAATGAAATCCTACTGCTGATTTTTCCATGTATGTTTATATTTCCTTAAATCATGTGGTTTATAGGTAAAACAAAAAGGAACATTGCATGAGAATGTAAAATTCCATTTCTGGCATAAAAACCATGAATTCCAAAATGAATCTAAACCTAAACTCTTAAAAGCTCTTCAAAAACCCATAGAATTATCAGTGTGGGAAAATATATTCATAAATGAAAACAAGGAGAATTTAGTTAATTTTGATCTTCCAAACAACAGTTACCTCATAACAAAGGCCATGCTGGGAAGCTGATAGTGGAACCATGATGATGGTGGTGGTGGTGGTGGTGGTGGTGGTGGTGGTGGTGGTGATGATGATGATGATGATGATGATGATGATGAAGAAGAAGAAGAAGAAACAATGTCCAAGTAAGTGGAACAAAACTAGTGAAATACCAGTGATTTACTCATATATAATTTGTTATAAATCTGTAAGGTTTTAGAATATATGTAGTCTTACCATAAACACTGTCACAATTTTTGAGGGAGGCTGTACTTCACTCCTGTAACAGTTTGCACATTGCTGATTTGCAGTGCTAGTGGTGTGTCATTGAGAATTCAGCTGCAGAAGTGGAAAGTTGTTTCTGTTAAGTTTTCAAGATGGAATGGGGCAATTACAAAAATTGTATAGCTGTGGTAGCTTTGCACAAGAAGGCAAATTCCCAGGTGTGATTTTCAAAATTCTCCAGAAGCTGAAAATAAGCAGCAGGCTCATATACCGCAGCTATCCAGTGCTTCCTTGAGACTGGAACTATGAAAGACCACCACAGGCAAAGAAGACCATAACTGTGCACACTTCAAAACTGATAAAAACAATGGCAGCAGGAGTGTGAAGTAATAGGGTACAGAGACAGTCAGTGATGGCTCAGGAGTGGAAATTTCTAAAGCATCTGTATCTCCACATTGCAAAATGACCTGGGACTCCATGCTTATAAATGATGGAAAAGACACCTCACAAGTCAGCTGAAGTGCCAGAGGCTCTTAAAATCAAAATGCTTACTTCAACTTTATGCAGGAAATGTTCATGAATATATGCCAGATGCTCTACATAAACTGCTGAAAAATTTCCAAGGGCTTAAAGGGATCATCACCCTGCATCTGTTATGGTGTGGTGGGATGTGCACTACTAAGGTACCACAGATCTCCATTTCTGGGAATAAGGGATCAAAACACCAGCTAAAGTGTGCCAGGAGACATTGCTGGAGAGACTGGTCAAGAATCTCCACAATATCCTCTTCCATGGACACAGCTGGAGCCTCAAACAGGATTCAGCCCCAGCACATAAGGCTTAAGCTTCAAGTCAATGTTTCTGACTTTATTTGTGTTCCTGGTGTTGTAGTGGTAACCATAGTTGCCTTCTAAACCCAAGATCGCAGGTTCAAACCCAGCCAGGATCAATGAATTTTTTGGGCATAAAAATCCTAAGTATGGCTTCCTTCTGAAGGGCAGTAAAGCCGTGGGTCCCATGCTATACATTTACGGCACGAAAAAGAACCTCAAGCCTGAAAGAAGAGACCTCTGAGCAAAATTTGTCGGCCGTTTCATACCCTGAATTGAATGGGACATAGATGATCTGTGATGTTAAAGAGTGTCCATAAATAAATCAAATCAAACAAACTGACTTTATTTCAACCTCAGATTGGCCTTCTGCACAATAGTTGCTCTAGAATCAGAGAGCATAACTGCTAGATGGAAATAAAGCTGATATAAGAGATTTTGAAATACTGTAGAAATGGCTTTAATTTCTCTGTTAAAATGTGAAGTGTCATAACGTAATCATTTATTGACATGGTATTTCAATTTTATTGCAGTGTTTTCATGTCATGGAAGATGGGAAGACAATGGAACCCATTATCTTATCACCACTCCACTAAGTCGCTCTTCTCGAGGAGCAAGACGATTTTGTTTTATGTACAGAGAAGCCCAAGATGGTGTGGTTCATTTTTCCAGCAGCTCAGACAGTTGTAGACGTAACATCAATCCTGGAATAGGAGGAGCTCTGGCTTTCAATGTGACTAGCACTGGTAATATTTCTTGCTAATTGTTTTCATTGATATTTTGTCAACAGTAGATAAATATCAGGAGGTTAATGGGATTTATGATGGACAAAGCAGTATCTAGGCAGGATTAATCTGGGTACTCCAGTTTCCCCTGCCACTCATTTCACCATTGCTTTATTTCATCTCATCATCAGGAATGAAAATAAAGAAAGAACCTGCTTTTAGGTTTAAATTTTTTTTCTCCATTTTTTCATTGATATTATATGGTAGAAAATATCAAGTCTTGTCTTTCATGTTAATATATTGATAATGTAAAGTTCCCCTTATCTGAATTGGTAGGTTGCTATATTCAGTGTTAGTACAAGCAACTTCTCTGATAAAACAACAATATTACAAGTCCCTTTGAAGCAGCAGAGCAATGTAAGCTCAGCTTATCATCAATTAAATTCTAATTTTTATATAAGTGAATGGAGTTAGTGTGAAAAAATTTTATTACATTGGTTATATATCAGCTTATCATGTTATTTAAAAACCTTCAAATAATCTGCTACCACAGCTGGTCACATGACTCAAATGCATTAACTAGTGCCACCCTATGTAGCAATTGTAAATTAATCTAAACATGGATTTTAGACTCAAAGCCTGTAATCAAGAATATTGTGTAATGTTAGTGTTTACTTAGGTTATAAGAGACTTTGAACTGTTACAGTAACTTACATTTGAATGATCATTCCTATACTTACAGTTGGTTTCTATTCACTTTCAGGTCAATGTATCGAGACAAATGCTGCTCCTTATCTGACACAGAAATACCTACTAGCAACTATAACACTCCTGCTGATTATCATGGACACGTTAGCAAAAATGCTGACTTGGGTTGAAAGATGATCACTGTGCGCACATCTAGTGCTCAAAGTTGACAGATGTTGACCGAATATCACCGCAGGCTGTCTCAGAATAGGACTGAAATGAAATTGTACATATTGCAATGAGGAAGACTGAGTTCTGAGTTATGTGTGCACTGAAGGCAATGGCATGCTGTGGACTCACATGAATTGGATCAATGAGGCAACTAAATTCATCTGAGAGCACAGTTTGTTCCACATTAAGAAACCTCAAAAAATAAGCAATCAATCATTATGTATATAATGTGAGTACAAACAAAAATTGTAGAAAGTTGTGGTCAGTTATTACATATAAAATTAATCACTATCTTCCACGTTTAATAAATCATGTGGTTGCTTGTGATACAAAATGGTGGATTTTTTTTTCCACTTTGTACAGAATTTGAATGTTGTTGAATAATTCAAGTTTTATTGTGAGAATGAGTGGGAATGGGACTGGAATTAGTGAAGTGGTAATTATGAGGAACTGATGTCATAGCAGTAAGAGTTTTTATTTGTACTGAAACTGTACCAGATATTTTGACAATCTGCCTTCTCTACGTAGAGTTGAGAAAAGTTCAGGAACATGTTCTGATGGCCATAAGCTGAACAAAATAGATGGATTTATATGAGAATATGTTCCCTGGATGGAAAAGGTTTTATGTACATAAAACTAATAAGTAGTAAAAAGGGTGCAAGGGTATTTGGATGTTAAAATGCCAATTTTAAATGCATTCTGACATTTGAAACCGGCAGGAGAAGAAATAATCTTTTATACACAGCACAATGGTTACCATTTCTTTCACCAACAATCACACAATATATTGTTAAAAGAAAATACTCTAATGCTTGCCCTCAACTCAGTATAGATAATTTCATTTATGTTTTAGCACTATCCGGTGGTGGTGGTATTGTTGTAAGTAATATTATTCAGATATAAAGAGCTCATTTAAATAATACTCATACTGATAAAAGGAGAATATTCTTGAAGGTTTGTCTTTTAATGATATTGTTTGATGATCAGTGGTTTCTGTGCAGCAAAACCTTGTTTCTGCAGGTGCAGCAAACTAAAGATTTTAAAAAATCTAATGTAAATATTATAAATTAAAAAAGTATGTCTATTTGGTTTATTGAAGCAAATACTGAGTGATAAATTATACTGAGTAGAAGAGAACACCTGTGCATAGTCAGGACCAAATTTAAGTTGGACATTTAGGGTAGAGTGATTCGCTCCTTTACCCTTGGAGATGCTCCAGCATGAATGTCCACAGTGATCTCACAATCCACCAACATTTATCCAACCATCTACATACTAAATGCCATTATCACTCTGTTGTCTGTGGATAGCACATTCTCTTCTGGATCCTAGGTTCAGGAGTTCAGATTTAGTCACGGTCAATAGAATTTTCAGGGCATAAAAATCTCAAGTGCAAATCCTCTGAGATGGAATTTAAGCCATGGGTCTTACATCATAGATTTACCACATTAAAGAACTCCATAGCTAACAAAACAGGTCTCTGGATGAAATTACCAGTCATTTTACATCCAATAAATACTTTAGTTTCCTGTCAGATAGTATGGAGACAATTCCCTCTGCTCTCTTTTGAGATATACAAGTACTTGAACTTCTTTTGGTAATTGAAACCTCTACCATGAAAGGTGCCCATATTCTAGAACCAAATGATTTATAATTACAATTTGCAGGTAACAAAATACAATTCACAGACAAAGAATTAAAAATTAAGATCATTGTTTGGTTGAGTCAAACTACACACTCATATTGGCTCCACTTACTTGTATAAATTTAGTACATATTTCAAGACAGTCATCTGCATCATTAACTAACCATTGACTCTAAATTCTTGGCCATCTGGGGATTTGTTTATCAGAGGTTTCATGCACTATAAGCAGAATACTCCTGCATCCTCCAAGCTAGCATAACTAATCACATATGAGGCTTGCATGCCCTCAATTCCTCCACTGCATTTTTGTTTCTTTTCCCAAAACAGCTGCTTTCCTTTGTAGCTGTATTAGGGTGAGAATTGCATTGATGGCTAGCTGATGATGTGATGATTGTCTATGAAACATGTATTAAACTTAAAACAAATAAATGAAGTCAATAAAAATGTGTAATTCAACTTAATTGTACAATGATCTTAATTATATGATTAATTTCACTGTACAAGTTCCAATTAGTACTTCAAAAATAATTAAAAGTTTAGGCAACCAAGTATAGCCCTAAACGAAACTTTACTTAATTTTTATTTCATCTGATAAGGTTACACCAAGTGATATAGGGGCACAAATTAGCTGTTTTAAGAAAAATGAGTTCAGTCATTATTAAAAAAATCTTTTAGATGAACAGTGTGTTTTACTAAAATCTTTGTGCTGTACTGTACATCACAACCACTTGGTAGCACAAACTTGCGTGAGTTCTGACCTGTACAGCTTGTTCTGGGAAATTCCTTTCCAGAGGGTAAGCCTAAGGTGATCAGTCATCCTCTTTTGGCCAGACATGTCCTCTTTTTTAAACCTTTGTCCAGGTTTTGGGCAGATTTTTTAAAAATTATAAAATTATCCTCCTTTCCATTACTTATATGTCTGAAATGTTGAAATTATCTGTTTGATATCATTTTAAAAATATATGCCTGTATAGGTGGTGGTATCATCAAGGGAATATATTCTTTCCTTACAGGTAACTAATAAATCAAGAGACCAAAATGGGTCAAGCTGTGAATGTACTTTCTTTGATGCATCCTCACAGTCTGCCCATTCACTTTATATGCACATGTGGAAGTTGGATATTATCATTCTGTATTCAAAATGGCAATATAAGTTCAATAATGTTCTAGCCAGCAAATGTCCTGCATTCAGAAAAGAAAAAAATTAATTTGAAGTTGGACATAAAATTCATGGACCCAAAACCTAATACCTCTGAAATGCATTACAAAGTAATATTACATTCACATTTATTGCTACCTATTTGTCGTTTGATAATTTAATATTTAGAATTATATTTTTCTTGCCTTTCATATGTAGCTAACTGTTAAATCATTACTACTAAGTTTTATTAGAGCTAACTATTCTGTGTTATGTAATTTTAAGTATAGCATAAGCCTAAATCTAAATGGATATTTAGATGGATAGGATTATTTGTGTCCTCTGATTTTGAACAATGGCCTTCTTTTTGAAGCTGATTGTCCTCTTTTATTGCTAGTCATCTTAGATAAGCTAGAAAATAGACAAAAATAAATATGTTTGCATGAAACTTATTCATACCTACTAAATTGAAAGAGAGGAGAAAAAGAAAAAAAGAATCCTAGAGTATGTGATGAAAGAAACAGAATCATATCTTGATGAAAATAAAAGTGCAAGGATTGGCATTTCTTCTAAAGAGCCATTACAACATTTTAAGTAGAGAAGCAAAATGGAATAGAAGAGAGCAAGGGTTGAAACTATTTTATTGCCAAGGGTAAAGATACAAGAGCCAGTGCCTCATCAATATTGCCACTATGATTGGTAGAAATGTATATTAAAGGCCCTGAGAACACTACCTATATGGGCAGTTAAGATGTCAGAGCTTGCACCTCCACCAAAGATGTCTCAAATCTAGTTTAAGCTGGACACTTGGAAACATGCTCAGTGCAAAACAAAATTTTCAAAAATTTTGAAAAACTTCTTTTTAAAAAATATATGGAACTAACACAGTGAAGGTTACATGATTAAAATAACTCGAGATATGTCGACCTAAACACTCTTATTGGTCCACTTACTTATTGTAAAGTATGGTAACGGTTTTGAAGACATTCATCTTCATCCTCGGCCTCGGGACAACTGGTTCATCAAAATACCACCAGGGTGGAACTTCACTTCCACATAGCCAGTGGAGTCTCCAGCCAGTCATCCTAAGGCCAAGGATTAAGACAAATGTCTTCAAAACTGGTACCATACTTTACAACAAGTAAGTGGAGTAATAAGAGTGTTTAGCTTGACTTATCTCAAAGGGAGGAATATTCTAACAACACATTACCCAAAGGTTACAACATTCATAGGATTGTTAAGTATGAAGAATTAGAGAATAGAGGTTTTTGCATTTTAGGTTGTTATTCCATTTTGAGATGCATCGGTACCAAAGTCCATATTCCCTTACCTTGCACTCTGACAGTAGGGGTTGCATCCTATATCCTTGTTGGTCTGTAACAGCTATTTCAGCTAACTCTGACTAGCAGCTATTTGCCTTATTAACCATATTTAAATTTTTTTCTTCTACAGAAAACTTAATGTTCTTATTACTATGTTGACATTATTATCTTTCCAAGTATTATTGAAGTTGTCACACAACTGCAACTTATCCTAGTTTCAAAAGGTATGTCTTAGAAATATTCTTTATTGACTGTCTTCCGGCTTAAAAGATCTAATTATCTAAAACAATGATCTTTGTTGCATTCTTCGTATGTGTTGACCAGAAAACAGCAGTTAGCTTTAATGCAAGCTAAGCTTTCCTTCAAAACTGAAAATTTCAAAATCTTGGCCCAAACTTCAGTTTTTAATATTAGGACATATTTTGGGATCCTTCATTCCCATTCTCAATTATAGTTTGACTGCTTCATGTTTGGATCTTAATAGGTTTTTGTTGACCTATGTTTCCTGGAATGGGCACTTAATACTAATAATAATAATAATAATAATAATAATAATAATTATTATTATTTATTTGCTACTAGGTAATTACAATAAATACAATAGGCTTTGTCAAAGGAAAATAGCAGAAAGAGGCTTAAAGTCTGAATGAAGAGTAACAGCTTATTTACATTTACATATATTATATGCATTGTAACTTTATTTAAATTGTTTTTTATTTCATATCACCCTTATTTTGTACTTCAAATTCTTGTATGCTGTAGAAAAGATGTTTAATTAACCATTTATATACTCTGTCTTTGAATAGCTGAATATTTACAGCACTTATTTCTAAAAGGAAGTGAATTGAAAAGTTTCATTCCTATTATTTTGTAATATCCAGAGAGCTTCTGCAACCTGTGATATGGCAAATCTACTCTGTTCCTGTTATATGTGTGTATTTCACCCCTTACACTATAAATTTGCAAATTCTCTTTAATATGTACCAAAACTCATAAATATATAAATTAATAACTATAAGAATTTTAGATCTACATTTTTTTAAGCATTTCTGCTATCCTTGAATTATAATCCCCGTAACACTAACCCAAACCTAAAAATGCTTTGAAAAAATGAAAATTTAAGCCATACTATCAAAATCTTTAGGGACAGCCTTTGTTAGTTGCTAGTAGGAATACAGTGCATGATAACTTACTACATGTAAAATCTATGTGAGTATTCCAGGATAAATGCTTGTTAATTATCATGCCAAGAAGTTTTACATTGTCACAGAGAGTGTTTATATTTTTAGGCTGAAATTTATATTTTGTAATTTTTTTGCATTCTTAAAAAAAACATTGCTTCTAAACCAAAGCGAGCTTTTTGTACAGTTTCATTTACAGATTGTGACAGCAATTTGAAGTCTTTATTTACATTATGAAAAGATGTGTCATCTGCATGGCATAAATAGCATTTTGATGCATCATTTATCATTATCAGAAAAAGTGGTGACCCCAGCACCAAGCCCTGTGGAACACCTTTATCCTGTAGAATTCTAGTTTCTTGAATAAAATATCATGTTACACATAGTCAAAAGCTTTACGTATTCTTATACCAGTCAACAGATGTTGACAGAAAAATTAACAAGATCTAGCAGCCACACCACATCAGATAGCCCTAAGCTATTCAGCAGTCAGTCAACAGCTGAGGATGGAATTATAGGTTCACAAGAAATGTCCTAATATTAAAAATGTGTAAGTGAAATTCGTGGTCAACACTATAAAACATTCAGTTTTGAAGGCATCATTGCTTCACTGTCAGTAGCTTCTAAACACACATAAATATTTAGCTTTTCTTGTTATGTAATGAAGTTTGAACTTCTTGAGCAATTTCAGAGATATTTTGAAATTATGCCCATCTAAAATAATATTTTGCTTATTGCAGAAATGTTTTGATTTTTCTAATCTTTGGCTGTGACATACAGCAAAAGCAAAAGCTTGTAACACAATTTAACTGTAAGTCATCTCATAAACTGCATGCATTTCCACCATCAAATTTCTGCTGTATGTACTAGAAGAACAAACTACAATGTCACTATCTTTCCAATCATTTATTTTCCCCCATATGTGTCCTTTTCATATCCTCTTTGGTATTCATTTTCTCCTATTACACAAGTTTTGACCTTAGAGTTTCAAGCTTAAAACATTTGCATATTAGTAACATTTTATGTGCACTTTACCATCAATTATTCTTTAGTGCTTTGTTCATGACACCTCAAATATTGCATATTATCTTATTTGTCATTGACATCCTCAGGGAATGAAATCTGTCAACAGGTATACAGCTGCAAAACTGTTATATCACTACCAATATTTGGCCAATTGTGAAGCTCTGTTAGCCAAAAAAGTGATTTTGGCATTATAAATCATGCCAATTAGGCTTAATTGCATTTATTTCATCTCAATTATAAATTACATCTACTCAAAATTCCACCTACTGCATGAACAAATGTCTCAGATCAGCTTTCAAATGCAAGTGCAATTTATTCATATAAAATGATTCAAAAAATTTAAAACACACTAACTCCACTGCATTTAGGACATGTTTTATAGATCATTGTATGTCAGGTTTTTGTTTTGTTTTTCCTTACACACAGACTGGGCTGATAGCCAGGATCACAGAGTGCAGTTGCCCAAACCAGTTTTTAATGTTATTGACAAAGTGCTGAAAATGTACTATGTGCTTACCTTCTTTCTGAGTTAGTGAACATGCACTTATAATCCTTAGGAATGAAATTAGCAATTTTGTAGCTGAATTTTCTTATGTATGGCAAACCCTATTTGTTGTACTACCTTTGCAAGAGATTTCACAGTTATTGTTCTAATCCAGCATCAATATCATCTAGATTTTCCTCAGTTAACACATGATATCTGATTCTTATTTTCTTATTCAACACTGATCAAGTTCATTTAAGAACTTTCGAAAAATAAGACATTTTTAAAAAATTCCATTGGAACTCGCACAGTGAAGCTGTTAAATGTAAATTATAATTAATCTGTCGTCTAACACACTCTTATGCTTCATTTACTTTTAAATACAGTGGGACCAATTTCGAAGAGACATCCTCTCCATCTTCAACCAACTTGACGACTGTTTCTTGTACCAGTTATCAAGTTGGTTGAAGATGGAAAGGATGTCTCTTCGAAATCGGTCCCACTGTATTTAAAAGTAAATGAAGCATAAGAGTGCGTTAGATTACAGATTAATTATAATTTACTGATCAAGTTGTTTTGAATTTAAGCATTGTTTTACAAACTGTAGATATGTAGTTGAATGAAGCCTAAGAAAATATTCTTAAAATTCTGTACCACATGGGAAAAATGCACTTAGACTTTTACAGCCAGCATTGATCCAATAAATTGAAGATCCTATCTATCCAATGAAAACATCTGAGCAGTTGATTCATTTCTTAACCTTTATTGGACTAGCAGTCAATATATTGATGCAGAGCACTTTCTTCCATTCACTATGAGGGAATCAATAGAAATTATTCTCTTTTGTTTTATAGTGTGTCATGAATTAGTTAAATGAGTAATATGTTAATTTACCATGTGATAACTGAAATTCCAAAGCATTCTGATGGAGTATAAACATTTAGGAATTATAATATTTTTCACTGTGAAAACCCCACATACAAAAAAACTATTTAGAAATTAGTTTATTCCTAAGTTCTCATAATTGCAAGACACATAACCCATAGTTTTATGTGGATGTGCTTTTGGATGAACAACAACTAGAACTGCTCATAGATGCTGATTCTGATGAAAATATGGATGTAAACATGAGTGTGATGGAATGTCCTTAGTACCAGTAGAATCAGAATCAGAAAGTGGTGTATCTGACATTTTTTCCACTTGGTTATAACTGTCTTGAATGTCTACATTATTCATACTTCACATGAAGGAAATCTGTCTCAAGGAATTTAGAGAATGACTGATAAGATTACAATTGCAATTCATTGTGTATGTTCATGATAACCATGCAGAAATTATCTCTGTCTTCTCGTTTGGCTGTTTGACAGGGTCATTGATATCCTTCACATCTGTGTGTTTTTCTACTCGATCCATTGATCTTCTGTTTGTTTCACTGTGGATTCATTTCATCTAACAGCGAGGAGTTTATGGAATGAAATTTGGCAGCTCTTGGTATGTGACAATTCTCCTTTGATCAAATTCAAACACCTGCTGGTATTGTTGTCATATTTTTCACAAGTCATACTGTGCTTTCTGAGAAAATGTAGGTTCAATTTAATATGTTTCATATGGGCATTGCAATTTTATTGGTCAGCAGTGTATATATCTTAAAAATTATTAAAAAATAAATTCATTTAAGTATGTATCAAACCCAGTCCCTCATTAAAATATGTTCTCTACAGCTGCAGCCTCTTTATTTAGATCTCCTTGGATGCATATTGTTATTCTTGAAAGTATTTGAACCCTCAGTAATATCTTCTGTTTATTTCTACATCTAAGTTATTGCTACATAAGACATTACATAGCAGTAAGTGGAAACATGTTATGCCATAGTACTGTAATGAATAGTAAACTTTCATATCCTTGTCTACATATCAGTATTTGTCTTCATGATGCTGTGTTGCCACTTCCTTTTGAAGGGACTAGTATGCTTTTATTCAGCTGAAACAATCTATTGTGATTTGAAATAAAATTTAAATCTAATATTAATTGGCAAGTGTCATTATCATATGTTAGGAATATTTTTAATTTTTAGAATACCCTCAATATATGCACAAAACTTTAAATTGCATCTTAATAAAAGGTGAGAGCTTCAAAATGTTTCTAATTAGAGGAATTTTACTAAAAACACACAAAACAAATGCATGACCTAAATCCTTATGGAATGAACCACAGGTATTTAAATAACCCATCTTATTTGACCTGTACAAAGTGTGATAAATTCCTAACAATAAGGGTTAAAAAGTTACAGTAAATGAAAATGCATTTTTCTGTATGAAATCTTTGAATGATGACAAACAGAGAAATGAAACACAATAACACTGTAACTCCTCAGTGTTCCAAATCTAAACTTATGCTAACTGACTTTATCACTAGCAATAAGTATTCTTGATTGTCAGTGTATGTAGCTACGACCTGATCCAAGTGCAGGTAAAAGCAAAATGAAAACCCAATATATATATATATATAATGTCCATATTGTGAGACTGATCAGAAAGTTTATTTATCTTCATATGAATTTGAGTTTGTAACATATATAAGGTTTCTGATTGGAGATATTGCACAAGACTCTGTGAGCAGAATTGTCATTAAAAAAATGCACTGTCGGTTTAACACTTTCTCGTCTAGAATCAGATGATAGAACTATTAACTGCTATAACACATTAATAAATAGGCATTATGTAATAGAAACATAAATGCAATTCTTTCTACCCTAGCAATAATATATCAAAATTTATACTGTTACACTATTGCAATAACAAGGTTTTACTGCATGTTTTACCACATAATACTAAAGTATGATAAGTTTAGAAACTGTGCGACATTCCAGATAAAGAATGACACTGCTGTTTTTAAAAGCAGTAGTTATCCAAAGTGTGGAATTTCTCTCTGAATGGACACTGAGCCTAGTGATAAAAGGCCCCTGTACCACCACAATGACTGTTTTTAGCTCTATTGAGACGAGCAATGATCTCTTACTTGGTCTGTGATTGAAGTACTAAATAACAGAATGCAATAAAGTCATATTTAGAAAGGGTGGGTAAATAAGACACATCACTTTTGTTATTATCTAAAGTGTACTTCAGTTTTATAATGACAAATTGGCTGAACATGTTTTATCAAGAACAAAAATGATAAGTATCATTATGAATTTATGGAGATGCTTATACAGTAAGAAGCGTTATCAAATTATTGCAACAGCCATATTTTTTCATTGAGAAATGCTGCTGACCTATAGACTATCCTTTCCTTGCTGACATCAGCAGAAACCTTCAGCAGATCATTTAATATATTCCTCTTATTTTTTTTATATAGGATGATTATTATGCACAAATTTTAAAATTGCAAATAACCTGTATTTCAGTGATTACATTGCAGTAAAAGTATGTGAAAATATATCCACTCAACCATATGTAATGTGTATGTTTCTTTTTATCAGCAGATTAATGGTGTTACCTCAAGCATAAACCTAAAGTCCTTTCCTAATACTTAAACAAACCTGAAGAAAAGCAATCCTATTTCAGTGAACCACTCAAGTGTGCCATCCCACATAGTTCAATAATGGAACTCTTCAAATAATTATAAGGTATGTATTATTTACAGTTCCCATTTTTGCAATTCAAGCAGTTTTCTATCATTATTTAAAATATGAGGAATAATCTCTTTTGAGTCAAACTATTTAAACCCATTCTTTTTGGCTTTGCATACTGGAGATATACTCATCCAACAGTCATTTAACAAGTAAGGATATGGGTGAGGGTTGCCGAAATATGTTCTGAGTAAATTTCCAGTAAGTAAAGCCAAAAGGAGTGTTTTTAAATAGTTGAACTTATTATTGTATACTTCATTGTGGTACATTACAAGTTTAATTAATACTGAGATTATGAGAGTAGTTTAATAGACATCTGATTTTAATCTAAATACCAACTTTTTCCCATACTGATACATTAAAACCAGTTAAGGTAAAAATTAAGAAAAAATGGCCAAAAAGCCCATTTTCAAATTTCTAATTTAAAAACATTACCACATTTATGTAGATTTAATATGCCATTGAATGTAATTAGCACCTCAAATTTGAAACTAAAAATCATTCAAAATATTTTGGCATATTATTGCATGGCATCTTAGATTTTTTTTTTTTTTTTTGATTGATTTATTTATGGACGCTCTTTAACAGCTCAGGTCATCAGCGTCCCATTCAACTCAGGGCGTGAAACGGCCGACAAATTTTGCTCAGAGGCCTCCCTTTCAGGCTTGAGGTTCTTTTTCTTGCCGCAAATATACGAGAGCGGACCCATGGCTTTACTTCCCTTCTGAAGGAAGCCATATTTAGGATTTTTACGCCCGAAAAAATCCATCGGTCCTGGCCCAGTTCGAACACGCGATCTTGGTTTAGGAGGCAAGTATGGTAGCCACTACACCACCAGGACCGACGGCATCTTAGAGATAAGCACATCCACTTCATAAAATGATTAGAACATAGAATTTATAAATGGACTATTGTTACATCTTGGAGCACATAAGACAAAATTCATCACTCGTACTATTGCCAGAACAGTTGGTACAGGCCAAAGAAGAAAAAGTTATTTCATATGGTGTCACTAGTCACAGGTTGCTTATTCTTCTTCCTTTCATGTACAAATTCTACAACATTTTCTTCAGTATCAGGATGTTTTCCTTTGCAAGGATCATTGAATTTCTTCCTACTAGCTTTAGTTGCAAATAATGTCAATTTCTGTTGCCACCACAACCGAACGTTGTTCTCAGCTACATTGAACTCTCCTTCTGTTACCATTTTGTTTCAGCATAAAGAATTACTTTACACTTGAAAGTAGCATCATAAGATGTTGTTTTCCCTCCATTTCATGACTACCTACTGTTCAAATGCTCTATGAAATAATATGGCAACAATAAATGTAACAAAATCAAGAATTGCAGCCATGCATTATGATGTAATAAACAATAAATTTGAATGAAGTTGCCAGTGAACTATGGAATGGATTTTCACTCGAACCCAATGTGCACCACAATTTTGAATACGTATTTGGATAAAAAAGGTGTGCATTAGATTCGCGCATATACAGTATTTTGTTTTTACCCTTACTCTGCTGATTATTAAATGCCTAAATGCATGTGCATGGATGTTGTCTTCATGCATAAATTATCAGACTTGATTCTACATTATACTTCAAGACATTTGAAAAGAAATATATGTGGTAAACCTGCTAATAAGCAAAGGATATTTTTTTAAACAAAAGAAAACCACTTATTTAAATTGTAATTAGGATGCTTAAGTCAATGGAATGAGTATGTATCCTTTTAGGGTTTACTTAATATGCTAATGCTAACTCCAATTACTATATAACATTAGGATATGTTTTGAGAGCAATCACTCCTATCCTGAGTGCTTGATGTTCTGACTGGATTCTTAAGTGCTTGGGGCATCCGTTGATTTGATTAGGAACTTGCTGATTTCATCCACTGCTGAAACATCAAAATTCATTAATTTTTCCTGTTTTTCAGGATGAAAATTTTTTACAAGTAGCTGCTCTATTCGATTGCGAAGTTCTTTCAGCAGATTTGGACTCTGATTTTGAGTCCAAAAGTGTGTTGTTGACACTGATTTATCTCTTTATTTTAAACAAATATTCCTAGTGTTCCTTTCTCTGAATTTATAAATTTCTCTTCATTCTACCAATGTATTTTAGATAATTAATACAGATAGCAAATGGTCTCAACAAAGATACAATAATACAAATGATCAATAAATTTAAAAAATAGAAATCCATAAGAGAGTTGCCAAACTGGAAAGCATCTAGGAAAGCGCAAATTCAAAAGTTTCACATATCATTCAACTTATCACAACAAATCCAATAGATGTTCAAAGAAAATGGCTTAAAGCTAGTTCCTAAGAACAAATATAATATAAAAAATGTAATAGGTTCCACAGTAAAAGATATCATCTTACAGAACAGAAATCAGGAATTTACAAAATCGAATGTGCAGAATATAATCAAAAATGAAAAATGCATTGGTAAAATGAAGAGAAATTTAGTAATTCAAAGAAAAGAACATTTTAGGAATGTTGGTTTTAGTAGTAGTAGTAATAGTAGCAGCAGCAGCACACTTTTGCACCCAAAATCTGGAAATTGAACCAGAGGCTAATTTACTGAAATAACTTGACCCAGTAGAGTTGGGGAAAAAAATTTAAGAAAATTAATGAATTTTTATGTTCTATCAGCAAATGGTTCATCAAGAAACTAAGTAAGTTCCTTGATGAACCATTAGATGTCTCCACAGAAGCACCACAGGATCCATCCATGACATCGAAGAGTCGGTCAATAGCTGATGATTAGAGCATGTTCCTGAAATATGTCTTAATTTGTACATGTAAGAGTTTCTTCAAGTTATACAGTACTAAACCATTTCTGCTGATCTTTAAAAATTGATACAGATATGTTGTTGAAATATTCACAATAATTCCAATAAAATACACAACAAATGCTTTAAAACTCCTAAACTTACAAAGAAAAAGCATAAAATTCACCATTGAAACAAAGATTCCAGTTTAAATTGAAAGGGAATGTATCTGGATGAGATATATGAGACAGTGCATTAAAAGTAAGTGTTAAAGTTCACTCAAAAGATGAAAAGTCAGGTTGCCAGTTATCCAAGGATACAAAATTCCAAGAAAAAGCTAAAGAAACAAAATCCATTTTTTTTTTTTTTTTTTTTTTTCCCCATCTTGAAAGTGTGTATCCTAAATTATAAAAGCAATTTCAGTTTATTAATGTGTAGTTAAGGAACATATTAAATTTTAATTTGTCTCCTTTTCCAACATCTTTGATCTTTGTAGCAATAAATTTTGTAATGTATTAAATTATTCAAAATAATAGTTTAAATTGAAAAATGTTGAAAATTAGTATAATTGTTTCTTATGTAGTACGCTGATGACCTGAGCTGTTAAAGAGCGTCCTTAAATAAAAAAATTTCTTATGTAGTGCATTACATATGGTAAAATTTTAATCAGGTTTGATTCAAAACTTTTAAGACATTCAAATTTCAGTATTACCTTGCTCTAAATATCTTAACATTTTACAAGTTTTATAGGGGTTTTACTGACTATAAAATGCCTATTTTGCCCATTGTAGCCAACTTTAAGGATTTAAAGCCATAAAAATGCTGATTTTTATTTTTAAAAATGTGTTTTAGTTTTTGTGCAGAAATGAAATAGGAAATTTTAAACATTAATGGGTAAATATTGTACTTACAAAGCTGTTGACAATGGAGTGTCCAGCCAAAGATTTGAGTAATGGCGGTTCAGTGAGCAACTGAAGATGGGAGAGATTCTCCCGAAACGCGTCTTACTTTTGTGTAAGTGAATGGAGTTTAGTGTAAAAAATGAATTCCTAAAATTAATGGGTAAGTTCGTTCAAAGACCTTATATTAGTTTGAATGAAGAAATTTTTGTTTAGGAGGACTTTTATCAGTGAATTTAATTTAAATTATGATATTTGGTTGGAATTTTCGCACTGGAATTTCACAAAATTTTTGTATATCAGACATGTTTCAAATACACTTGTATTCGTCCTTAGCCACTTTCTCCAACTGTTGTTACCCCCCCTCTCTCTCTGTTGTCTGATGATCTTCCTGATTAAATTATAATAATATGGGATTTCAAAACTTATTACATGTATTTTTGTTTTTAAGTATTAAAAAAATTATCGCTGGCATAGTTTAGTGGTAACATGTTCATTTTCCAATTTCACTCTTTTTTCTTTAGGTGAGTAACTTAGGCCACAAAGCCCTCTGAATTCATTCAGCCAAGTTATCATCTGTCGTGCATTTTCTGGCACAAAGTTCTTCGGTTGCAGTGGCAGGATCATAAAAAAGTATAAAAAGTTCTTTCCCAAACAGTTAGGATGTATAGTTATGTATAGACTCATTTAACAGTTGACAATGTGAGTGCAGGTCTCACAAAAAAGCCCTGAATTTTTAATTTTGAGAGTGAAAAGCTAGGAGTGTTTTACCATTGAATCATTATTTTAAATGTTTTTAACTGCTTTAAATGCTTCCTTGTTCATTGGAAGTGAAGCTACAGAAATGTTTTTAGCATTTGAAACTATTTTATCTATTGCAGATTTTATACTCATTTTCACTGATTTGATTCCTGAACATTTTAAAATTGAAATGAATATAGGCATTTATTAAAAGGGAAAACAGAAAGTAATATTACTCATTATTCATGAAAATAGGTATTTTAAATACTTAATAATTTTACCACAAACTAAAGTACTTTAGCTTGCTTTTCTTGGTTACAAGCAACAAGAAGATGTTTTTTTCAATTTATCAATTGTTTTAGTCGGCTACTTGTCAGAACATTTTTCATCATGGAAAGAGAATGTTCTACTTCTACTGAAGTGATTGGAGCATATTTAAAACAAGCTATTTTGAAGAACTCATACCATTAACAGAACATTCACCTTTCAGGACATAATGAAATATTGATTAAGACAAAGTAAAGTAGTTTTGAATAGTCCTGGCAAATGAGCAAAAAATGTGCAGTGATCTCTGGTCGATTTCATTTTCTGTTACTATTTATTGGGGAATCATCTTAATATCTCTCTTACTTTGTACTGAACATATTCTAGAGACAGTTTATTGCACAGTTGTACCACTCTAATATTTCTCGCTTGGAACTATTTGTTACCTTAATGCAGCTGAATAGTTACTCCCATTACAAATTTCCTAGAATTATCTTGCGCAGATTGATACAGTCATTGTCAGGACTATTTTGTCCCTTCAACCTGCTCAGCAAAACCAGTTAACTTTCCAGGAATATTTGGCTTGGTTTTTGACACTGCAACTTTACTTAAATTTTGTGATATGCATAGTAAGGTTAGGGTGAGAAAAAACAGTGTGATATATGCATTGAGGGAATAATGCAGTTTTTCTGATGGTGCTAATTTGTTTTATTCAATTCAAAATAAGGTTGTGGATAAATTGTGTTATATCAAAAGAAAAAAATCAAACATCCAAAACTGTGCTAATTCAGATCAAGCTTATTTCAGGATTAACTTATGGTGGGAAAATTATAGTTTACCAGTATTGTGCAAAGAAGTAAGTAAATTACACAATAAAACATCAGCCTTGATACTACATTCAGCAGAAATGAAAATTCAAACCGCAATGAAAAATAATGGAGATAAGGTTAGGGTTAAATGTGTTGAAAAGAAATCCTGGATTTTGCATTTAGGGTGCCTTTCACATACAATGTACTGAAAGGAAATATATTTCTCCCAAAATAAAGTTAGCAACTGTTACTGATTTAAACATGCACCCCATTACATTGGTATCTGTGAAAATATTATTTTTTACTTATAAAATAGTCTTCTGTGACAAAAGAACTTTTTTGAGTGCTATTTAGTTTCTGGGCTACAACCAAGTGGACCTGCTGACGGAGCAAACGGTGACATTATTTGAGTGGCAGTTGCACAGTAATCGCTTAAACTGTTCCAGTGAGCAAGTCAGTTGCTTCTCTGATGTTGATGCGATAATTCGTAACTCAAGATAGTTCAATTTTGCCTACCGTTTTCGGGATCGTTCCTGATCTTTCGTCGTCTCTAGTTATGTTCTGTCATTCTTGAAGCACATATACATCTGCCCGATTTGTTGCAGCATTGCCGTAAGCCTACTATTTCATATTTCGAGGACTGGTCAGTTTATTGAGTGTGGCCAAGTATTTTATGTTGGCTCTCTGCTCAAGTTTGAGATTCAACATGAATTCGCCAATATAAATGACACAGTGTGTGAAACTTGGCATGAGACTCAGCAGTTCACTTAAGCTGTACCTTGTAATACAATATTTACAAATGCACAAATTAAATTTTCTTTTTGCCATTTGTGCTTGTGAAGTTCTGGTTCTGAGTTGAAGAAAGTGAAATATTCAGTTGGCGTATTTGTTTCTTTCACTGAAGCGCTTTTCCAAGATTTGTTTTTCTATGTTCATCTCTTATGGCTCAAAAAGTTTATGACATGTCTAGAAAAATAAATAATGCCAAAATTTCCCAACTGATTGTAAGTCTCTATACTTTTCATATTTTTCATTTCCAAGAAAATGTATTAAACATATGTTTGATTTTACTGGTTGTTCAGCCTCCTAAATTTTGTTTTTGTATCCTGTATCTTGCCTAACTTCTATCTGTAGACCATCGAAATACTTCCGTCCTTGACCTTTGCATCACTCAAGCTTCGGAATTTGTTCTTAAGGTAGGTACACAAAGACCATTCTTTGCGAATATTATCATGAAGCGGAGGCAACAGTCATCTTGAGAATTGAAAAATGTTTCCTGTGTTAGGTATGTGTTGAATCCTAAGTGCTGTGTTTACGAACTTAATGTTTTGCTTTGGCAATGCTATTCTACTCGCGAAAATGATAAAAATAGCACAATTTGTGTATTGCTGCAGGTTCATTAGCATTCCAATCATTTTCATTCCGCGCTAATGCGCCACTTTTATACAGCGTTCACAATCTTAGTGTGGACAAAATAACATGAACGCCTGTTAGAAATGACTCATTTCCTGATTTATGTATCTATTTATTTTTTCCCAGTATAGAGCGCGTCTTTTGTTTTCTCCCTGTACTGGTTGATTTGTAGGTCCTCGTGATGTAGTGGTAACCATACTTGCCTTCTAAATCCAAGATCGCGGGTTCGAGCCCGTCCAGGATCGATGTATTTTTTCGGGTGTAAATCCTATGTATGACTTCCTTCGGAAGGGAAGTAAAGCCGTGTGCCCCGTGACGTACATTTACGGTACAATAAAGAAATTCAAGTCTGAAAGAAGAGGCCTCTGAGCAAAATTTGTCGGCCGTTTCACGCCCTGAGTTGAAAGGGACGCTGATGACCTAAGCTGTTAAAGAGCGTCCGTAAATAAAACAAATCAACTAGTTTATTTTTTCTTTGCGGGGCCGAATCACGCGCAATTAACCGAATTCTGTAGTTCTTGTTTTGAAAGCCGGCCGGAGGGGAGGTGAGTACGAGTTTAACCCTACGGGCGTGTTCTTGTGTGTTTGACAGTGTATTGAGCATTCATTAGGAGGCATTATATTAAGTACATTAATGTGACTCAATTCAGGTACGTGCGTACAGAATCGGCTCGTGATGTACAAGAGAAATTATTCAACTTCCAAGTTGAAGTTCCATTCACAGATTGCTAAATACATTTCGTGAAGCGGGAAATACATCACGTACATTATACAAGAAGATACGTTAAATAACACTGGACATGCTATGCAATGTCCTAAAACAATCATTTCGACGCCTTTCTCAGGAGACGGAAATTTCCTATTCTCTATTCGAACCCTATTAGATATTTTGTCAACTGATAGGAAACGGCATCAATTAAAAAAATTACATATGATAGCAATTTTTATATTTATTTACGGACGCTCTTTAACATCTCAGGTCATCAGCGTCCCATTCAAATCAGGCATGAAACGGCCGACAAATTTTGCTCAGAGGCCTCTTCTTTCTGGCTTGAGGTTCTTTTTCGTGCCGTAAATGTACGACACGGGACCTATGGCTTTACTTCTATTCCGAAGGAAACCATACTTAGAATTTATGATAGCATGAGGTAATACAGAACTATCATTAGATGTCTGAACGGGTAACGTAAAACAGATTTGTGTAAAGAACAAATTTGTAATGTAAACTATTTTAACGCATTGGTGATAAAATTGTAGAAATCTACTATTTTAACTTACCAAACAACAATGTACAACAGTTGAAATATATATTTACTTTCTGAAGCGGTACAAAAACGCTTCTTGCGTGTTTATTGAAGCTTTCCGCCCTTTTAGGGCATAAGAAAAATAATAATGGGATAATTACTAACTTGTCCTCGAGTTGGGAGGCAAAATAAGATCCTGGTATTGAAGTGTTTCAAGCTGAGGGAAATCCCAGCTATAACGCGGATAATAGAGAGCAAGGACCTGCATATTATTGTGTTGTTATTATTAACATAATCGTCATCAGCTGCCTCGCATTCCTGTGACCACATTTAGTACGCTGCAATAAAACAGACAAGACACTGAATGCCGGCGGCACATTTCCAACTAGGTTACGTTCACTCAAAAGACGCCCGCAAGTGTAGTAGTTAAGTTAAACAGCTGTATTTTATTATGCAGGCTGTGATGACGCTGTAATCTGGTGCAATTTTTCCCCAAAGCGCAGTTCTTATTTAGGATGATACGGCAGCATAGTGGTGACGTAATGGTTCCGAGTATCAGCGCTACGATAATTTGCTAATTCCGTAGCGTAACAATGACTTGCACAACTGCTGCCTTACGCCGCTCTTGCGCTCAAGATCACGTATCCGGTTTGCTAGTTCCTCATGTGGACAAACAAATATTATGTGGCGTGCCATTCATCGATTGTTGTGAGTCTACGTCAGCATACACTTCAATCTAGCGACATGACGTACGCATTTTGCTGCTGCATACTTTTGCGTGACATTTATCACAAGCGTTGCATAATTTTTATCATTGATAGCTCTACATCCAACATGATTGTGGCTGGACGTTTTCTTCTACTCCAGAAATACTTTTGAAAGTCGAAAATAATCACCACGCTTTTGAAGACGGATAAAGTAATTATATGGTTGGGTGACCGTCAGAGGGCGGACTGAAAAGCTCTTGAACTCAACTATAGATGGCCATGGATTGCCAAGATAACTATTTCTTACATTACGACATATTTCTTGCTTTCATTTGAAATATCAAGTCATTGTTTCCAATAATTTATAGCTTCTAAAGCAGACGTATTGTGGGTGCGTGGCTCATCCTCGTGGATTTCGTTGTCTTCTTGGAACTTAGCTCACCATCTTTGCCCCGCCCGTTCATTCATAGCATCAGCACCGAAGCCCTGGCTTTCCGCACCACTGCAGTTGCATTGGTGCAGTGGGTGTTTATTTTGTTTGGGGATAAATTCAAGACTGCTAATTAGAGATGCTTGATGTGTATAGAGGAACTACGTCTTAACTGGTTAATATTGGGAAAATGGAACATACCAAACTTGCGGCAACAATTCGTTTCCATTTAACTTTTATTTGTTGCATATTTAATTGTTGCCACCGCTTGAAACCTGAGAATCACGGAAAAACTGACACCTTTTTTTGGTCAGCTGTATATATTACAACGGTATCTGCGCTCTAAAGCATTTAGAGTTACAGATAATTTTTCGATTATTAAAATGAATTATGACTTACGAGGGTAGGTCCATAAGATTCTGGCCTAACTATTTTCTAGGTATGATAAAGACACACACTGTATTTCACTTTTCAGTATAGTTACCCCTTTATTGCAATACAGTTCTCACATCTTTGAATTAACATTTCAATCCCCCCTCCCAAAAAGTCGGATGTCTTATCTGCAACATAGGCATAAACATCCATCACTTCTTAGTCACACTTAAATTTTCTTCTTCGAAGGTCCTTATTGAGTTTTGAGAAGAGAAAATCGTCACTGGGAATTAGATCTGGGCTGTATGGTGGATGGTCGATCTCCTTGAAGCCACATTTCTTCACAGATTCCTTTGCAACAAGAGCTGTATGCACAGGCGCGTTGTCGTGAAGAAGGCGCACATCTCCACTCAGCTTTCCTCGCCTTTTCTCTTTGATGGAAGCACGCAGTCTGTGCAGTGGGCCAGCATGGTACTCCCCATTTACTGTGGTGTTGCTCTTCTTGAAGTCAATGAAGAATATCCTTCACGGTCCCAAATGGTTGTGGCCATGATCTTCTTGGTTAATTGAGTGATCTTGGCCCTTAGTGGCTGTGCTTCACCAGGTTTACACCACTCCGTTGATTCTCTTTTGAACAAGGGATCATAGTAGAGGACCATAGTTTCATCTCCTGTAACAATGGTTTGGAACTTCTCTCTCGTTGCCACGGCAGAGCTCCCAAAATGTCTGACAACAGATACTCGTTGCTGCTTTTGAACTGAGGAAAGAAGTCTAGGCACCCATCTTGCACAAACCTTATTTATGTTTAAATGTTCATAGATAATTCGAAGGACTGTTGTTTTAGAAAGGCGCAACCTTGCTGTTATTTCTGTAACTTTGAGCCGCCGGTCTTCCATAATTTCACCTTCCACAAGAGCGACGTTTTCAGGAGTGAGCACCTCCAAGGACCGACCTGCACGCTCTTCGTCTTCAATGCTTTCTCGACCCATTCGAAAAAGTTTGACCGATTCTTTACAGTAGAATATGAGCAGGATGCTTCCTCATATACACCGTCCAATTGCTGTTTCATTTCATTAGGAGTAAGTCCTTCTTTTGTGAAGAGCTTAACAACAGCTTAACTCCATTTTGAATATGTCACAATCTTCTACACATAGCTTTCTTTATGCAACTATATCTGAACTGCTGTACACAGGGGAGCGGAAATTACAGCTGCAATTATTTACTTAACAGATAAGGTATAAGGATATTGTGAAGGCGATAGTACTTATCGGAGAGGCCGGAAATTTATGGACCTATCCTCATATGCACTTCTATAGGAAACCGGAAACAGTTTCCGTTATGGATTTTGTACATGGACAAGAGGCATTCTCTACACATGAAAGAATATTATGTTCATAATGCTGAGGTAAACAGTATTTACTTGATTTGTAGACTTTAAACACTGGTGTTCTTTTAGGATTTTAATAATCAGTCTCAAGAGATTCTAGATAGTAGGTCCCCCCCTAATTGTTGGTTCTTTCATCTTCAAGCAATAAGTTTATAAAATGTTGAATAAAAGTTGTGTAATTGCTTAATAAAACACTGCACGAAATGACCTTGTTAGTTTCAACATTTCACGTACTGAATTGAGATTAATTACACACATTGGGGTGATTTTATTATTCTCAATAGACGATGCTGATTTTTATCATTTTTACAAAGTATTTATATATTTTCATCTTTTGTTCGGTTTTTCTTTTATACTCCCTGTCTTGCGACACCCAGTTCCCTAGGGGGTGAAACATCTTCATGACCTAATACAAGATTTCAACGATATAGTGATATTTGAACAAGAGTTTCGATGAATTTCTATTGCTATAATGCAGATAGAATCATTTTAAACGGGCGGCTACATATTTGGAAAAAGTTGCCAAAATTCATGAAAATATCGAAAGTAATTAGAAACGTTCAATGCACATAAAATTTTACAGCTGTAACCCTTAATTTAACATTTTTGTGATGGTAAATTAAAAGTCCGTCATACAGGAGCTGCGAGCAATTCCTCACAGAGTTGAATAAATTTAATAAAATGAATATAAATCGGAATTAGGCCTTATTAGTTAATGAAATTAAATAAGCTATGGCTTTACTCTGCGATATTAGGGAACAAAATTAGAATTCAAGTATTACAAAAAGGAAACTACATGTTTAGTATTATCATTGTTATTGAGATTAAACCACAAAAATTAATGCTATACCATTAATTAAATGAAATGTATGATCGCTGATAAACAAAGCTATACTGTGTTAGTATTTTTAAACATTTTTAAATATAACCATGTTTTATGAACTGAGCACTTGTATCTTTACATTCACTAAAATGGAAACATAACAGAAAGTTTCGAGTTACAATAAGTATTTAAGAAGAATGTATTTATATGTTTCAATAAAACAGTATGTTACTGCTCATAAACAATTACTATATATAAAGCAAATAAAAACAGTCGAAAGCTACTTCATTTGCATTGGCTTTAAAATTTAATTTAAATGTTCTTGTAGTAAAAAGATGTAACGAAAACGTTTTCTGAAGGTTATTACAGAGCGCTCTTACATACAAATGTAATTTTCAAACATATATTAATGTTTTGCGGCAATGATTTTGTTAAATATAAAATATATGTATTATTATAAATACAGTTTCTATGCTGAATTAAAATGTCCTTTTATTTTAAAATAATATAGGGAAAATTAAATACAAGAGCGCTTTTTTAAATTTCGGTTTTCGAAGCACTCCTACTAACTTTTGATTTTCGGAATCTACTTTTCGTATTTTATTTCAATGCATATACCGAGTTTCCTTTAAAAACAATTTAAATTTGCGGCCGATAGCGCGATTTTTAAATTTCACTTCAACCCCCAATTGTTTTTCAGGCATAGGAATGGGGATTTCCAATGGTCCGATTGCCATGATTTTCGAAAACTACTTTTATCAGTTTTAAAGAAATCTACCGTTGAGAGAATGAGAGAAATTTTGCGTGCTCTAGAGCGACTTTTCCATTTTCGCTTTAGAATAACCCCCCCCCCCCCGCCCCAATGGTCTAATTTTGCTGGTTGTCAAACCCGACAATCGTTTGTTAATTGATGGTTATATGCCGAATTCCATTGAGAAAAAAATGCAACCGCTAGAAAGAGAGAAAAAAAAACACGCGCACATACAGATATATACCTTTTTATTTTTATTTATTTATTGTAAGTACTTAGTAGGTATGATCGATGCAGATTTGGATAGATTAGTAAAAAAATATTTCCATGGGTACAAATTAGTATTTTTAAGCATGTAAGAAAGCACGTTCTGAAGCCCTTTAAGAATTCTTGTTTATGTCAATTGTATATAGTACCCATTAACATTCCCGTTTCGTGCTGTTTTAGGCGAACAGGTCGTCATAACCTGGAAGTAACACATTCCACAAAAATTCAGCATATAGTTTCAATTTGAAGTGAGTGTGGGTGAAATGCCATCAAAAATTGAAGAGACTATCGTATTTGACACTCGTATTAGCCTGGCGCACCATGTGAATAAACACTGGTGAAGTTCCATTGTGTTGATAAAGGGCAAACTCCAGACGCAATCGACATCTGCGGCTGCTAATCTACGAGAGATTATGACGTCACTACCGGCTGTAGCAGTTGGTTCATTGAGCTGGCGTGAAGTGGCAGCGAATTGCTACACAATGTTGTACTCAAGTTTGCATTTATCGGGAATATTGTGAGGATCCTGGGGTACGCTGGAATGTTAATGTGCAAGGTAAGAAAATATTTTGGAGTCAACTCAAGTCTTGGTAAGAGTTGCCAACTTTTCAATATCTCAATTCAGGATATAGTACTGCAGATTTGACACTATATATGGACATTTTGATAATTCCTTTGCATAGTAAATTTTAAATAAAAATGCGCATATATATAAAACACATGTGGTTAACTTTAAACACTTGTTCCAATTATAGAGTTCTGTGGGTTTAGATCAGATATCTCGGAGAATAATATTATGAACGAATATCTTTAGTATTTAATATAGTCACCATCGTCATAGACCTCCTTTTCCGTTGTGATAGTGCTCCTTAGGCTGGGAATATGGCGAGTGCAGTAGAGTCTCCCAACAGCCAAGACGGAAAGTCCTACTTTCACTACCCACCTTAGCCGTATGTGGGTATATGCATCATACAATAGAATAAAACGTTTGCGATTTACGAGTGCTGCTTAGTTTTCAGCTTTTCATATGCAAGCTCCAGTTGGTTAGAGTAAACAATGACGTCTTTTGTTTGACTTACTGGCAACAGTTCAAGACGTACACAGAACATGATCTTCTTTTGGTGTAGTGGTAGTTTCGGTTGTTTTCTGCCAACCAGCGATAACGCCATCTTGGAATAAAGTATAGAAGCACTTTTCATTGCTTTTCCGCAGTCTTATCAAGCGCCAGCTGTGCAGTCTTCTGAGTCTTGTTAACTCAGCGACCGAGATTATGTCCAGTCTATCCAAAAGTTTTGTTATTTGATTAGAATAGCAACAACGCACTTTGCTGTTTTGTGTGTATGTTTGCTAAATGCACATGTCATTTTGCCGATACGACTATAAGCCTTCGGCCCAAGGTCTTGTCTTAGCAATCTTGACATTCATCTCTTGGAGATGTTCATCACTTTTTGTTTTCACACTCGATTTCTCTAATACGAGCCGCCGCTGTTTTCACCGCTTTCCTGGTCCTCACAGAGCGCGGACGACCCGATCTTGGTCGGTCAGCGATTGTACCGGTTTCATTAAAGCGCTAAAACATACTGCCGAAAAATCTCCGGCCCTGTGTAAAGCTACCACAGCAACACGGTTTTCGTAGTCTCCCCAGTCCATGACTTAACCTTTAACTAGCGCGTTCACTTAGCTACAGTTGAAGTCAACAACGTATGAGGTAGCGTTTAGCAGCAAGAGCGTTATCTGAACATCTGGTACAGCACCTATCTAAAGTTTGTAACAGAAATTGCGGCTAGATCGTGTATTTTTCCTAGCGTACGGTTTCTGCATTAACGTTCATTGTTGAATCTTGACAGTCACCATTATTCATTGTTGTTGGTACTTCTGTTCGCGGCTCATCCTCCCAGCTGCAGTTGCATAATCATCTTCATAGTGCGCGGAATGCTGGCCAACACTGGTACAAATTGAACCTACGCGCACTTTCACAGTCTCGTTCCCGTATTAACTTCATTTGTTGCGCATTTAGTTGTTGCCAACGCTTGAAACTTGAGCATCGCTGTACAAAACATAATGATATCGGTCACTGACAAAGTCATACATATTTACCAACTTTGTTTGCTTCAGATAATTGTTTATGGTTATTGTTTATAATCTCTAAAAATTCTTAGCAATTAATTTAATTTAATCTTTCCTAAATTTCAGACTTGCCGAGCGGCAAGGAACACCTGTTTCTTTTATCGCTCCATCATAATGAGAGAGAGAGAGAGAGAGAGAGAGAGAAAACTATAAGCCGAGCTGTTAGTAGTCATTGTTCTTATTTACAAACAGTTAAACAATAATAATATTTTCATTTATTGTTTTATCAAATATTTAATTATAATAGTGAAATATTTTAACGTTTTTTCATTGTAACGCATTTACTTCATTAGCTACATCGTTGCGCGTGTTCATTAATTCGCAGTAAAAAATATGTCGCTCATTTGTTATAGTATTTTATGCAGTATTTCAGTGACTGATAATGTTAATGCAACTTTGACAACAGAATGATATATTAAGGCGAGAAATTTGCAGAAAACAGTGAAATCCGGGATTTTTTAAAATTCGTAAATATGCTTAGGAGGTAATTTTTGAAAACACGGATGGCAGCCCTTAAAGTTGCTATCCGTTTGTTTCAGATTTAGCTTTAATCGGAGTGGAATACAGATCCTTTCTTGAAAATGACACAGCATAATATTATTGCTGAACAGTTCCATAGTATCCTAATAGTGTCAGGTTTTAGTGCGTTTCACAGCAGACGTTTAATCGAACACCAAATTCTTGCATTTCAGCATTACATAACTTGGAGTTGGCAACTAAACGATGGTAAAGATCTCGAACTGCACACTTCCAGAGTGTGGATGTTAGAAATATAGTCCCAGACCGATATGGTAAAAGTGAAAGATATGCCTTACGTGAAAGGCGTTAGCCAAATCCTGTATCTGTTCAAGTTTTATATAACGAATACTGCATGTCAAGCAAGTAGCTTAATAAATTCGAACCCGCGACACCTAAATACGGTAACCATGCCCGTAGAAAGAGCGTCTTCATTCATCTTTAACTATCCAATGAAACGGAATATACACATTCAGCTTTGTTATCCTTCCTTCAGACATCATCATCATCATCATCATATTATTATTATTATTATTATTATTATTATTATTATTCGCTTTCTTCTACCTGATTGTGTCTTGTCTGCATCTTCTGCTACCATAATGTCTAAGTATTATCAAGAATGGCTGGAGTGAAATCGTTTAATACTGTGATTTTTATTTGAGTAACTAATGCATATTTTCACGAGGGCTGTTCAATAAAACAATTATTTTTTTTATAAATATATTTGTACTCTTTCTCATAATTTTTATGGTCTTTCTTTAAAAAATGGTTGGATGCAATGCATCTGTCCCATGGTTTCTGCCATTCTTCACTAGAAACTCGATTTTGACAGACTTTTCAGAATCGTCTTCGTCACTGCTTCTGATTATGGAAAATGCCTCCCACAAAGGCGTTTCTTCAATTTGGGGCTAAATATGGACTATACAGAGGGTGAGGGACTCACTTCACATTAATTTTTGTGAGAAATTCAGGAACAATGTCTGCGATTCACGGCCATACATTATCGTGGCAGAGCATTGCAGTGTTGCATGGAAATATGTCCTTGCAGAGATTTCAGAACACTCTGTAGTATATTACAGTTGCGTATGCAGGTACACCTTTCTTCAGTGTTGAAATATAAAATGACCATTTCCATCATTTTTTTTTTATGATGAGAATTTCCATACACATTTTTGCTGTGTGCCCTCATGATACAGCCAAATTTCTTCCTTTGGAAAACTGCATGCGAACGTCATTTTAATCTTGGAATTCACCATGCACAAACAGGTCTCATGTGCAACTTTTCAGTTATCAACATGCGGGTGGCAAACAGCGAAATTGTTCCTAAGATTATTACGAACCTCTCTCACAATGACAGCAGCAATATCAAGGTTTTCTTCCGAAACTGAACATGCCTCAACTTGCAAATCTCTCACGGGCGACAACCGGAATTAGGCCTATAAAAATTATGAGCTTCCTTTATTGAACAGTTCTCGTAGTTTATTTCAGGCTAAATTACAAAAGGTGCCATTTGTTAATTGTGCTTCCAATACCCTCTCACAGTTTGCCATTCATTTTGCTTCCCGTTCTGTGTGCGCGCTCGGTAACAATATCATTGACCTGCATTTCAAGCAGCTAAATGTTCATTCAAAATCCTCCATAATGCGATGATGTTTTGATTGTCACTTATAAAATAGTCCTCTGTGACAAAAGAAAAATTTTGACTGCTATTTAGTTTCACACATTGCAAATTTGTTTCTGGGCTACAACCAAGTGGGCCTGCTGACGGAGCAAAACGGTGACACTATTTGAGTGGCAGTTGCACAGTAATCGCTTAAACTGTTCCAGTGAGCAAGTCAGTTGCTTCTCTGATATTGATGTAAATACTGTATACATTAGGTTAGGTTCAGGAATAATATAAGGTTTAGACATAAGTTAACACCTATGTAAAGAGAGAGAGAGAGAAGCCCAACCCAATAACTCTAGTCCCAAAGTAAACTTATTCAATACAGCTTCATAGGTACTCGTACGCCCAAGCAACCGTACCTGGCGTTTGTGTTTGTATTGGGTTTAATATTATCATGAAACAATCCAGTCACAAACATAACGTAAAATTGTAGATAAATGTAAACCAAAACCTGAAAGGCTGTCAAAGATAAGCTACAGGTCAAAATTGTCAATAAATTAATCTCAAGACAGTTTGCATCGCTGAACTTTTGCACATGACAGCTAGCAGTGCTACACATTAACAAATGAGAAATGCTATCCATTGCACCCGCTGAACCAATTACAAAGTAACATCAGTCAGTCGTGACGAACAAGCTGCTCATTGTGTATGCAGCTCATTTTTATTACGTGTTTGCAGTTGAGTTATTGTGATTGATTGAACTGGCTGTTTTGTGGTGGTTAGAAAATGTCCCAAAGAGGTTGTTTGCAGAGCGATTCACCAAGTGACACCTATTCCTTGTGTCCTGGTGTTTGTTACGTGGACGCAAAATTCTCGTACAGAAGGCACATATTTTAACGGCTCAAAATCATCCACAGAGTAGATCTCTCACTGCCCAAAGTGTGTTCTTTATTCTGCTTACATTACTATGCAGCTATAATAATTGTAGAGCAAAGTGATTCATTATTATGTATACGTAATATGCGTTTATTATATAGTCCGTCCATCATAACTTTTTAGTGGATGTCAACAAAAGCATACGGTATAAATTAATTTCATTTGCTGACGAGCCTCTTTACTCCCAAAATGTTTTTATAAAAGAAACATAACACACCTACGCAACAAAGTCGAAATTTTGAAAATAACTGCCAAATTTACGGACGTTTAGTGTAGCGGTAAATTCGAGAGTCAATAGCAACAAAAGGGAGGGGCAAAGCGTGATGCGCTGAATAATATTTTTCCGTAAAGTTACGATAAACAAATTTACAGGCGAAAGTGAAAACTCTACAATATTAAGCATTAAACAGTTGTGTCTGCTGCAACGTCGCACCCACAGCATAGCTTAATATTACATGAACTAAGGATAACCGTCACTTGCTATGTTTCGGCGGCCTGGGTATAGGAAAGTGCACATTAATAACATTGAAAGGCTCTCAGGTTATAAACGAGGAAAGCGTGGCGACTATACGTGAACTGGATGCCATTGCGTTATTTGTTGCAATTCCAGGCAGTGTTGCGTCACTTCATTCTAGCGACGCTGCGGTCTTGGTAGGCTGGTAAACATTGAGTGATATATTTATTTGCAGAACTGACAGGATTCTACTGAACCTTTTATAGAATGAAAGTTACAGTACTGCGAAACAAAACCGTCCCTTGCTTTCTAATCTGATTTTAGAAGACTGTTCGAATGACTCAAGTAGCTTTCGCGAATTGGGGTTAAGTGGCGTGTAACTTCTTCCAAACAATAACTGCTGCTTTGGCTTTGGTTATTTTGAGTACTACGTTAAAACAAAGGCTTATCTTAACTTCAAGTAATTGTTAACTTTTCAAAAAGCTACTATCGAAGAATGTGCATTAATCTCTGTAAATAGTATTTTGCTTTAACTTTCTGGCATGTTCTTATGGATTCCATACATACCACCGAGTTTTCTAAACGATTACATATTTGTATATAAGCAGTGGCGGTTCGTGAGATTTACGGTCTGAGTTTACATACACGCCACACACCTTCTCTGGTACAAATTAATGTTCATTACATAAAATACAACTGGTAAACTCCCCTAATTTAGATTTTCGTATGCAAAGTCCATCTTTCTCTCTTTCAAATTGGCAAACTTATCGACGACATCTTCATTGGAGTTTCCATATTGTTATTAAAGTTTCTTTCTATGGTCAGCATAGGCAGCATAGTATTACAGTGTCTTCTTGAGAGTAGATAAGTACATTTCTGCTTCTGGTGTTGCTATTTATGTAATATGATCACTTTCAATACGTACCAGTTACTGAATTTAAGATTGAACTGAAGTAATAGCAAGCTGCCGTAACATATGGAAAATCTTCTTTGGTGTATAAAAATGCTATTCTATTTTCAGTCTGTTTTTATCAAGAAAGGATCCATGCTTGTACATCACAGGGAGGGTATGAGGAAATCTCTATGTGCTTCAAAAATTTCTGCAATAAGCAAGTCTACTGCTTGAAGGTAATCTCTGAACTGGGAGCACTCTTTCGCTTAGATGATAACTGAAGAGTGGGAATATTCAAACGCTCTAGGCGTCATTTTGTAAATTTTATGGGATAAGCAAAAAATTACCCATCTCTGTTAGCATTTAACTAATTACACTCAAATTCATTATGAAAACAGTTTTTATTACAAAAATATTTTATGACAAATCATGCCAAAAATACAATGGTCAGGGAGGGTAAAAAAATAACAATGAGAAGTTGTATGTGCCATATGATGGAAGAGTCGGTTACAAGTGCCATTCAAACTTTTGTTTAATTTTATTTCGGGTTTTAGAGGAAAGCAATTATAAAAAACAACATTAAAACTAGAAGGAACATATATTATAACGTTATTAAGGACAAAAGTGCAAAAATATATTATGAAAAATGTAACAAGAATATCAATGTTCATATTTTCTCCTCAGCTTTTCATTCTTACTCAGGAGTTGACATTGATGTCTCTGTGCTCTTCAGGAAGAAACGGTAACATGGACGATGCGTCACTCTTTTCTTCAACCGAGGTTGCTGTATATCAACCACTGATTTTCCTCCCTTTAAAACTTCAAACACCACCCGCACACTTCTAATGGGGAGTAAATTCCTCTAATAACTATTCGAGGTGGATGAGATCGAGACATTTTAAGTATTATGCATTTCGAAATGTTGCACATATTTAATGTTAGCAGTGAATGAGCAACATTATTAACATCAAAGAAATCGCTTTACTCCATTAGAACTACATGAAAAGGATTTACAGCTTTAGCTTTATCCACAATGCTGTTAAATCTTGGGAAATGAAGGCCTTACTTACCCTTCTTATTTTTTCTACAGTAGTAAAATATCTATCGAGTGGTCACTTAATAAATATTTATATTTTCCCTTAAGAATTAATAATATAATAGTAGCATGACACTTAAAATATCAGATATGGCATTTATGACTGCTCTTCTATTAACAAGCATACGACTAGGATTAAGTATCTGGGCACATAGAAAGCACTTTTGAAGTAAAACGATTAAATTTAAAAATGGCACTTAGGACGTTTGATATTTGCACTCTTCAATTATAATTCTTTGGCCGCAATTTTAGAAGAGGAATATGTGTAAATTTCACGCCGTATGGTTTGCTGATGCATTTCTCCAATTTCTTCCCACAACTTAACATTTTTGTACCTCTAGCTGATTTTGCACTATGTCTACATGATGAGAACCAGATATTCAAATGTTCTAATTTGAGACTCAAGCCCATAGCTTGTGCGATCGGAATCTGCTCTCTATCCTTTCAACACATCCAATATACAAAGTCCTTAAGGGGCGAGGACCGAGCCTGCTATTTCATTCAACAACTGCTGTTCTTTAGAAATAAATGGAAAAGAAAATAGGAGTTTCATTCAGGTTCCAAAATATATTCTAACAGTTACATTTCAATAGAAACCTTCAAAGAAATTAAAACATTGGTAATAAATGGTTTCTTCGGAACGTAGCTTATTATTATTGCAGTGTATGCAATGTCCACTTTCACATCATAGAACCAAGATCGTGGGTTCAATCCCGGTCAGGATCTATGGATTTTTTCGGGCGTAAAAATCCTTCAGAAGGGAAGTAAAGCCGTGGGTCTCGTGTCGTACATTTACGGCACGTAAAAGAAACCAAGCCTGAAAAAAAGAGCTCTCTGAGCAAAATTTGTTGGTCGTTTCCTGCCTTAAATTGAATAGGATGCCGATGACCTGAGATGTTAAAGAGCGTCCGTAAATAAATCAAATCAACATCAACTGCTTTCATCAGATGACAAGAATATATCCCTTTATTACACGTATGCGCTGTATCAGGAGACTCCAATAGAGTTAAATGGGCGCACTGCGATTAGTATTGTCCCCTCAACTCCAAATCCAAATCCAAGATGAACCTGGGTATGCTGCTTTAGAAATCTACTACAATCCTGCCACTTTAGAAGATGGAGGTTTCGAAAAAGGTCTGGAGCGCATGGGTTATTATAAAGATGTTGTTAATACAATAATACGTGCACATTAACTTTAGGTAGAAAAATATAAAAAGTCCATCACGCAGGAGCTGCCTAAACTAAGCGAATTCCTCGCCAGGTTGAATAACTTTAAAAATGAGCATGAAATTCCATTATGGCCTTATTAATTAATGAAATGAAATAACTTATGGCATTGCTGCGTGGTATTAGGGGAGCCAAATTTTTTTTTTTTTTTTTGCAATCTACAAGTATCACAAAAAACAAAACTTTTAGAAGTATTATTATTATTATTATTATTATTATTATTATTATTATTAAATCTCAAAAAGAATTGTATATTATTAATTAAATTAAATATATGGTCACTGATAGATAAAACTATACTGTGTGAGTACTTTTAAGCATTGCTAAATGTAACCATATTTATGAACTGATCCATTAATATCTTGGCATTCACTAAAATAGAGAGAAATTACAGAAAGTTTCCAGTTACATTGTGTATTTAAGATGTTTCAATAAAATAAAAACATTTTATTATTTAAAAACAATTACAATGTACTAAGCAAATGTACACAATCAACAATAATTAATCGAAGATTCCACAATTAACACTTCCATTTCCATTTTAAACATCAACAGTCATGATTTTAACAGCGTTCGCGTTTTCATGATCCACTTTTGTTATTCATCGTATAGTTTATCGACACTTTTCAGTTCATTCTTCTGGTCGGTAAATGATAGCTCTAGTGTAGTTTCAGCAACTTGTTTTTATATACCTGCGGCACTGCGTTCAGTAACAGAGCCTCCTTCCAGAAATAGGTCAAAAGAGTACCTTCTACGACTGCCGCCATGACTAGGCTCTTCGGGACGACAATAACTGGTGTATCGTGTAACGGTTATCATTATTGATATCTGTAATCGACTACCTTAGAGATATAGCTATTTCCCTTTCCCATTTTATTGCATTGTAGAACGTCTTATGTTATTTATTCATATTTAAACTATGTAAGAATTTAAGCTAGAGACTAATGTTAATTAATGCTTTTTTGGTTGGGGAGCCGAGACTAAAGGAATAAGCTTGGAACGGATGGAATTGTTTTTAAAAATAAAACGGTTTCATTTTGTGATATTAATATCACACAAATTGTAATATGTAGAAATTCACAACTTTTAAATTTTCAATATTTTAGTTTTTAATCGTTATTTAAACGATTAAAGCTAATTTTGTAACGTGTGGCAATATTTTATCCACTTTTGGTACTTTTAACGAAATTTATTATCAAAATTCACTAAATGAATTTATTATAAATTGCAATTCTCAGCCAAAGCTACCTAATCCTTTATATTTATATTACCGAGGAATATTTTCCTGGTAAAAAAAGAAATCAACGAACATTGTTGCTGTGGTCTCCAATTTAGATCTCGCTTCAGGAAGTGAAAAGGAGGGAAGAAGATGAATTTGATACTCCACCAGTTGTAATTATACAAGCAACTTTGGATATACTGATGAAAAAATCTAGAAAATTTTATTTACACGAACTTTCTGTGAAGAAATGTTAATATCAGAAAATGCACTTCCGTCAAATTGATGTGCCTCCTATAAATGTTCAGAGATTCAGTTCAGTCTATTTATTCATCGTTTCCAGAGAACAAAAACTAATCGTTATATTCTTATATAAAATGTAAAACATCCTTTGAAGACAAGCGATATAATGATTATCTTTTGTTACCTGGACACGATCAACTAATTGTGCACTTTCATAATTATAAAAATATACAGGGTGTCCCACATAAAACCGGTATACCTAACCACTTTCATAAATAGATGTTGGCCTCACTACCATTCTGGCAGTAATATTTACACTTCACTGCGTTCATATTTAGAATCTGACTACTCTGCACTCCGTTTAGTAATTATTACAGTTTGACAAATGTGTTTAACAATAACTGTCGTGAATATCGTGGAAGTGTTGTGAGAGAAATTGTGCAGCTTTTAGTTGAGCACCGAATTGATATTGTGGAATTTTATATAAAGATAAATCCGTAAAGGAGACTAAAGATATATTTGAGGCGAAATATCCTGGTATCAAGCACCCCACAAACCAAGATCTGTATAAAAATTGGAGGACGACAGAGTCCGTTGCGAACGTGAATAAGCATTCAAAAGTGAAACCACTGCGGTATTCTACGGAATTCACATGAGAAACAAATCGATAAGGAGATTATCTCAGCAAATTGATGTAGCCTCCACAACTTGCCATCGTGTACTAAAGAGCTGAAATTGCGACCATTTTGTGTGAGCGTAGTGTTTGAATTGAAAGCACCAAACGAGTTACTTGCTGCAATTGTCTTAATTTTCGACTGTTACTTGGATCCACGCTCTTCTTTGACAGAAGCCTGGTTATGTTAACTCACACAATTGCAGAGGATAACCCACATATTGTGCTTGAAGAACCTCTTCACTCAGAGAAGATAGTGCGTGACGTGGAATGCCTGGAATGCGCATTATCGACCCCAATTTTTTCAATGAGATGATCAACAGCCTAAGATATCTCAGATCTTTACCAGGAAAAAAATATAATATAGTGATACATGCCATGTACGTGAATGGCAGTGAAATGGTGATGCGTACCGGTCTTATGTGGGACATCCAGTATTAGTTGTGCCTTAAGTCAAATATTTTACACGTTAAGTATCATATTATTTTCATTTTGTCGAAAATATGGAGAAGGAAGACGATTTTCGACTTATATTGAACTTTAGCCAAGTTCCACGGCGGTTAATGGTCCAACGTATTAGAAATAATATTTACATGAGAAGAGTTCTGCTATGTTGCATCATGTATTCCCACCGAGTCTTTTAAGTCACAGACTGTAAGCGGGGGATCTGGGTTTCGATTCCCGCCAACCGCCCTTCCTGACTGAGGTTTATTCCAGGTTTACTCCAATCCTGGTAAATAGCAAATGCCGGGGAAGTTCCTAAACGTAAGCCTGCAAAACTTCCTTCCTTAAAAAAATACTTTTCCAATTTATAATTTTCTCTCATATATCAACAGTGTACAAGCCTTTGATTCCTCAGCAGTAAAAACGGATCTTAAACACTATTTTTAAAAAAAGTAATAGATTCCTATTTGGATCGTTCTTTGAATGACGTGAACTAGTCTTCACTAAAATTATTATTTTTGATTCAACAGGGACATTTTAATTTAAATGGGGTTAAACAAGAGAAGAGCCAAATACGGGTTTTGGGACTATTTCATGAAAATAATAAGAATAAAAGTAATGTATGCTTGAAATTCCCGCACGGGTTATTAACAATTGTACAAAAGTGTATACTTATGAATACCTACCTACCTACCTACCTACCTACCTACCTACCTACCTATTCAGAAACCGTAAGAATGAAATAGACGAAAGTCGACTGTTACAATCGTTACCGTTCCATTTACTAATACCAACAGAGAAAACAAAGCATTTTGTTTATTAAAATGTATGGTTGCTTAGGCAGGTATTGTTACACAATTTAAATGATTCCAGACTGTTTGGCTGAATACGCAAAAACAATTGAGTTAGTGGATACACATTCAGTTAGTTAAATTTACAATTATGGAAAACACCAAAAAGTGGTCAACGGTGCATGCTCGGGTATTATATAGTGGAGGTTTAGAGTTGGTTGCACTAACCACAAGACAAATGCACATCGAGTGATAAAACACTTTGATAATTTTTTTCGACAATTTCACTGCGATATCAGGCTTGATTGATCAAAATTTTGTTTCGTTTCATTGGTAGAATTTAAGATGACATCACATAAGCGAAACAGTCTTCGAATATTACGAGTAGTGATAATTTTTAAGTAATTGAATTGAGACCTTCGGTCTCGAAATATCTAATGACAACCAATATGAGATAGAAAGTTCAATTTAATTATCTAAGAAAAAGCTAGGGAGGGGGATACGGTAAAATAATTGCAATGCGGGAACGATGCCCCCCCCCCCTTTTGGTACTTTTAGTATAATCATATAACAGATTTGGCTTAGCTGTTTGATCTTTATGTAAACATACACTAATTTTATTAGTTTTTATTTCAAGCAGAACCGCGCGGAGATCTAAATTAAATAAAATACAACTGAACATTATAATAACAACTACCATTCATAATATTTTGTGTTAATTGTGTTTTATTTCGTGTTGTGATGAGAGCTTCTTTTGGGAGATAATCGAAGCATAGGTGATAGAATGCATTGTTATAAATTTTGTTCCAAGAAGGACTAACAAGATATCTGCAATTCAATAATTAAAAACAAATGAACATTTGAGGCTATAATAAGTTCATTGTAAACTTGTTTGTTTTAACAATAAATTTAAAAATAATGAACACGAAAACGCATGAGAAAAGGCTGCCTACGTCCCTATTCGAATCGGAGCAGAGATTATGGGAATTAAAAAAAATGAATGTAGGAGGAAAAAACTACCAGTTAATAGTTTTTGAGTTCTGTGCTTAAAACTGTCGATTAATAAAAGGTTCCCGCATGCAACTATCTGGTAACATTGCTAGATCTCTTCCTCCCGGAGGTGCCTTCACTTGTGGTGCAGACACAAACGGCTAACTATTGTGCAAGGCTGAAGTACCAACCCACTGCCTATCATCGCATCGCCCTAGATAGATATACGTTAGTTAAAGATACAGCACAGCATGACGGAGAAGCAACATTAATAATAATAATAATAATAATAATAATAATAATAATAATAACCGACCACTTATCATTTGTGACTACTAACCCGGAGGCCCTGGGTTCGAATCCGGGTCAGGTAAAGTTCGGAGTTTTTTCTTTACCTGAGAAGGTAAATGCCAGATAACTTTAAGGCGCCAAGGCTCCGAGCTCCTTAACTCATTTCATTCATTTTTTCAGGCTTATACCTACAGTATTCATGTCCAATCTACAGGTGTCGCTAGAAGACGAAACGTTGTGCAGGAAGATCGTCTGCTGAATTTAGCTTAGTTCTGTTTTGAACATTGTAACAAAGCCATGCCGTTTATCATTGTTTGTATATTAATACATAAATAAAGTGTGGATATTAACAAGATAGCTTGGCATTTAGCTTCCTATTCGCACAATTAATGTCCAGCAAAACAACGTGTAACTTGTGACACACCTGTGAGGCTGGAGAGGCAGTTCCGTTTCGATGTTACGCGGTATGTGCTCCGCTCTTGCACGCAGATTGGTGTAGGGAAGGAAATATAAACGCTAGGTGGCCTGCCCGCGATGCTCAGTCTAGTGCGGCGCGTGGACGGAACAAAGTGTGCTGAAGGATTCAGTGACAGGACACCGACACAGCAAAGGTATTCGCTTACACACGCACTTCCGTTACATAGAAACACGATATTTCACGCGTTACTTCCAAAACTAATTTTAAACTTTTCACTTACTGAACATTGTAGCAAATTAACGTAGTGTGTATGGAATTTCAAATGGGGTTGTAACTTCACTCAAAAATTTCGCATTGCCATCTCAGTTCCTAATTTATATCCCATAGTCCGAATTCGACTATGCATTCTAATACATTTGACATTTACCGAGTAATCTCATCTGTAGAGAGCATAATATTGTGTCAAGAGCTTAGGTTAAAATTTTAATTAAATGCGCACAGTATCAGTGACAATGGAGCATTATTGCAAACTCCGAAGCGCCACTAGACATTAAAAGTTTCCGACTTTTGAGAGACAGGTGTCCCGATGGCGCCAGGTTAGTATGTAGTTAATCTTAGAGCTGAACCTGGATATCCCTTATCAGATAATCGTTATTTCAATATATCAGCTTATAGCGGCTTATCAGCTATCTCTTCGAACGCAACAGTTTATTGTTTTCAACGGTACATTCCTAGCGGATTGATAACAAAGCTTTAAAATGTTATCTCCCGACCAAACTGCCTGTTCGGGATTTTTTAACGAGATAATAAAAAAGAAAGAATGGTAAGACATTCAAACGTGTTACTAAGGAAAAAAAGAAAGAGAAGAAATACCTTTCCTTCTTCCTTATTTGTTCTTTAAAAATGTTACGGTCTCCCTCTTTTATCGTATTTTAATGACGCTGAAATCGTACTTAATTTTATTTCGTGTGAAATTACTTTAAGTCTTGCACAACAAGCGAATTTAAAGAGCACAAGCAGTGTCAGCAAATGCTCATGTACGTACTCTTAACACATAATATATTATCTATTTACTTGTTCTCTGAGGAGAATACTGAAAAGTATTATTACCGATAACTGCAAGAAATTTTACTTGGCCGATAATGGCTCAATCAATACATCACTTTAGTAGTCTATTCCGGTTTCTGCAACTCAACAATGAAACCAGTGTGTCAAACGGTAAAACGCTGGAAGTAGTAGCACCATTAAAAATATCGACTTAAGTGTATTTGAAATGCATATTAATATGCAATATATGAACATGAGTGTGGTAGTCACAACATCACTATGTTCCGTACATATTCTAAAATAAGCTCCTTTTTTTTTTTTTTTTTTTTTTGAGTAGTGTTTAACGCCCGTTTTTGCTACAGAGGCACCATAGATTAGATGATACATGAAATGAAATGAAATGATAAATCGGGAAAGGATAAACAAGCTTGGTGTTGGTCGATATACTTGATAAAATGTTTTTCGTGACGGTGCAAATGTTACCAACTTTTGATTATAAGCACAGCCTAGTCTTAAACTGAGGCAGTTTCTGGTGTTTTATTTACTTGAGCCGCGTTTTCCTAGAGGAAACATAAGTGGAATAATCGCCTTAATGAAATGAACATGAAAATCGAAACTTCAACATATGTACCCCACTTTCACCTTTCCGCGTGTTAGCCAGTTTTGTACTTACATAATATAAAAGGAGAGTAGGTGGAGATATTATTACAAAAGTAATAAATCAATGGGTTCTCCGGTATGTAGTATTTACTCCGGGCTAGGTCTAGGTTAGTGTGAGTATGAATTCCGTTTTTTTTTTTTTTTTTTTTTTTGCCTACTGTTGTATTTATATGGTTTGTATTTACGAAAAGGAAGTAATAAATTAATAAATTGTGTTTAACGCCCCTTAAACTACTACTGAGGCACCACAGGCAGTGGACACTGATGATACATGAGATGAGATGAAATGATCAATTGGGAAAGGATTTATTTTTAAGGAAGGAATCGTTCCAGGCCTAAGTTTAGAATACCTCCCCGGCATTTGCCATTTGTGAGGACTGAGGAAAACCGGGAAAAAACCTCAATCAGGGAGGACGGTCCTGGCGAGATTCGAACCCCAGACCTCCAGCTCACGAATCTGCGACTGAACGACCTCGGTCATCCATGGCGGTACGAAAAGGAGGTGAGCCTGTTATTCTAGGTAAGTTTTACGTATGGGATGCACATAATGAAGTTTCACCAAATGGAACTTCTGAAAACTTATGGATAACATTTTCGTCATCTTCACCACTCTTGCTGTTTTTCCAAAATATAAACAATTTTAAATTCCAAAGTAAGGTAATATTTTCATTATTGTGCACCCAAACCACTTATTTTGTTTCTCAGAGCTACAACACTAGGGGGTGCGCGGATTATGGAAAATCACAAAGTTAAAAAGATTTTTCCCCTGCACATATAGCGGAAGTGTGGCCGAGCTTAATCGCACATGATCTTTATTGATGCTGCACACACAAGCACTGAAGGTGTGAACACTGTGGGTCACGGTTCAACGGACTGGTGCTGTTTTGTGATGTATTTTGCCGGCATTGCGGGAAAAGGTGCACACGGCCTCTTGGAAGATAATTTGTTGCTGCAGGGGTGGTAGCTTGATGGAATGGTGGCCATCATTTTTAAATTTCTTTCTAATCAAAAAGGAATTTATGTTTTATCGAGACCAGAATTTAATCGACATTATAGGTACTCGCAAGGCATGTGATAGATGATGCAAATACACTCGTATACTTGAATGTCTTTTTCCACAGGAATTCGTGAAGATAAGACGTGAAGAATGCATCCCAAGTTCCAAACTCCTCCAAATCTTACGCTTAGCACTTGTCCATATGTTCTCTATGTGAATTTCATCATTGCAATGTTGCTCGTGAACAATTACATATGTTCATAAATCCCCCCCCCCCATCGATGGCCAAAATGTTAGCCTATTCCGCCCACCGATCTGAAACAATACTACACCGGGCAGTATGACCTGTCGAATTATTATTAGGTTCAACAGACCGTGCAGCAGAATAGTGATGCTAAAAATAGTTCCTTTCGCGGATTTTCGGGATATTTCCCTCCTGTTTTCAATTTCTGGTTACATGAACGTATACTCAATGGCTGCTCAGTTTCACTCCCACAAACCCACATGCAACCATCGTGCATCATGGGAAACACAAAACAAATGAGTTGGGTGCCGTATATTAAAAAGGTACCCAGTTCTCTTTAAGATGAATGCTCTCAGAGGTGCGAAGTTTGTTATGCATTTATTAATTATATAGGATTAATTCCGTGATTGAGATTACCTAATAATTTTGTATTGGCATTGCTTTGAAATAACTACGAACTGTACGCTGTGGCTGAATCTTGCTGGAAATCAGTTAGATCCGGGAAAGAAAAGCACAATTGTTGGCACATACTTATTGGCTTTATTTGCTTTCTTTAAACAAAGTAAAATATATTTTGCTTGTTCTCTCTCTCTCTCTCTCTCTCTCTCTCTCTATCTCTATATCTCTATCTCTCCCCACGTGCAGAAGGAATTCTTATCTGAGGTTCAGTTTTACACTGTTCTAGTATGTCATTCTTCATAATGTACACCGCCACGGGTGGCCGAGATCGTTAGGTCGCGAACTCGTGAGCGGAAGGTCTGGGTTCGAATATCGCCAGGACCGTCCTTCCTGATTGAGGTTTTTTCCAGGTTTTTCTCAGTCCTCATAAATGGCAAATGCCGGGGAGGTACCCTAAATTTAGGCCTGCAACGATTCCTTCCTTAAAAAAAATAAATCCTTTCCCAATTTATCACTTCATCTCAAGTATCATCAGTGTCCATCGCCTATGGTGCCTCTGTAGCAAAAACGGGCGTTAAACAACATTCATTCATAATGCACATTATTTATGAATTACTGATAAAACCTGCTTCTTCCAGAATCATTATTCCGTTACATCAATGTTATTCTGTTTTAACAACAACTCTTGGCCTTTACATATCTCCATGAAGATTTAAAGAACATTTTAAAAACCCTTTTCATGGGAACAACCGCAATAGCCTTCCTTCGGAATTCGCTAAAATTGCTCTAGCGGCTCATCTCAACGAAACTCGGTACATGCTATTGAAATAAATTTAGAAAAACAATTTCTGAAAAGCTGCTATATCAGACTATTATGAGTGCGGGTTAACCTGAAACACGAAATGTATTTATTATTTTTTTGCAACAAAACCAGGTATATACCATTTAAACATGTTTTAAAAAATCAAAAAATCGGGGAAAATGGATAATTAGGATTAGGGTTATATATAAAAACAGAATTTTTGTAATCATCGAGGAATTAAGGTGTCCCGGGGGAAATATGGCATTGGGGAGGTTGTTATTGTTTGCATTAACAGTTAGGTATTCCCGCCCAGCGATAAACTTCTTGTTGGTGAAAGTGAGTTGCGTGGGGGTTGTCTGCGCATGCTCATGGACGAATAATCGGACTTCTCCTTATAGACAGCGGCCATCCTCGGCTTTAGTATCGAACGGCAGCGTAAAAGGCGAACTCGGGAATGCTGGAGCGATGTACAAATCTTAAGCGGTAGTGTATGTACTCTGTCAACCTTGTAGTGTAAAGTGTACAATAAATGACGGCGGATAGAGCACAACGGTTTCGGAACACAGAAAAACAAGCAAGCAATTGTACGTCTAAAATTAACTGTGTAGCTTAAATGTTAATCACATTCTGTTTTACTTGTTAACGCATAAATAAAACAATAATGACAGGGGAAAGTATGTACTTTTAAATCTGAAATTATGTTTTTATCAAAAACATGTATTTTCACTTAGCGTTACTTGATTTTTACCACATTCTCTGCTCTAGCGCTCTGTAAAATAATAAAGTTCACAAATTCAACTTGCTGAAGAATTCGCTTAGTTTATGCATCTCCTGTGTGAGGAATTGTTAAATTTCAATTTCCTTTTCTAGTGGTCGCAAAGGAAAAGGCTTATAATATGTAAGGTTTTTGTTTATTTTCTTTACATTTAGCTAACACAGAACGAAATAAAGCAGCCGACTACTAATGAAACGACTGCTGGTTACTTTAAATGTAATATAGTTTGATACTGAAATTACTAAAGGTTTTCTTATACTTAACATATGACTGTGATGCCATTAATGTACTGTTTAATTATCTAATAGTATTTGTAGCGCAACAACAATCATTGGCTAACGCCTCGACTGCAAAGCATGCCCCTACAGACAAACATCAGGTACACAATAGAAGTTCCCCAAAGATTTTTTCGCATAAATATGCATTAAGCAATAATTATAGCGGGTTAGCGAACACTTTCAAAGGACAAAACACACGTAAAACACATCAACACCAAATTACTGTGTAGGTTCTGGAGACCATGATCTGCAGATCAAAATACTTGTTAATATCCCTGAAATTTGTCGGTAGAGTTTGTACTTACCTGTACCGATTTTATGTACGAAAAAAATTTGACTTAAGTGTTTCAATGGTAAAAAGAATTGCAGAATTTGAGAAAAATCCCTTAAAATTTATTTTCCATATAGTTGTTTGCGTAATATCTCTGTCTAAAATTGTATTTGATAATTGGTGACAGTATCTTTAACCTAAATGATAACTTATCACAGGCCTTAAAATTAACATATTTTACTCAAACAAGAAATTGCCAGCATGAACTAAAACCTAGGTTCCTTTAAAAATAAAAAGTAATATTTCATTATAACAAACAAATTCGATATATTTTAGTTATGATTTTAAAAAAATAACTTTTTACTTTCTTTATTCTTTTCTTGCTACAGGAATTTGTTACCTTATTTTTTTTGGTGTTACCAGATAGTCCAAGTGAGAAAAGAGTACATGATAAGGACTCAAAAGAAAGTCTGTAACATTCGTAATTGTCATATATCAGAAGAAAGGATAAAGTAAAAAATAAATAGAAAATAAAACTATAAAAATGACCTAACACTTCTGATGCTATGAGCCAGGCTTAATTCAAAATTAACTCCTTAGTATATCAGGAAAAGGCGCAGTCATAGAAATTGGTTCTTTGACTCGTGAAAACATGATCATGAAAATCGGTATATATCCATGAATTAGCAAACAATTCGTCCAATTTGTTAACCAGCAATTGGAGAGGAGGAGATGTTAACCTAAAACGAAAATTTGCTCTAGCTGCCGCATTTTTGTTTTTTTATCAATGAAACTTTGTCTACGCCATTAAAGTAAATAGATAAAAATAGTTTCCGGAAATCAGCGAAATCGACAGTTAGGAATAAAGAGTTTACCTGAAACCAAAAATTTAAAAATCGGTCTAGCGGCACTAATATTTTTTTTTCGCAGCGAAACTCGGTATATGTCATTTAAACAAAATAATAAAAATAATTTATGAAAATTAGAGTAATCGGACCGTTAGAAGTAGGAGTATATCTGAAAACCGTAATTTAAAATGGGCACTAGCTTTTGATTTCCCTCAATTGTATCCATAGAAAAGGACAAATTAACTCAGCATAAAAACTGTATTTATAACGATGCATAGGTTTTATATTTGGCATAAGCATCGTCGTAAAGCTAGCAACTGTGAATTTAATATAAGTTTGAGAATGATATTTGTATGTAAGAGTGTTCTGGAATAACCTTCAGAAATGTATTTACTACAGTAACGTTTAAATTAAATTTCAAAGCCACTTAAAATATATGGGTCTCGATATGAACTTCTTCTTAAATACACAATGTAACTGGAAACTCTGTTATTTTTCTTTGTTATAGTAAATGTAAAGATGATATAAAGGGCTCGGTTTATAAACATGGTTACATTTAAAAATGTTTAAAAATACCCACAATATAGTTTTGTCTATCAGTGGTCATGCATTTAATTTAATTAATAGTATACCATTAATTCCTGTGATTTAATTTCCACAACAACAACTATAATAATGGTAATTCTAAAATTTGGTCTCTTTTGTGATAATAAAATAATAAAAATCAGTAATACTATATCCCGGTACCTTGTTTCCTACACCGGGATATTTGCTCCAGTATCTTTGCCCTTTATTTTACAATTTAGATTTTAAATTATTATTATTATTATTATTATTATTATTATTGTTATATTTTTATCCCCCACCTAAATTTCTTCCATTTTATTATATATATAAAACTAGCAGTAAAGAATAAAATACTATGAAAAGTCATAGATTAGCAATGGCTATATTTCGAACTGCTTGAGTTCTTTGGCAAGAAGACAATATTTATATACTTTTCACCTGCCCTCTACTTCCTAGAAACACGTCATTTCACGTAATATTTATTTAGTCACATTTATAATTGCTCTAAAGGTCACTTTATTTAAATTGATTTCAATTATTAAGATCTCTTTTGAGTCAAGTTCTCCTGCATCGACTCCTCTTTCACTTCCCTTCCCTTCCTATTTTCCTTGGTGGCTGCGGTTTTCCTCCTCTGGCTGTCTCGTTTTAATTTCCCTCTTTCTCCACTCGTCTCTAACGGTCCTCCTCCGGCCTCTAGATTGTATTGTATTATATTGTTGAACATTCAGTTTAGTCCTCATCTTGATCTTCCTCTCCCTCCACTCCTCTTGCTTTTTTGTGTTGTATGACCTGTTTCTTAATTGTTGCCTGAAGATAAGTTAATTGTTGGCATGTTTGTTAAATTAATGGTGCGTAACCTTTCCGCCGTTTGTTCTTCTTGTACTAGCAACTTGTATCTCCCCCAGTTCAACTCTCTCTCATGCGATTTTCCTTATTTTGTGAGCTAAAACTTCAAGATGGTGATTTTATCTGATATTCATTTAACGCCATTCTCTCCTCTCTCATGATATCTCTTACATTCAAATGGGCCTGTTCTGGAGTATCTTGCTTATGACAATATTTACAATTGTCGTCATTTAATTGCTTAATTTTGCAGTGCCATATGGACCGTGTTCTGTTAGATAGTGAATCAGGCCTTTTGTTGGTTTTATATACCTTTGTTTAAATCTTTCTGAGATATTATTAAACAAGATTGCGTACTTCTCCCACTCTTGTTGTCAGGTTAATTGAAACTTATATTTTATATCAGATGTCGATCGGGGAAATAGCTCCCATAGATACAAGCAGATTTAAAAATGAGTCATGGAACATTAACGTGTTTTTAATATTGCATTTAAAGTAAGATCAGAGGCCCTATATTACTCATGCGAAGTTATTCATTTTATGTACGTTTTTCTCAGAAAGTATTACAGACACCTCGGTAAAATTTTTACTGCTTGTTTTGCATTACATTGTAGCTCAGAGAATGTACTTTATAAAAATAACAAGCTATTATTTTTTGTAATAGACTTTTTTTTATAAAAATAAAATTATATTACTATTCGGGTACAAAAAAGTTCTTATGACCAGAAACTAAGGCTCAGCAATGAATGTAATAAAGTAGATCAGCTGTAAATATGTTATGCTTTTGTCTTCATTAGTTTATGAGAAAAAGTTACAAATATTGCGAATTTTTCCCTTACGACAAAAATAGCGTTAAAGTTAATACAGCTAATTGTCAATTTAATATTAATCCTTTTATTAATATTATCTTTGTTGTCTTCAATATCTTCCATATGATCACCAGGCATCTTATTCTTGGAAGCACTAGGGATGGTTTATCATTCACTGAATTATTATTTTTAGAAATAAGTCTATTATTTATTTGCATTATCACTATTACCATGCTTTACTGGATAGGTTTTATAATATCTATTTCCTTTGTTTTTACATTTTTTATAAACTCTGTTGAGCTTGGGCATGATATTAGATGTACGGGGATGTATAACTTGTAAAATTCAAAATAAACAAATATAAAACTTTCCATTTGCTTAAAAAAATTAAACACACAAGCAGCCATTGCTGTTATTGAAATTTGAAACAGTAATTTACCTTACAAAATACATCAAGCTACAGCCTTCTATAACAAATGGTTTCAGAAATATTTTAATTGTTATATAATAGTGTGGGTTATTAAAAAAAGTAGTTTGACACATAAAATATATTACGTAGTTAAATGCACTTACAATTGTAATTTTTCTATAAATGATATACCAAATTAAGCAAAAAAATCCCAATAATTATTTGGAGTAAAAAACAATTTTTTTCTCAAAATTAGACCCCTGATCTTACATCACTTAATTATTTGCAGTCACAAGCTCATAATTTGGAGCATAAAAAGATTTATGGTAATATTACGGTCTATATTTTTTATATATTTGGCATAAATTAGATTTACAGTAAATTCCATATGCCAAGTCTCAGCCTATTCTATACAAAGAGCCAAGTTTCACCACAGGTTATTTGGCATGTTTGCGCTGAAGAAAGATGAATGGAAGGGCGTGATGCAACAACAAAAGAAATACCGCCAACATACTAATAGGGTTGACAAAAATGAAAGTAAAGAAATAATGATTAAACGATCCTAAAAAGAATAGAAGTTTAAATAATATGAAGAATCATACAGAAAATGGAATAAAAATAAAAATGACAAAAATAAATGTAGCATAACAGCTAACAATAGTAGTGGAAAACAACAAAAATGAAATTATGAGTATTAACGTGATAAAAATTAAATACCCAAGCCATTTAACAATATCAATACTTGCAATATATCACAGGCAAAGTTTGAAAATTCCTATTTTAGCAATTTATTCCAGTCGCGAAAACATAAACATTAACGTAATAACTTAAGCAAACAGCTAACTTAATTTAAACTAATCTAACCGTACCCAACTCCTTCTATTGTTCTTCGTTAAACGTACACATTCGTCGTGACATTTTATTTGCTCTTTGCTTTACCGAATACAAAAAAATAACAAAACTAATTGTTGTGCCTGCATTCTTCTCTTTATTTCGTCAACAGTAATAATTATCAAATTTAGAGGTGTTTTCCTCTTGGCGGTTAAACAACCGGCTTTCAGAATATGTTCTGACCGCTCACACAGGATTTTGCGTCTCGGTCAAGGTCGGCTCTCCTCCCCACTCATGACCGCCTGCCTGTCTGTCCTTGAATTTTCAAGCAGTTAGCGGTCTACATTCATTTGCGAAGATAGCACAAAGCAACGTATTTTTGTGTGTAAATGTTAGAATCAACTCACCGCCTTCGTGAGTAATTTATTCGGATGAGCCCTGGGTACTTGCCTCCTTCTAAAATGGTAATTCTATAATTCTAGACCTTGTGAATAAATTTGATGCTATTGGTTCAGTGCAAAGCAAAAACATGCGATGACGTACAGTTTTAATAAAGACAAATTAGACATAATTTGCGCAAATCGTAAACGTTGGCCTACAAGGTTACTACCGAAGTTAGCACAAGTTGGAGTTTCAGTGTCTTGTGCACATACAGCACCAAAATTGTTAAAACTAAACCTTATAACTGTGCACATGTTCATTGTCTACAACAAAGTGATCCCGTAGCATGTGTGCATTATTGTAAGTGGTTTCTTTCGTCAGTGACTGAAGGGTTAATCGACCTACAGCTAGTGTTCTTTTCAAACGAGGCGTGGTTCCATCAAAATGGTGTATGTAAACATTCGCTGCACTCATATTGGTGTTCTGAAAATTCAAGTTGTTTACAAGAAACCCATCCTTATGATAGGAAAATCGTAGTTTGGTGTGCAATCAGCGCAAGACGCATAATCGGCCCGATTTTTTACAAGCAGGCAATTAATAGAGAGAGATACCAAAATGAAATTCTGCTATAGTTTTAAATCGGCTGTTGGAAAAGAGAAATCATCCTCATACATTGGAAAAACTCAAGGAAAATATACAAAATGAAATCAGAAACATTACAGTGGTCGAACTAAATCGTGTCAATCGGAATATGTTTATCCAATACAATGCCTAGGGAGGACATTCTCAGTATTTGCTATAAGGTAAAATTTTATTCACAGTTTTAAGAAGCAAAATCAGAGCACAGGCCCGTCGGCTGTGGCATGTCCAGCAGTCGGGACGCAAAACCCCGTGCGAGCGGTAAGGACACTTACTTTAAGTCGCGTAGGTAGTTCGCGTTCTAGCCCTCTGTGAAATGTTGAACATAAGAGACCGAATAATTAGTTGAGGTTTTAAGCTAAATATCCTAACAATGAACTTGAACTGCGGAACATATGATTAGCGATTTTATTTTTATTTAAGGCATTGAAATTCACACCCCTCATTAACTTAAGTGAAAAGAGTACAAAAGTATGTACTCAGAAAAAGAATATGTATGGTAATCCCAATATTTTGTGGCTATATATATATATATATATATATATATATATATATAAATTAACAGTAATTATGATAGCAGAAAAAGATAAAATACAAAGAAAAAGTCACACTTGAGATCGCTATATTTAGGAGTTTCTCGTGGAGTCCGAAATATAGCGATCTCAAGTGTGACTTTTTCTTTGTGTTTTATCTTTTTCTGCTGTCATAATTACTGTTAATTTGTTACATTATTGATAGTGTTGCTTTATTTTTATTTTTCTTATATATATATATATTATGAATTACAAACACTGAACATAACCTTATATTCAGTAAGACATCAGCTGTTTCCGTTTCCGCCATGTTCATTGTGAGCACATTGCAGCGCATGTGCTGCAAATGTCCCATTAACTACTATTTCTACTTTTTCTCTCCGCTTTGAAGTCGCCAATGCAACTGGGTCATTGTCGACGAAGCGTTTAAATCACTTTGAATGAGGTAATGATGCGAGGTGGTTTGTTACAAGGTCAAATTGAAAGGGGAAGTCCAGCGTTCATCTGAATGTGGCTAGCGGTATAAAGTTTAATGTTCCATGTCGACACCCTCTTGAGAGTTTCGTTCTGTACTCTTAGAGTTCACGCGATTTGAGATAGCAGAGCTGGTATTGGAACGTGTATGTAACTACCTCAATGCTCCAGATATCATTAAATCTGAAAGTCGATCATGTTTTTGTAACATAATATTAAATATATCTAATTTAGAGCAGGATCCCAATTAAAATTTTAGTGGAACAATTATAAACATTCTTTATCTTTATTGTGGTCATAATCGTTAATAAAAGGCTACTTATGACATTATTTACATAAAATTACTATAGTGACAATATGGCATATTGTTTTCATTGCTAAAATGCTGTCAACTATATATTACGATAATAATAGTAGTAATAATTTATGTATTACTAAAAACAGAATCAATCATTAATTTCGATGTAAAATAAATGATACGTAATGTATTAAAAATTAATAAGTTAATATTAGGTACCAAAGAAATTAATAGAAAGTGATAATACTAGCTGTTGAGAAGCATGTGCCAACACTAAAGTTTCTACTGTTCATTCAATTAATGGATCTGTAATATTATTTTCAATAAGTATTATGAGCTTTTCTCATCATAATGTCATAAGTACATTAAAGGGAATATTGACTTTAGAGTAATTCATTAGAAAATGGACGTTAATATTAATTTCAATTTAATATCCTTTTATAAAAATAAATGAAAAATGATAGTATATCAAACTCTTTTATGGTATATTGTATTATAAACGTTTCATAATATACCTTTATTAAACACATTCATGTCTAATAGCAAGAAATAAATAATTTAAAACAAATCCATGCTCCAAAGATTACAAAACTGACTAACCTATGTATTACCTTACTTGTCAACAAAAGAAATATAGTTATATAATATTTCCTAGTTTTCATTCAGTGAAATATGTTTTTACTAATGTGCCGTGTTCAGAACTCTTCCTTGGCAAAGAGGGTTTAGCTGGAAAAACATTCTCGAGGAATGCATATTCAGTCCTTCAATTTTTTTTCATTTAGTCTTTCAGAATTTGCCTTTAGTTCTTCTTGTATCTCAGCATTTATTTACTTGTGTAAAATTGTACAGCCCAGCACATGTTTTACGGAAATCATTTTTGCTGCTTCTAAATTTGTACCATGCTCGAGTAAAGTAATGCTAACTTTTTATGACAGCTTGTAAGGTATCAACTGTTTTACAGCCTGTTGTTCATGTAATTGTTTCACATATTGCTGATGTGTTTTAACATAAATTAAGCCTCGCTGATTATTGCTTAAAATATTTCACAGCCTAAGTATTTCTTCCATTTGTTAACATTTTTGCCTTAAACTGTATACTTCTTTGGAGATGTCATTATGAAAAACAAATGCTCCTAACTTTACACTGAGAAGTTAGTAGAAATGACTTCGTTGTGTTAAGTCCTTGGTTACGTTTATCTACCTCACTTGCGGTTCCATTATCTCAACGGAACTGGTGTGTTTTTTTTTTTTTTTTTTTTTTTTTTAACACTCTGAATTTGTTTTACATACGAAAGAACAGTTGCATTTGCTGCGTATTCTTTTCAGAAGAATTTTCTCTAAAGACCTTCGTTTATCGGCGTCCTTTTGGTATTTGTTACAGGCTAGACAACCTTACAAAGCCAGGCCATTGCTTAGGGGTCCCTAATTTCATTTTTAATAGAGGTCATTGGTAAGAGCAAGGGAGACAGCCTTAAAACCGCAATGAGCGTGTAGTGTTATTTGCAGGCAAAAGAATAGGACATTAGAAACTACAAAAAGTTGTCATTGTATTAAATGTTTCCATGGAAGAAGGAAAAAAGAAATAGAGTAAGAATTTAATTGACGTAGCCATGAGCAAGCACTTACGTAATGTTGCGCTTTGGAATTTCAAAGTTGCTCACCCTGATTATACACGACACATTGTCGCGTTGTGACGAGGAAACTCCGGACACAGGCAGCAGTTACTAAGAACTTTGTTAAGAAAGGAAAGGAAACAACGAATTAGGTTTGTATATTTCGATTGCAGTTGATGTAAACGTCCGTTTATTGCATCATGTACTTCAAGCATTTTCCTCTGTCAAACCAGTCTCGACGGAAATGAAGCGCCAACATATTGTGTTCTTTTTAATTTATTAAACCGGTATGTCCAACATGCAGGATCAGAAAGCAAACTACAGAGCTTCATAAATATTCACAGAAGCTAAATTAAGTGAACGTCCATTTATAGCAGAATAGGAGAAATCACAACGTTTTCACTTTAAAATGTGTGGTTAATAGCTACAGGGTAAGGAAAAAATCTGGAAGAAAAAAAAAAAAAAAAAAAAAAAAAACCTCACCCAGACCGAGATTCGAACCCAGGACCTCACTTCAAATGTTCCCCTGTACCTTTTTTATGCCTGTATAGCTATAAAATAAATTGACAGTGCTGTTTAGGAACGTTGAGTGTTTGGTTGTCATTTTTTCAAAGAAGGTACTTTTGTCTGTTTTAAGACAAGAAAACGAATGTGGCATATGTTCAACATAGTAATTAGATGAAATTCTTGGAACTGAGGACATCTTGATCTAAAAACTAGGACTATAACAACTTGCATCATATGAGTATACAGTATAGAAATATTTAATTACTGTTCATGTGCAATCATACAAATATTTTACAATAAACACTCTGTGTAATAATGATAAATTCAGCGTTACTGCTACTGTAAATCAATCAAAGCATGCAATAATATCTATATCTATTCCCTTCTGCGACAAATAGGTAAGAAACTGCCTGTTGAACCGCCATAGCGTAAGGCGTAAGATCGATTTCGATAGCTTATGCTCGCGAGAGACCAGAAATGATTGATACCAACGTCTCCATTTTTAAAACAATCGCAATCTTTATTCTTGTATGGACTTAACGATTATAATTGGTTGAGTATCTACGAATATAATGGAAAATGTAGTGCTTTGTTTAAAACGATACTTGCACAGTTTAGTAAAAACGTAAAGTATGTCCGGGAACACCCTGACGCCTAATAGTTCACAGTTTATAATACGTGTCTTATAGTCTTGAAGCAGCCGTTTATCCTTTTGTGGGCGTCATAACTTCAGTTACTTCAAGACAGCTCATAACTGAATTTGCCACAAAAGTTTAAAAGAATTTATTGTATTATTTTCGGCTTCGCAAAAGTAAAAATGTAATAAAAAGAAAGCACATGATACTTATGTTCGGAATATTGATTAATTTGTTTTATGATGATATGGCAGACAAAGGTCATCTTGCTCCTGCCATAAACTTTGTATAGGTGTGCTCCAGGAACATGTAGCGATAACTAAAAAAACTGCATGCTATTCATTTTTAGGTCGATTAAATTTGTAATATAACTAAACATAGGTGATTATATAAAAAGTGGACCGCGTGAAAATAAATGCGTTATACACATTTTTATATGCCAAACATTATTCTGATATTCAAATTTTACTCTAACCATAAAACTAGCACAAAGTCCGTAAATATAGTTACGTAACTTTAAGCTAGCCTAGGAGTTACATGTTTAAGATTGTAGTCCCGTCCAATTAACAGTGGTCAGTCAAGTAATCCTAGGTTAGGTTAGGCTACGCAAGATGAACCGTGCAATTAATACTCCAGAATAAAATCGGAACTTACAATATGCTATTTTTTGCTCTGTCACTCATAACGTTATGTAAGAATCGCATAAATATGGTACATTGCCCGATTTTTCTATACAAATACAAAATAATGTATTAATAGTTGCAAATTTTGGTGTCATGACATTTGGGCGTTTAAAACACAAGAATTGTGTGGAATATGGAATCGGACAAAACGTATAAATTAATATTGTATGAAAAAATTATAGAGCGTGCGAAGGGCGTTTTTCTTTTCTTTGTCCATTAACTTTTTCTTTATTTTAAGGCCATAAAATTGCTGTATATGTGTGAAATTCAAACTTTTCAAACGACATAAACTCGAAAAGACTAATTGTTGATATTATAGCTCATAACACACAGTCTATATATAAATGAATGTGGTCCTGGTGGTGAAGTGGTAACCACAATTGCCTCCTAAACCCAAGTTCGCGGGTTTAATCCCGGCCTGGGTCGATGGGTTTTTTCGGGCGTAAAAAAAACGAAGTATGCCTTCCACGGAAGAGCCGTGGGTCCCATGTCGTACATTTACGACACGATAAAGAAGCTCAAACCCGAAAAAAGAGGCCTCTGAGCAAAATTTGTCGACCGTTTCACGCCCTGAGTTGACTGGTACGCTGATGACCTGAGATGTTAAAGACCGTCCGTAGATAAACCAAATCAACAACTACATATAAATAGGCGTATGGCATATTTAATATACAAATTTAACAGAGACTTAATTTATATTCGACTAACTTCCCCATGGAACAAAAGATAAGGTGATTACTCTCTTTTTCTCTCTCTCCCTCCCTTTCCTTTCTTTGACAAACGTGTTTATTATTTTGGTGTTATTTCAAGACGAAATTCCATAAAAATATTTTCAGTACATTATATTTGCAACATGCGGGTCACGATGGTCCAGATATGAAATTATTTTTATTATAAACTCTTTGCTTTGGAGCACAGATTAGAAAACGAATAATATCTTAATAATTGCACCTGGTGTCATGTTTTTATTTTTTGTTGCTTTGTGAGAAAATTGTTTAAATGTGCATTTGACAGATCTTCTTCTAACCTTATAAATAAATGACCGTGATTTACAAATCATTACTTTCGGAAAAATATGGGCTATTGTTCAGATTTCTGTTTAATGGGTTCTAAACTTATGTTTGTAAAAAATACAAATTTAATAAAATACAGTGAAAATGATGAATTTTTGCATGAAAAATAATTCACCAAGGGATGTCTTTTTCATAGAAACAGACCGCCACGGATGGCCGAGGTCATTAAAGCGCGGACTCGTGAGCGGTAGGTCTGGGGTTCGAATTCCATCAGGACCGTCCTCTCTGACTGAGTTTTTTTTTTTCCAGGTTTTCCTCAGTCCTAAATGGCAAATGCTGGGAAGTACGCTAAAACTTAGGCCTGGAGCGATTCCTTTCTTAAAAATAAATCCTTTCCCATTATATAATTTCATCACATGTACCATCAGTGTTCATAATCTGTGGTGCCTCTGTAGCAAAAACGGGCGTTAAACGCCATTCATTCATAGAAACACTTTCTATATGCTGTATATAGTAGTATAAATATATTAAATTTAAAAAAAATTAGACCAATTGCTCAAATATTTATTTCGATTTCGAATGGCATCGCCCATACTTAAATTACTAAGTAATTAAAAGTTAATGATGGAGAAATTATTTAAATGCATGCTTTAACGATGCTGACATGGCACGCAAGCTAGCCAATATATGAGTATAGCCGTCTTCTCGGACTATGTTGATAGACTGTCTTGAATCTTTATTATCTAGTCGCAACAGAGAGCACTCGTATTTTCCTGGAAATGTTCCACTTCCCTTTATTGAAGGGAATTTTCCTTGCCTGTTTCTTCGATTTAGCAAAGATCTCGAAAAAAGAAAACTCGTATGACGCTCATCACATTGAAGTAAAATGTAAAAACATTACTTTAGATAAATGGGTACAGGGAAATAGCACAAAACGGAAAAATATAAAAGCAAAGTACTGGAAAAATAAGTTTGTGATCAGAGTAGTAGAACACAAAATCATTAGCTATCTAAGGTGATGATGGGGCAGATGTATATTACGGAGCTGTTTCAAAATCTACTTCAGTTAGTTCGGGTTAGCTGTGCCGCTACAGACAACAGGCAAACATTAACATCCGCAAGACGGCGCTTGAACACCTCATTCTTCGGTTATCATCTGTTGTACTTAAGACTAATGTGGTGCACCCATATTTACCCCCTAATACAGAATTGTCAACCCTATTAGGTTTTAAAAAAACGAAAATAAAAAATTAAGAGACAAAGCGGAAAAGAGATAATAATAAGAAGCAATGAAAGAAAAAGACAAAATGAAGAAGAAAAAAGCGAATACAAATGGACAAAATGTTCACTCTGCTTTTTTCTCTCTTCTGCATTCTTCTCCTTTCTCTTCCTTAGGATATCTTCTTTTCAATTCAAACTAGTGTGTGTAACTACGAGAGGGGATATTTATTTCTCGTTATACCTATCTAAAGAATACAAATGTCCATTGCCGCTTCGGGGTCTCATTCTGCAGATGGAAGACTGTGATAACCGTTTGTAACGCCGGTCAATTAACACCGATAATTAGTACTAGTCTATGTATGCAAGAACAAGCGAATCTCTTGACTTCGACTAGTTCTAGTTTCCATTTGCTCCGCGGGTTACAAAAAAAAATCCCTTTGGGAATGTAGACACTTTTCACCTGTTTACAGATGATATCAGCAGCTCCATGTACAGAACATGTTTTGTCATTTTGTCCGTCTATCTGACATTCCTCTGAAATTATATACGGAACTTTGTTTAATAAATGACAAGTTATTCTCGTAAATAATTTACTAAGTCACGTATACAGTGAACGCAATAGTCATTATGAACAAAACGACCAAAACACACTTATACCTAAAATATCAATAATATTCATGAGTCTTCCAATAAAGTAAGTTTTCCTGCTGTGAGAAAAAAATTTTTTTTTTTTAAAAAGTCGTAATATTATACAACTTTAAGCTATTTCTCCATGTACTCAACATTGTCATGCTAGTAACATTACAAGCAGGTAGTGTGATATCACTCATGCACTGCGTAAGTTTATACGTCAGTACTGTTTTGCTTTCTTATTGACTTAGATTTAGTCCTCTTTCGCAAAGTGTGCCGTGAAACTCCATTACTTTACGGCAGTTATGCCACACTTTAATCCTGATGTCACTAACATTGGCCCGTTTAGGAAAACTAACATTAACTTGTAAATATATTGGAAAAAATAGGGGTGATTTTATTTATTAAACCAACAGACGGCAGGGGGGAAAAAATCACATAGTGTGAACTAGGCCTTCTCGATACACATGTTTTAAGTCTTTCGATCATGGCCTTCTTCGTAGATTGATATTAAACAAAATTTAACAAGGGTGACGTAAATTGAGCATACAGAAGGGTGGTGTGTTTTCATTTCATTTTCGATGAAAAAATTGCCAAATATAGTACGATCTCAACGTGAGACACATTAGGAGTTGTTGGCGTGCCTTTAACTAAACTATTTTGGGATATAAATTTGTTTTCCTTGTGATTATGAATTATGTAGTTAGTTACTGACCAACTGCGCTGGTTAACCGTGAACCTTTGGCAGATGACTTGCAGGTGCATTGACCTAATGTGCCGTCCCTCCAGCAGCCTTCGGCAAGTCTGTGGCCTCGCTTTATCAGAGACCTTTCACCTGTATCGCAAGGTTTCATGTGTCCCCCCAAGCTCGGTGCGAAATATCCAGTTGCTATAGTGTAGTATCAAGTTCTTTGGTAAAGAAATGGGATATTATCAATTTCGCTTACGGAGCTCCAGACAATTTAAAATGTTTGAACTTTTTATTTTATACTAAGAACTAACATATCTACAGTAGGGACAGCTTGAGTCGGCACCTTCATTGCTAAAATCCGGCTCGAGTTGGGTTTACTTCTCAAAGAATCCACTTGATGTCGCTGCTATCGCCGCAGCCAACATACGTTTTTAACGAACAGCTGTTAAACGTATAAGTTACAGATTCATAATTAAATCGTTTATGAAAATGTACTTTTTATTTTTCTAAAGACGTGATATTTCAGTATTTGCCACTAAAATAAAAGGTAATATGTAGAACAGCACAGTTATTAATGTGGGTAAATCGTGTTTTTTTTTTTTTTTGGCTCTGTTTTTGCTTGATTATTGATGTTTCTAAATAGCGATCAAGCATTTTTATGTAGTTTTATTTCTTCTTTTTCTCCAAATTCCTATTTATGTTTAGTTGAGAGAATATAACAAGGTTTTTGAATTATAATGTTCCTGATATAAAAAACAAGTTACGGAACTGGCGAGCATACGGTAGTTTTTTAATTACCGTAAATAAAGATATCTGAAAAGCGATATTACTTCGCACTTTACAGCATTTTTACTATATTATACCCATTACTTGATAAACAAATAGGGTAAGGAGAGAAGAATATCGTAAAGAGACAAGAGATGTGCAAAATTACTGTATAAACTAAGCAATTATCCAAGAGTAAATTTCAATGCATAAATACCACCTCGATTTGTTAATGTTTCTGCATTCACTTTCTTGGCAGCATTTTATCGCATATAAATACCCTAATATAACCTATAATAATAATAATAATAATAATAATAATAATAATGAATCACATTATTTTACTATCATTATGAATTATTCGATGCAACACTGTTCAGTGCTTTTAAGATTTTCCAGTAATGGAAAAGTATGAACTTGGAACTTCTAAGGTCGTTTGGTCAGAATTATTCAGAGGAATTCGAATCAACGTTAAAATTTGTATTATTTTCGTAACCTGTGTAACCAGAAAGTTGTTGCAGAGTGGATAATACCAACATAATTACCAACTGCCACCAACCCCGGGCCTAAACTTTAACGTCAATAGTAATTATTTCGGAATACTTACATTCAGGAAAATTATTTCTATGGCATACACATGAGTTGAGTTTATCAAATAATATAGCAATAAATGTTTTAGATTTACATTCAATTATACCATCTCTTTTTTAAATAGCTATTTAGTATTTTAAAAAATATAGCAATAAATATTTTAGATTTCCATTCAATTATACCATCTCTTTTTAATAACTGTTCAGTTCATTAAAAGTATAGCAATAAATGTTTTAGATTTGCAATCAATTACACCATCCCTTTTTTACGCAAAGTCGTCTGTAGGAGAATAGTTAGTAGAGTTAGTTTTGTGACATGCGCTCTCAGAATTCGATCTCACAAGATACCCAAGTCGTTCCTATTGTACATGCTGTATGTATAGCAATATACTACATTGTCTTTTGTTTGATAATAAATGTAATTCAGTTTCCAAGACAACTGCTGTTTACAAATATGGCTGAAAATATTTGATAGTTTAGCTGCTAGATATTTTTGAAGCTAACAGTTAAATTAAAGGATTTAAGTAGAGAAGGCTTATGATTTTTCTAATTGTTTTAAATTGTCATTGACCCCAAAACAATGCAGCCATTGATCTCAAAAAGCTTTTGGAGATAAAACGCCATCAGCAAGGACGGTGTATGATTATTTTACGTAATTTAAACGTAGACAAGCATCAGTGAACGAATTTCTGGGAATATGGTACAAGGAAGAATAGGGAAGGCTATAGTATATTGTACATATCTTAAGTGTTGAAAGGCACGTATTGCGCATCTGAGTGTGATTGTTTCATTTTCCGCAGGATCGCAATGAGCTTTCAACAAGCATGTTACATACTATTTTTATACTACCATATTGTAATGTAACTTATTTTTAATTTGTTATAATTTATTTTAATTTGGAAAGTTAAAAATAACAACTAGAAATATCGAATCGATTAGTATTTGGCCATATGTTTGTATAGTTATGCGTTAGTGTTTTGTTAGCTGTTGTTGATTTTATTGATTGATTTTTTTTTTGATTGATTTATATATGGACGCTCTTTAACAGCTCAGGTCATCAGGTCCCATTCAACTCAGGGCGTGAAACGGCCGACAAATTTTGCTCAGAGGCCTCTCTTTCAGGCTGGAGGTTCTTTTTCGTGCCGTAAATGTACGACACGGGACCCGCGGCTTTACTTCCCTTCCGAAGGAAGCCATACTTAGGATTTTTACGCCCGAATAAAATCCATCGGTCCTGGTCGGGTTCGAACCCGCGATCTTGGGTTTAGGATGATTTTATTGAAACATTTAGTAGCTCGATGATATGTAGATTGGTTGAAAATTATAATGGAATTTGGCACAAGTGATAAAGGTTATGAAGGAACTCCACTCGAGGTGGTTGAAGAGAAGTAAAAGGATGATTTGCTGCCTGAAAAGCCTAAAAAATGGTATGAGCAAGAATGTGATTTATTAACAGCTTGGTGCAAAAAGAAAAATGTCGGAACAATTAGAATGTTATGTTGGCGTATTTTCTGGAGAAATCGAAGGTAATGAAATCTTCAGCATTATGATCAACGTTATATCTGAGCCATAGTGTTAATATATCGAAGTTTTGGAAGTATGATCGCCTTCTTGAAAAGAAAATATGTTGGATATATAGCAAAAAAGCGTTGTGTTTTCACAAATTTTGTTTAAGGAAAATCTTTTTAACGAAAACTCTTATTTTTATTAGCGGCATTATGCCCTCCACCTCTTCTAAGAATTATTTTGATAGAGGACGGTTCAAACGGTTAACATGATATGAAGAAAGGGTAAGGGGGGAGGTTTGGAGTAATGAAAGCAAGAGAACCCCAAGAAAATCTCGAAAAGGTCCTGCTTTGTCCATCATTAATGCTTAGAGGTTCGTTAAATAAATCGTATAACGTGTAATGGTTCTAGGCGCCAGAAGTCGACTTTGTGAGCTGCCAGGGCTCCGAAATGAAGGTCATAGTGCGGCCTTGTCGAGGTCGATGAAGTTTCTAACCAGACAGTTCTGAAAGGCCGCGTCTCTCGTACGAAAGCGCCACTTTAAAAACCCATGTCCTGACCATGGGAAAAAACAAAACTAGCTTTGAGCTTTTTACATAGTAGGGCTCCCGAACGAAGACTTCTCAGTTGCCAGTTTTCTAATATGCAAATGCTCACAGCCTCCTTGTTTGCTATTGTAGGGACGCGCGACTTCCTTACGTGACACCAATTTGTTCCCAACACTGCGCTTGCATACGAGCACGATGACCTTGAAAGGTACTGTTCTGCTCCCAAAACATAGCAATATTTTATTGTCAGCAACACGAAACGCCGAGATGAATGTGTGCAGTAACGTGACAAATCGAGCAAACAGCGACATATCCTGTTTAGACAGTCAGAATAATGCACCTGTCGAGATGTATTTCAAGGACAATAACCGGTTCGAACTAACAGCCTGCGGGGTAGAAAAACAGCTCAGCAGTATGATCATTGCTTTATTTCTGTATCAGCCTCATTTACATTGGGGCAACTCCGTGCTAAATCGGATGGAAAATCACATTTTTTAAATGTTAATATATTTTTTGCATTGCTATAAGATATGTGCGAGGTTGGTTTGATGTTAAAAAGAACAAGTTCATTCTTACAATGTACTTTAGACCCCTTCAAGTTCAATGCACTTGCTCCAACGTTTTTCTAGGTTCGTGATTCCCTATGAAAGTGGGTTTCTTGAGGCCCTCGACATACACCTCTTCATTTCAGTTAAATTTGTGTCCAGCCAGGAAAGTTTTGACTTTCGAGAACTGAACTGAAGAATTTTAAATTATAATTCGGTCAGTTTGCTCTAATCGACGCGCATTGTTATGTGAAACAACAACTTTATGGTCATTCTCGGACGATAATTTCCGCAATCGTTGTCTTCAGTCTTTGCAAAAGTGGTGCATAGTATTCTCCAAGTAGTCAATCAAGAGAATTGCTTTTGCGTTAAAAAAAGCATTCCCTAACCAGAGAATGGAATGCATTTCGCCCATTCTGGAGCCGGCTTGCATCGTGTAGATAGTTACTCCTCAGCACTCCAAATATATACATAAAAAATCTGTCTTAGGGTGTTGATTTTTAGTAAAAAAGTTTGAAAAGGGGTATGCATAAACATCCTAAAATGACATAGAGATGTTTCACCCCCAAGAAATGGCAATTTTGAAATTTAAAGCCTCGCTAAAATGCACAGTCGCTTCGAATATGTACAGAATAAAACCTGCCTTAGGTTGTCGGAGATATGCATAAAAATGGTCTGAAAATTGGCATTTTGAGTTTTTAGGGAAATTTGATATTTTAAATTGCCTCACACCTACGTGTGGGCTTCGATTGACCTAAAATGTGTACTGGGAATACCGCTCTACGCAGAAATGGACATAAAAATCCTAAATGTTATATCCAGATTTTCCACCCTAAAATGTGGCAAGAAGGGAATTTTGAAATTTCAAAGCCTCGCTAAAATAAACAACAATCTAAAATAAAAAGTGGTGGTGTGCACTGCTTGTAGAGTTGAGCCCCAGCACCCCGAATATGTGCAGATTACAAAAATTACACATAGTATGTAGGAGATATTTAACATTCACTTCTGTTGCTCTTCGAGGAGGTTTCACTATCGAAACTGCCCCAATCTTACAAATTATACTGGGAATATAATTTCGCTTTTGATTCTGAGTGAGCAAACGGAGCAGCGTTCTTTCATGGGTAATTAGCTATGCAAAATAAAATGAAGAGCTAAGTTGAGATGCCAGTGGCCCTTGCTAACTCGCGCACTTTCACCGATCTGTCAACCAAAACAATATCGTGATCTCTGACATCACAGATCATTTTGGAACTCCAGGACGTGATGCATCTGCGATGCTTGTTCTGCCACGCTTGAACTCTTACCCAAATCTAGCGGTTTTATAGGAAGGGCATGCGTCACCCAATGTAGGCATGAACTTCGTTTGCTATTTTCCCTTTCAGAAAAAAAAGCACTTGGTTTAAATAACTGGCAAACACATTATAATGGCGTGAATATAGAATACTGATGCATAGAAAGCAAAGTTTATGATATGGGTACATATATAGATGTTGCTGTTGCCCTCTAGCATGCAAACCAAGTTACTTATCGAATCACCCTCGTAAAACAAATACCTTTGCTGTCGTTAGTAAATATATTTACCAAGCTTTGCGCGCCTTGAATTCGTTTAACTACCCCTCGTATATTCCTGTATCTTTGTCTTTCACCTCCAAAGGAAACGGAAGGGGGGGTGGAATTAATATTGCTATCAAATTTTATTATAGTTTATTTTCTGAAGATATATATTGCTACTAAGTGGTTGGCGCTTGAGATATAACATAATTTAACTTTAAAAAAAACAAAAAACTTAAAATCCATGAATGCCCGAGGGAGGAATCGAATTCTGTCATTGTCTGTCGCGGTGTAATGAGGGAACAGGTTCATTAATCTTGTCAGCCTGTTCTGTCACAATATGACGTGTGCTCCTGTTGATAAGGTCAGAAAAGTTACGCCACAAACTAAACCTTGATGCCCGTACCAAAAAAAAAAAAAAAAAAAAAAAAAAAAAAAAAAAAAAAAAAAAAAAAAAACTACAGAGTAATTTCACTTTCTAGGCGGCAGTGTGTTGGAACACGATGCACTTGGTTACCATGGTGATTGGACTGAATAAAAATGTCTTCTATCAATACAAAATGTTCAGTTGTTATGGTCAATCGTTTATTAATTTGTACAAATTATATACGAGGGTAGATCATTAAGTAATGCACACATTTTGTAAACAAAAGTTTAATAGTCCAGACAAAATAATTCATACACAAATAAGCCACATCCCGTACTATTTTTCAACAAAGGAGCCAAGTCTCTCAACACGTTTCTCCCATCAATATATCCTGTTCATAGAACTCCGTCTTTTGCACAGCCATCCATCTGCGCACAGCCGATCGCACTTCGTCGGAATTGAAGAGTTGGCCACCTAGCAATTTCTTCATCGGACCAAAAGATAAAAGTTCGATGTTTTCTTTCTTTCTTTCCTTCCTTTTCTTTTCTTTCTTTTTTATGGTTTTTAACGCCCGTTTTGTCGACTGAGGCACCACAGGCGGTAGACATTGATAATGCATGAGATGAAATGATAAACTGAAAAAGGATATTTTTTAAAGGAAGGAAGTGTTCCAGGTTTAAGTTTAGGTTACCTCCCCGGCATTTGCCATTTATGAGGACTGGGGGAAACCTGGAAAAAACCTCGGTCAAGGGGAACGGTCCTCGCGGGATTCGAACCCCAGACCTCCCTCTCACTAGTCCGCGCCTTAAGGACCTCGGCCACCCGTGGCGATAAAGTTCGGACTGTATGGTGAGTGTCGGAGCACCTTCCAACCAAATTTCACGATTTTGGTAAGGACAGATTGCGCAGCATGAGCATTGCCATGGAGAGCCTGACATTTGCAGCTTTGCGCTTGTCAAGAAGGGCATGGCATAACTTAACCTAAAGTTCTTTCATACGACGAAGTATTCACAGTGGTCCCTTGTGTACGAATAAGAAATTCCACTAACAGAGCACCATGCATATCCCAGGACACGATAGCTACAACTGTTTTCGCAAATTGCGCCTTCTTTGCTGAGGAATCGGGGGATGTTTGCACACCATTGAGTCCTTTCGGGTGTGTAGTGGTACGCCCAGGACCCGCCACTCTGCAGCATAACGCCGCAAGTTCTGGCCATCTGTCAGGTTCCAACTTTAGCAACATTCAGCACTTCATGCACGATATCGTAAGAAATGTTGAACAACTCTGACAAGGTTTGCCGTGACATTCCGTTGAGTTACAGCTGTTACTGGATGTCCGGAACGTAGTGAGTCAACAAGGTTCACACAGGCTTCTTCAAAGAATGTGCACTACCTGGAGATGTTCTACGATTCAAACAGTCTTTCCCATATACGTCCAACATATCCCTGCGTATTTCACAAGTTTTGTCATTTCATCCACAATAAATTAACTACACATCTTTGCTCTTCACAAGTTGACAACAATAATGTGCGCGCCATCTTTGCGAAAGCAAGAGTTACTATACTTGATGGAATATTTGACGTCTCTAGCGCGAAGTTCAAACAACACTTATGCAAAATTTCACCGACCAGCTATAATACATCCGGGAAAAAAATTGTTGTGCATTAATTAATAATTCACCTTCGTATTTTGGTTGGTAAAGCACTCGTTTACATGTATTATTAGTAATTAAATTACTCTTAGTAGCATACAGCCCAGGCAAAGAGCGGGGAAGTTCCATGTTTCCGGTCTATCTTACTTTTAGAGGTGAAAGAAAAAAATCATGTCGCTTTTCTGTAGTATATTTCAACATACTTTTCACATCTTTGATATGGCTTTTCTATGCTCTTGAAAAACAGTCTGAACTTTTGGTTGCAATATGTTCTAAAACAACTTCCTTCAACTGCTATCATCCTTGTATATCTTCCTTCAATCATGAGGAAAAAATCCTAATTGCTGAGGGCTAGTGTAGGATGGATAGTTCAATTCGCTAAATACAGAGTTCTTTACAGGATCTTTTGCAATCTATTTATTATCAGCTTTGCTTTAATTGTAGCTTCCAGTTTAGTAGTAGTAGTCTGCGTTGACAACGATGTTTCTCTCTGAAGTCAACTAACAAGATTCCTCCTCCAGTACCAGAAAATTGTGACTATGATCTTTCTTCACCTGGTTTGAAAGCGGATAATGGTACAGCACCACAGTTTCGTCCTTTTCACAACTGATTCCAGAACTTCCTTTCTGTCAAGAACCTTTAACACACTCCACTAGGTATTGTTTTTAAACTGCACCATCTTGCATGATGTTGATGCAGAATCCTGAAAACGATTGATTTTTAAAGCCCAACCTCGCAGTAATTTCTCCCAAGTTTAGTTTCTGTCACTCATCCATCACCTCTTCAATAAGAGTGACGGAATCCGCTTTCAGCATTTCTACTGGTCGGCTCTTGAAGTGATTCATCTCGAATGATTTCTCGTCCTAATCGAAAGATGAAACTTCACCTTATCTCCGTCTATTATCTGTTCGCTGTTGCTTTTATCCTAACCGTGTGGTGCAACTCTTTTCTCATTGGCTCCAGGATGACTTACGTCTCATGTTAGGCACAGTAGTCCTTAAAGGAAATTACAGCTTAAACTTTATAAGGGCTAGTTTTCATTGTGAAAACCATATTAGTGAATATTGTGATCTAAAAAGATACCAGTCGCTATGAATATCTTATTATGCATTTTAATTGTTAGTAATTTACACATATATTATCTCTGCACAGTGCAATTAGAGGCGCTGAGGCTAAAGCATGTGCTGGGCCTGCACTGGCAAGGAAAATCGTTGAAAAATGGCTATAAAGTTATCATGTAAAACATTTATTAATGAAGTTTATAAATAGTAATCAGTGTTACCAATTAAATAGGTTGCATTCGTTTTTTGTAGGCCTTATAGTTCTACTTAACCAATTCGGAGCCATGCACCGTGGAGTAACATATTTATATTTATTTACGTCGGGATAAACATAACGGGAAACGCATTATAAATCATTTTTATTATGCGTACATAAGTCTTTCCTTTCTAAAAAGGTTCATTGCCGTGATATACGCAGTTATCAACGATTCGATAAATCACACACCTCTAGTTACTCATAAGCCTGTCTCCAAGACACTGATATACGTGATGGTCCCATACGAGGGTCACTAGATAATTATTGAGACAACAAATTTGAATACTTATATAAACAAACGTTTTGTTTATCCCAGCTTCTCTCTGTATGCAGCGTTCCATCCTCTGAAAGCATCCACGCCACTCAGTTTCCCGCACTGCAGATGCTGCAACCGCTTCTTCGGGGCTAGAAAATCGGTGACTTCGAAGTCAATTCTTCACAATAGAAAACAGGAAGAAATCGCATGGTGTCAGGTCGGGACTAAAGGATGGACGATTCATTAATTTTGGTCAGTTCCTTGCAGAAACTCCATTGTTGTATCAGCGGTGTGAGCTGATGCATTGCCATGATGCAACAAAATGTCCCTTAGTCCTGTCTTTGGACGTCGTTCTTGGACTTTCTGAAACACTTTCGGGAGGCAAACTTCTATATACTATTTTGAAATAACAGTTCTCTGAAATGCGGCGATACTGTCTACATTTAAATGTTTGCAGCATTTCTTGGCATCATTTTACCCTGTGAAGCTTCTCTGCTTCAGACAAATTATGGGGCACCCATCTTGAAGTCATTTTTTTTTATATGCAGGTGCTCTTGAAGGATGGTTGAAACACTCTGCGAACTAATTGCTAATATCATTTCAATGTCCTTGTAGATTCGTCTTGGATTTTCCTCGATTATTGTTTCCACAGAGGCTATGTTCTTCTCACTCACTACAGTTGTTAGTCTGCCACTCTTCTCTTCATCTTTAAAAGATTGCTGCCCTCTCTTTAACTCTCTAAAACAGAGAAACACAGTAACAAGGGAAGGAGAAAAGTCTCCGAAAGCTTCCATTTAAACGCCCAAGTGACTGCGTTTCATTTAAACCATGATATCGTAAAAGATCATCATCGAAAAATGCTCTCTCTGAACCTCCATTGCACTTACGAGAACTTCAGACTTAAAACATAAAATACAGGAAAATGAATAACACAATAGAGCTCTGCCTGCTACCATGGCAACACCAATGACTCAACAATGCCTTCCCTAGGAGTGCCAATGTTTCGTTTTCAATGCGTATCTAGTGACCCTCGTATAATAAGCAAAAATAAGTGTATTTCTCGTGGAAATGATTTTCCTATTATCGTGCGGCAACGTGGTCAGGCCGAAAAAGTTGTGTACATTTCTTTATGACCTAAAAGGTAGCGTAAGTGCGAATCCTCGCCCTCCATTTATCACCGTATCACTGTTATTTTTTTCTACAAATTGAAAGTGTTTCTGTTTTTTTATTTAACCGCACCAAGAGGAAGCTATTGATATATTTATTTCTTTTATTTGTATGTAAAGTATCTGTAGCCATTATGATCTATCTAACATTTGAATGTTTGTGGCGTTTCACTATAGAGACAAAATTAGGAAGCATTTGTCAAAATGGGGCGAAGATTCTTCTGTGCAGAAAAAAAAAATTAAAATTTCCTCCAAAACTGTAAAATTAAAGATAAGCGTTTACATATAAAAAAAATACATTTAGGCCAAATTCGGTATAGCATGTAATCAATATGGCTTGTTTATTTTTCACATTAATAAGATTTTCAGATTCTGAAAATCAGGGAAATCGGGCCATTGAGAGTGGAGGTTTTCATGAAACCCAAAATTTAAAATTCGTGACACGAATATTTGTTTCTTAACAAAAAAAGTTCGGTATATATCATTTAAATAAAATAAGAAAAATAGTTTCTGAAAATTAGGGAAATTGAACCTCGAGAATTAGGGATATACTTGAGAACCGAAATTTAAAAAGCCCTCTTGCGCTTAATTTTCTTTCTATTGCTTTAAAATAAAAGAACAAACATATAAACTGTATTTATAACGTTCCATGCATTTTATATTTAACAAAAATATCGTCGTGAAGATAGAAAATTTGAAATATTAATCTAATATGTGTGTGAGAATTATATTTGTATGTAAGAGCGCTCTGTAATAACCTTCAGAAAACGTTTGCGCTACATGTTTTTAAATTAAATTTCAAAGCCAATTAAACTCGATGAAACGTTCGATTATATATTGTGGATTGTGTGTATTTGCTTAATACATTGTAATTGTTTTTAAATGGTAACATGTTTTTGTTTTATTGAAACATATGAACATCATCTTAAATATGCAATGTAACTCGAAACTTTCTGTTATTTTTCTTATTTTAGTGAATGTAAAGATGATACTAAAGGCTCAGTTCATAATAAAACATAGTTACATTTAAAATTTTTAAAAATGCCCACACAGTATAACTTTGTATATCAGTGGTCATATACATCTAATAATTAATAGCATACCATTAATTTTTGTGGTTTAACAACAACAACAACAACAATAATAATAATAATAATAATAATAATTCTGAAAGTACCTCTTTCATGATTCTAACAGATTGCAAAAATTCTAATATCATATAGTGATACTATAACTTATTTCATTAGTTAATAAGGCCATAATTTGGATTTTATATTAATTTTTAAAATTATATAAGTTTATGCAGCTCCTGTATGACGGACATTTTGGCATGTATTTTCCATGTAAAAGTATTGTCCAAATTAATTTTTGATAATATTACAGATGTTGCACTCTTTGTCTAAGTAAAAGAATATTTCTTCAGTTTCACTATTACTTCATGGGCAGATTTTTCCAACCTGATTTTGTTTTTTATATCTTAGTTTAGCAACAATACTATCGTTAGTATCCTCGCATACATTAAACATGGATGTAAGAGATAAGGCACAAATTGACGTATATGAAAACTGTTTTTTAACACTTGTTTGGAAACAGTGTGACAAAAAAAGCTGACACAATTTCCAAACAATTTTTTAAAAAACATTTATATATATATATATAAGAGAAAATGAAAATGTGCAAATGATATCAAAATCTGATTTTTTAAATATATATAAACATTGACGCAAATTGGGCATTTTGACTCCCCTTAACACCAATCCTGAACAAATGGCGGGAAATATACGGAAGTAAATTCTTTTGACGTTAATTCGTTTGCGGATGTTAATCTGTGTCGTGAGGCGATTATACTAAAAATAAAACAAACCCAATAACTTTCAGGAATCAGACTATTGGTTTATCGGAACAATAATAGCTGGGGTGAACCGAATGGATATGACTGCAGATCTGAGATTTTCTTGATCCCGAAATTATAATTAGGCATTTGAGGCACCGCAGACTTTTAAGTCCAGGCATATAAAGTCTTAAGACTAATCATAAACTTTGACACCTCGTGACTTCCATTTTGCAGTGAAGTTTATTAATTTTATGTGCACTGCTTAGCAACTATTTCAAACCACATTGTCGTTTGTTCAACAGCTTAGTTTTAGTTCCTGGAGCATTCCATGAGTTCGCGATAGTCACAAAGCGTCACCAACATAGAACCTCTCATTTACAATTCCTGCAATAGCACACATTCTTCTACATTTAAAAAAACTACAGCATACATATGTATATTTGGTTGCAATAAAAATGAAAAACAGGGCAACAGCTTAGCTATAACAGAAAAAAAAAAAAACAGAAGCAGAAACGGACAAATAACTCAAATAGTTACACATATTTTACTATATACAACTTTACATACACATTGATATAAAATCATTACACCGTTTTTGAATCAGTATAATATTGTCACTAATGTATTCTTTTACAGAATAATAGGCCTTTTTATATAGATATTTTAAGAGCATATTTGAAGGATATTCCATTGTTTATTAAGAATTTTAGATTAGAAGTAAGAGCATTTTGTACTAAAATGCATTCGTAATAAACTCTTTTTTGATGACAGGAAGGTATTGAAACCGGTCTATGTATATTTGCTCTTTGTCTAGTATTCTTGTCATGTATAATTTGATTTTGTACAAAATTTTCTTTGTTTCTTATATAAAAGTTCATGAGATATAATATATATTCACAAGGAAGTATTAAAACTTCAAATTGCCAAAAGAGATTTCTGCATGAATGTCTGCTATGTGTACCAATGATTATTCATATGACTTTTTTCTGTAATAGGAAGATGTGCTCACTTTTAACTGAGTTTCCCCAAAATATAAGATCATATTTCATTATTGAGTGGAAATAGACTCAATAAACTAGTTTTTAAAGTCTTAATTGAATCCAGCGTTATTAACGGACGTGTTGCATATAGCACGCACTGAGAAGTTTATGTATGATAAGATCGATGTGATCTTTCAAATTCATATAGTTATCAATTATTAAACCAAGGAAATTTATATCTTTGATTTGTAAAAGCACACTGTTAAATAACCTATCTGTAATACAGGATTTGGAAATCTGGAGTGACGAATTTCTTAACATAAGTTTTATTTAGATTTAGAGATAATTTGTTTGCTTTGAGCCATTCACACAATGAACTCAGAACTAGATTTAGTTCCATGGGACAATCATTAAGACTGTTTCCATTTATCAATATGCTTGTGTCATCTTCAAATAGAAAAGTATTTCCTACAACTTGGATAGATAAGGAGAGATAATTTATGTTCATCAGAAAAAGAAGAGGGCCCAGAACAGATCCTTGAGGCACTCCATGGTTAATCATTCCCCACTCTGATGCTTTGTTTTTTATTTTTAATGGGGCGATTTATTACTACTTTTTGTTTCCTTTAGTCAAGGTAGGGTATAAATCATTTTAAAGATTGGTCTTCATTCCACAGAATGTCAAATAACCTAATAGAATTTTATGTTTGATACAATCGAAAGCCTTTGCTAAATCACAAAATACTTCTCCTACATGTACTCTTTCATTAAATGCAGTGAACATTTTATTGGTGAGTTTAAAGATAGGATTTTCCATTGAAATTCCTTTCCTAAAACCAAACTGATCATTAACTAGAATATTGTTACTTTCAAAGTAATGGTAAAGCCTACTGTACATTACTTTCTCAAACACCTTAGAAAATGTAGGTGAAATAGCTAGAGGTCTATAATTAGAGACATTTATCTTTTTACCCTTTTTGAACAGAGGCTTCACTATCGTTTATTGTAGTCTTTCAGGAAATACACTCGATATTTAAGATTCATTACATAATTGACTAATCTAATTTCCTTAATGACTTTGCTGTTAATCTCATGATAGCCGGAAGAGTTTTTTGACTTTACTTTTCTAATGATATTACTAATTTATAGTGGAGCAGTAGTACTTGTTTAAATTCATTATTTTGATTTGAAATGATGATTGTAAAATGCTTAATGCATTTCTGTTATCACCAGCGTATAAATGATTATTATTAATTTTATTTACATTAAGAAAGTAATCATTTAACACATTTTCTATATCTGCAGGGCGTTGTATCTCTTGATTGTTTTATTATATTCTAGGTAATATTAATTTTGTTTTTAACTGATTGATAAGTTTTTGAAAATGGAGGCCTTTTGCTGCTTTTATTACTTTACTAAGTATCTTACAATATTTTAAAAATGTATTTTAATTTAGGATCTTTGCTGAGTTTTAGCTCATTATAAAATTGTCTTTTATCTTGACAAGCTTTGTAAATTCCTTAGGTTGACCATACTCTACTTTTAACTTCAATTTTTAATTGGAAATATGCTTCAAGATGCAGTTTAAAAGTCTGTAAGGAATTATTGAATTTGCTCTTAACATCATTGCACTATAGACACTATTCCACGATTCTAACAGCTTTCAACTTCTCGCTACAAAAATTACACTCAATAAAATTGGGAGAAAGGGAAACAGATTGATTATGCGTAGCTATAAACCGTTTATCTTTTGTCCCCTCTAATTGTATTACTGCATCAAAAACGTTGGAAACAGTTTTCCCTCTAGGGTCGTCCATCCAAGACAGCTAGAAATTATTTCCTAACGATTATGAAATACATTTATGCAATAAATGACATGCATATCTAAAAGCTCATAGTACCATAACATTAATATTTACAACAAATATCACAGTGGTCATGTAACATTTTAAGTCTTGATAAAGAATGCATTTTAACTTTGGGTCCTCAAGGGGACACATGCTGAGATCTGTCCATTCTGCAGACAAGTTCGCAATTATGTTTTGCTTCCAGAATGTGTTGATGTTTTCAAGAACATGACGCAATGTAATTGCACATTTGGTGTTTGAAATGCTGTCACTGAATTTCTTAGATGAGCTAGGCATAGAAAGGAATTTAACAAACAAACAAACAAACAAGTATGTCCGGACATAACCTTTAACATGCTCGTTGCAGTAATATGTTTGCTCATCAATTTAACCGTTCTAGAGGTCGACAAACCGCGAAGCCTGGCCACTGCTCATTCAGTCCACTTAAACAATAACGTTTCAATATAATCATGAAATATGTCAGCTACTTCATAAAGGGTTATTGTATAGTAGAGTCGCGTGTCAAAGCTTGTCTTGTTCCCACCGAGGAAATATCTCACATTAGCAAAAGGAAACTCGATAGTAGCACTGACTTGGGCCATTAGAATGTGTTAGTACCTTTCTTGATTTCAAGAAATATTCCATTATTAAGAACAGATGTTATATGGTAGTGGAGAGTTTTTTTTTTTTTTTTTCATCAGAAAAAAGTGATAATTACCACCACCACTATTGAAACATTTCTATGTAAATAACATAAAACAGTTCGAAAACAATACCTGGGAAGAGTATAAACTAGTTTTTTGCATTCATGCGGTATTGCTTTTAAAAACATACAGCTTTTAGAGTGTAGTCCTGTTTTTGTTTCATCGGAACCAACAAGAAGTAAATACTCTCAGGTGTCTTGAACTTTCGGAAAAGGCCACGTCTTGGTGTGGTTGGTTACCGACGTTTATATCAACATATTCTGAGCTCATGTGCTACTCGCTTATGAGTATGTCAGTGTTCTGCGTTAGGCACACCGTTGGCAACGGATAACAACCCAGAGGAAGCTAAGAACACGTTGGGCCAAACGTCGGTAATCAGCCATATCAATACTTGGCATTCAAGTTCAAGACTAAGACGTAGGCCCTGGAAGCCTACTCGCCCGTACATTTAATCTCATCTATATAACTCTTCTTTGCGTATTTATATGATAAATGTACCGTGTAAAAAGTTATTTTTGTACGTGTTTAATTCATATCAGTTATTCAGGCTTCCATCATTTAATAGTAAAGGTGTAACTTATATGTACTCCCTATAACGAATTGTTCAACGCTGCATAATTCTTGAATGATATTGTCTTATTTGTGCATATAATACATGACTTCCTCCACATCATTCACATCTGCAAACTGAGACTACTAATGAAAGGGGGGGAAAAAAAAATTATGCACTATGTAGTGGACAGCATGTATAATTTATGGTTATATCACGTGTTGTTCCAGCTCCGACTTTTGCCGTAACATTTTGGATACCATCCATATGCATTTGGAGCTGAAGGGAAACTAGCTAAATTTAATTGTGGAATAAACACATTTCACAAAGAAAAATTTACGAAATTACCTACCCTTTACTATCAAATTATATTACTATTATTTTTATCCGCATTCGGCATACACGCAAGCAGTATGGAGTACGCGCGTATCGTGAATTCGGTGTATATAAGTTGTTAAATAATAATCAGTGCTACCATTTTGATAGTTTATTATCTGAAATTATTTCCTATCTAATTACCTGCCTAGCAAAAGATCAATTACTTTATTTGAAAACTTATTAAAATGTAAAATGTTGAAACACTATATTCAAACATTTCCTAATCTGGTAAATAATCATTTCCCTTCAAGACCATCGCCTATTTATGAAATTCCTTTAGGGAATTATTTTGAACTATTGTTGGCAACATCAATAAACGCCGCAACATAAATAAGTCTTCAGATGAAATTACTTGGATTTTGTTTGCTTCTTTTCAATATTAAAACCGAAATTAAGTAGTCATTTCGAGATAGATTAGAGTGTTAATTGCATAATTACGAATATATTTTAGTATTGTTTCCGCATTCCCTGTTACATAATAAAATGAAAGTTCGTTCAATTAAGGTTTTTATGAATAGTGAAAAAATGAATGCCAAAAGAATACGTTTAGCTGATGTACGCCGCCGCATATATGCAATGGCAAACACGTCAAACATAGGTAAGATTAAAGGCGTCACGATATGTTTGAAATAATTTATAATGCGATTATTTAATTCGCTCTCAGTTCGGTGACATTTTTTAGGTTAGGATGTCAAATTTTGTCAACACATATTTCACAATTTTGTTTTCGATGATATTAATTTTTTAGCCCGTAATGATGAGAGTATTTTTAATGGAAAGTTTGCAATAGATAGTTTTCTTTACTTGTAACTTGTTGAAAATAGGTTCAGAAGTGATGAGAATAAATTTGAATTTCCTGTTTTGGGCATTAATAATAAAAGGCATATTTACTTTGGCATTCATGTATTTGATATTAGAATATTTTCAGTCCAATAACATCGTGGAGCATTCATGTTAACCAAGATATTTAAAGAGGATAATCTCTTGTTACAGGAAACAGAGAACTTTCAGACGAAGAAAGGCACTAACAACAAATTGGAATTGCTACTGAATTCTTCAGGAAAGAAAACATCAAGATGAATTTTTACACAGTGTTTATTATAGCATTGTTTCTAGGTAAGTTGCACCACAATTTTAATATACAAGTTATTTACAAAACATTAAATGAAACAAGTGCCATAATACTGCTATAATGCAGAAGAATTGTATTCATTGTCTCAAGTTTTCAATTGCAAATACATATTTGTAGATTTAAGATGAACAGAATCACCAAGGAACAAAACATTTAGGCACCTATATTGAAAAAATAAGTAATAAAGAAATACATTTTGTGTTTTTATTTAATCTGTATCAGTTTTTTTTTTTTTTTTTTTTTTTTTTTTTTTTTTTTTTTTTTTTTTTTTTTTTTTTTTTTTTTACTATCTCAGAATTTGACTTAAACTTGTGTTCTTGTTGACTAAAGCATTTAAATTATTATAATATAAACTAATATTTAAAAGAGTTAAATTTTCTGATATAAAGTTTTTATAGTTCTTATTTTTCTTTGGTATTCTATTGCACATATAGCTGATAACAGTTTTATGTCTTATCATAGCATCAACAAGCAGCACTGAACCAGATATAAAGCTGTCAACTCAAGATCTGACAGTTCTTGTTGGAGAATCAGAACTTATGAAGGTGTATCTTACGTGAGTATCAAATTAAAAAAAAAGATATATGAAAGTTAGTAAAAATATGTTGGGAGGCCCTTATTTGTGGAGTGAAATAAAAATGTCATCTCTTGCACACCTAATTTTATTTACTTTTGGTCTATATTGATAATGTACCAAATTTTATGTTCAATCAAAAATAAACTTTGCTGCACTGTACCAGAAGTTGTCAATAAAACAATACACAAGAATGTATATGTATTTTTGTCATTCTTTTTCTGTCTTCTTAATCAACAGAAACAAATGAATGAAATAAAAATTGATAAAACTCACATTTTTATCATTATTTTCATTTCTTTGTTTATTTTTTACAAGCTGGAAACTGCCTTCGATAATCTTCCACAGATCTCAGAACAAATCCTTTACAATTCATTGAAATCTGGCATTAATTTCACTCCTCTCTCACCATATCATTTTCATGAGTCCCTTTGTCATTAAGTTAAACATTTTCTCCCCAGAATTGAGAACTAAGAATTTAAACTTTTACCCAGTCTCCAGATAGACATTCCAATTTGTCCACAATTGTTCTTTGAAGTTTGATAATTTGAGCACACCAATTAATTGTTCTTGGTTTTTGTAAGTTAAAATGATAGAAAGTGTCAGTTTTTGAATCCTTGACAATTAAAGCTGATAGTAGCTTATTGCCTTAGTGCAGTCAAAGCTTCTTCCATGGTCCATCTTTTTAAGTAAATTTTTAATATTTTTTGCCTGTTGTGTTCTTGTTTTCAATTAACTTTGAGTTAAGTGTTAAGTCATCAGTGTTGTGCTCCAAAACCTCAGCTATTGTTTGAAAGACAAATGCAGCCTCTTTCTGATTCAACTGGCATCTGTTGACAGCAGCTACTGGGTTTGGTACCATGAAGCACTTCTTTCTGCATTTACATGCACTTACCTTGTTTTTATTTTCTAAATTAGCCTTCCATAATCTAGAATTGCATCAGAACAGAATGTAGCTAAGCTCACAGAGGATTCTGCAAAATTTGGCTTCCTTTGGAAGGAAAATCAAGGCATGGGTCCCATGCTGTAGATTTACAGCATGTAAAAGAACCTCAAGCCCGAAAGAAGGGTGCTGTGAATAAAATTTATCAGCCATTTCACACTCTGAATAGAATGGGTTACTGACGATCCGAGATTTTCAAGTAATTAAACGAAATCAGCAAATCCACTGTAAAAGACACTATACCAGTAGAATAAAAATCAGAAAGTTACAAAATTAAATGAGCAAATTATAATGAAAAATACTTTGGAAAAGTGAAGAGAAATTTGGAGAAACACTTTAGGAATATGCCTTTTAAACAGATTGATAAATCAGCAGTGGCAGCTCACTGTGGACCCTAAAATCACGAAATTAAGCCAGTGGCTAGAGCTATATACTTGAGAAAAAATTTTTATCTGAGAAATAGAAAAAACTTAATGAATTTTTATGTTCCACCCATGGATGAACTCAAGTTGCTATTTGGACAATCAGAGACTGCCACAGAGCTCCTTGGGATCCAGCCACCATATTAAGTAGTTTTTCAACAACTGATAAATGGGAGTGATTGCCTCTAAAACATGTCCTAAGGTTGTATGAGGAAGTGGAGCTAATTTATTAAATTCTAATATGGTATATTACCGCTCCATTGTCTATAGCTTCCTAAATAAAATATAAACAAAACATTTGTGTTATATTCAGGTAAATACAGTAAATACATGCTTTTAACAATCATCGTTATATATATATATTTTTTAACAGTTTAGAAAATTTAGTTATTTTGTCCTTTTATCGCAAGTTCATAGATAATGGATATTTCATCAACAATCAAAGATATCATGCTATCACTGAAATTATCCATAGATTTTGAGATCGAACTTAATTGCTTCTGTTTCAATCAGGAATTGGTATATGTGCTGTCTCTCTGTAACTTTGTCTGTTGTATTTTTCAAATTTTATTCAGAATCAGATATAACTGTTGAATTTTTACTATCACTTTGATGACTTTATCTCTGGTCAGGTATAATACACTTGGTAGATAAATAGAGTTGCCATAATAAAGAAACAAAAAACCAGGACATGATCTGAAACGTGATAGACAATTAAGAAAATTCAGCAACAACTTATGCTTTATTTCATATGGATAGTAACTGTAGCTATTAGAATAATAATATACACAACTAATTTACTTAAAATGCATGCATGCATGTATGTATGTATATGTCAACTGCAAATTGAAGCAATATCCAGTAGCAGTAAAATGTACATTTAAGTTTACAGTTAAATATCTATAAGAATTTTAAAATGCAGTTATATAGGCCATGAAAAATAATTACAATCAACATTTCATTTTAGATAGTACTATGATTACATTCTAAGTATTTATTTAATTTGAATTGAATCTTTTCCCATTCAAGGGGGAGTCATTAAAGACTGCTGCAGGTATCTTATTCCGATCTGCTATTGTCCAATTTAGGAAAAAACTTCCTAAATTCATTCCTTGGATTGGATATCTAATTTTATATCTATAATTAGCCTTGCCATAGTATGCTGGCTGCAAGAAGTGCCCTTGTATTTCTACCCATGCCTTATGCCCATTATGAGCTTTGTATATAGTCTAGCCTTCCTCATCCCAGTTTCAAGAAGCTCCCAAATTAATTCCCTCACCATATCTGTTCCATGTCCATCTCCCTGGTTTACAAATTTTGCCATCCTATGTTGCACTCTTTCAATAGCCTCCATTTGATATAATCTTTAAGGAACCTAACACACACCTGCACATTCCAATGTGCGCCACACCAACAATGTACAAGCCAATAAGAGAACACTTCAGAAATAAACTTTATATCATCCATTACTTTATTTGGCATTATTATTACTTATTTTAGCAGTGGGTAATTAAACATTTGTATCAACACTACACACCACTCATAATTTATCAGAACTATCGGTAGAAGAAACAACTTTGTTTCTGAATCATTTGTAAAATTTAGTAAAATGTATATTTTTATATAGCATTTCTAAGTAAGTGATAATCTATTCCTTTCTTCTGTCCACTGATCATTCATAGCAACACTGGCATTATGTTTAGGAGCAGGGAAGTAAACTCTACTATTTTTAACAATTCTGAATATTGCTCCACAGAAACAATCATGTTGAAAAAATTTACTCAGATTTTGTTTCAAAGCATTTCTTTAAATTCTCCTTCTTTGTTGTCCAATAGGAAAAATTTCAATTTAACCCATTGTCGTTCAAGCCTAAATAGGATTAAAGTCAGTTTTGAAATATTAAGGGACACAAAACTTTATCAAGTAATTCTTTAACTACATTTATACCCTCATTTGTATTTCTACAAGTATAATTCTAGATGACACCACCAAATAATTATTTATGTATGGGAACTGTTCAATAAAGAATGACATAATTTTCTTACAGAAATAATTTCTGGAGCTAAAATTTAACTTAACAGTTTTTTGTTGGCATAAAGCATAATATACACATAGTACTAGTTTCATTGTTGTCACTTTGAGAGTTGTACAAGTTGTGAATGTTCAGTTTCACCTACAGCAAAATAATGGAGGTGACATGCGATGAACAATATGCTGCTCTGAAATTCTGCTTTGCTCTGAACAAATCTTCATCTGAGGCCCATGGAGAATTTGGTCTTCCTCATAGCTCAGTCTGAAGATGGTTTAAAATGTTTAAAGAGTGGAGACATTGAATTTCAAAGGAAGGTTGACATGGCACTCTTACTTATGTTCTAATGGAGCTGCTGTCATTGTGAGAGAGGATCTTCGAATAACACTAGGAATACTTTCATAAACTCTGAAAATTTCATTGCATGCCTTCACAAAGTTGCACATGAGATGTTTTTGTGTACAGTTGGTTCCAAGACTGCCGATTCTTGAACAAGAGGATGTTCATGTATAGTTTTGCATGTAGTTAAAAATGATGTTATAGGAAAAATGGTTGCTTCTACTGAGAAAGTTATGGTCATCTCATTTTTCTATATTCAAGGAATGATTTACTAGAATTTCGTACCTGTACACACAGCCGTAACTGTACAATACTACAGAAATGTCCTGGAAACTTGGCAAGGCCATATCACACACTTGCAAAAGTCAACATTTTCTTGCAACAGTTGATTGCTGCACCTGAGTGCACATCAGAAATGTTGCTGATTATGTCACAAAAATGAATGTGAAGTATATCCCTCACCCTTTCTGTAGTCCATGTTTAGCCATATAAATATCAATCTTGAAAATCTAGTAAAAATGGTAAAGTTTAATCTTATAAACCTGCAGTAATGACAAATTCCACGTCAATGTGAATAGAACCAATTCCTGTAAGCAAGTTTAAGATGAATACCCATAAATTTTCTACTACAAAATAAATTCTATTCTGTAGATAAATGCTGTAAATAAGTCCCAACCAAGTGCCACATGTTCTTCCTTTCTTTCTGTGTACAGTTGCATGCAAATTAATCGGAAAAGGTCCTTTTTTTTCTATAGTTTTCCCAATGTTGGCAATAGTGTGTCATATGATGCTTATTCCTAGATCCGGAGCTTTCTATGCATTCTTTGCACTGTTATACATTGTTAATTAATTGTAATAAAAGTGTTTTTATTTCGATGTGTCCATTTGGAGGAATTTTGAAGTTTTCATGTGCAATTACTAATATCTATTTCTTCAATGGATATGACTCCCAGGAAGAGCAGTGCAATTGTAGTATTTAAATCATAATACTTCTATGACACAAATAGAGTTGGCTACTAAATATTATGTCAATGCAGACACTGTAAATAGAGAGAGTTATTCAGTGGCACAAACAGACTGGCTCGATTTCATTGAAGAAAAAGGGAAAAGAAAACAATACTAACAGATGAACCTTTTCTCCTCAGAAGAAGTAAATCAAACACCAGGCTCACTGCTGTGGACTTAGCTTGCGAATTGGAGGAAAGTGGAGTGAATCTGCACGTTTGTAATGTTCATTGTAGACTTCTGGCAGTTGGAAGGAACCCTGCAAACCTGTAAAGAAACCCTTCTAATAGGAGAAATGCACTTGAAACGTCCTTAGTGGGCACATAGTCATCAGGATTGGACATTGGGACACTTGAAGAAAGTTTTGTTCTTTGAAGAGTAGGAGGAGAGGGTTCAATTTTTGCATTGAGCAAATAATGAGGCCCCTCGAAGAAGATGGTTTGCAGGTGTTTCAAGCATGAAGGACTGGGACCCTTAGTACCAGTCGATGGGTTGATGAAATCTAAGCAATACATCCAAATACTGGAAAGGAGAGTTTTTGGAGAGCTGCAGAAGAGGTTTCCAGAGGGTGACAGAATTTTTCAGCCAAATTGGGCTCCTTGCCATATTTAAGAAAATGTAAAAATTCTTCAGTGAGAACAATATTCGTGTGTTAGAGTGATCAGGGAAGTGCCTGACATTAATCCAATAGAAAATTTGTGAGCTATTTGCAAAAGGAGGCTCACAAAACTTAACTGTTCCTTAAAAATAAGCATGATAAAATCTCTAGTTAAGGTGTGATTTCATGATGATGAGCTTAATAAGTACTCAAAGCTTGTGGAATCTATGCCAAATCTTGTAAAGCAATAAATGAAACTAAAAGGATGATATATTAGCTACTGGCAAAGATTGATATATTCCGATTAATTGGCACTGAACTGTGTGTGTATGTGAATGTGTTTTTTCTATGTACAAAAAAGAGCTATTGTATATATCATTTCTTTGTAACCCTGTAATCATTGAAAGGGAATAAATAGATTAATAAAAAAGAACATTTATTAGTTACAGGGATGTATCTGGGGATTACTTCCTGAAGCTTGAAGCTGACCATAATGACCTGATCTGTCCAAACGATCAGATCATTAAACTGAATGAAACACAGAAAGAAGCCGTTATTCGAGTGTATGGTATAGCAGCTGGTCATGCAGAACTAACTATAAGTCTTGCCAATGATACCAGGTAAAAATTTTGTGATTTTCATAGGCAGAAGTAATGTCCTTTATGTTATAAAAAAAAAGTATATAGGAAATGCAAACAGAGCATACAAAATAGAGAAAATACAAAATTAATAGGGTAACTAGGGGGGAAAAAGATTATACTCATCCGAGTTGCTATATATGGGCATTTGAATAAAAGCATTGTGTATTTTCACATGAGTTAGATTTGATAAAAACTAGTAAAAAATTTCCATGAACATGTATTCAGAAGAAGAAATACTCTTTGAGATATAATGCATTCTTTATTGTGGTTAAACAGAGTTTAATAAACATGGCTACTGTCTTGAAAAAAGTGATGTGTCATAGGTATTTGAAGCTTTGTAAGCAAACTTCCAGCAACTTCATTCAAATGCACAAAGGACAAATACTCATATTGGTGTGATAAATATCACTAAATCTGATGACACAGAGACAATTAAAGGTGATAGTGAAAAGAGGAGAGTAAAGGAACGATGAATAAAGTATTGAAAATAAAATTACATTTTCGTTTATGTATTCAATACAATTCAGTTTATTTCTCCAACTATCTCATATAGCAGTGAATACGATAGATTACATAATATTGCACTTGATAATCACAAAATTCATCAGTGTTATAAATAAGGTTAGTTTTAAAATAATCAAGACTATTATACACTTCCAAACTCAGATTTATGGTATCATTTGATAAAAGGTGAACAATTTTACTCCATTTGTTAAAAATTTGTTTTATCCAATCTTTTTCTAGGGTAATTAATATCTTTACATTTTCTTGTATTGTGCTGCTGATGTTCCTTCAATGAATAATTCTCAATATTTTTATAACATATAAACGACAAGAATATATATAAAAACAAGGGCTATTTGAAAAGTTTTCAGAATGACCTGCAGATTGCAGCAGCAGTTTCAAAGCATTTTGTTATCAAAACCCACTATCTTCCATAGATATTTGTGCAGTAATACATGGATCGATCAAGAATTATAGTAACTATAGCTGTTTGTTGCAGTGCTGACATTTGATACGAGAAAAATGGCAAATATTGAACATGATGCAGTTATTAAGTATTTAATGAAAAAGAATATGATTGAAATAGAAATTCATACATATATGGCAAACACTCAGGCGACTTTACACCATCATTTTCAACCATTTCTAAGTGAACCATGGAGTTTAAATGCACATTTTAAAGGAGAAATATGCCTTGAAAAAATTAACAGCAAGATAGGTGCCACAACTGCTGACTCAGGATCAAAAGCGAATCAGAATGCAAATCTCTTAGCAAAATTTGGTTTGTTTTCAGAGAAATCTTGTTGACTAGCATGTCTATTTGTGATCAATGGTGAAATGTGAGTGCAAAAGGTTTTAGAGCATCACTGGACAAAGTATATTAGTGTCAAAGATGTTGAAAAATAGAATAATTTCACAAAGCTTTGCCATCATTTTGTGCTTTATTCCCAGAACTTTTCAAATGACCCTTGTAGATAGTAAAGCCATGATTTTAAATTGTTTAAAAAGTAGTTTACAATGTGTTTGTAAATATTTCACTTTTTATTAAATAAAATAATAAACTGAAGGGCATGTGCTTAATGCTGTTGCAAAACCAGTACATAAACCAGTGCAAACATTGAATATTTATTTATAATTTTGAGAAGCAAAGGAAATATATATTTTAATATAATCCAATATTCATCTTTCAGTATCATCTCTGAAAAATTTGTGAGAGTGACTGTTCAGCATAATTCTGCCATAGCCTTCACCAGTGTTATCATTGGTTGGATATACTTCATTGCATGGTCAATATCTTTCTACCCGCAGATATATGAAAACTGGAAGAGAAGAAGGTAACTTTAGTTTTGTATTTCAGAGAATTGATGCCGGAGATAATTCAAAACAAAAGTGCTTGTTCTATGGTGTTTTAGAACCCTGAAGAATGAATTTCTCACTTATTTGTGTTTTACTCCATTCAATGTAAAGGAACCCTTCTTCAACTATGACTGTTAAAGTTAGTCACCAATATCCTTGTAAATAACTAAAAATAATACTGGTTACTAGCATTAAACACCCCTTTTTTCTTCTTCTGTTTTTATATCTAGGAAAATTAAAGTGGGAAAATTCAATATGCAAGAAAGTTTGCATTTCATTTGGAAAATATGGTAGGAAAATGTTATTCATTGTTATTAACAATCACATCATTAGATCAAACACAGAATGGTTATCTAGTAAGTATCTGTCTCTACAAAAATTGCTAAACATTAAAATTATTTTCTTCCATCATATTAAAATTTGTAGCAGTAATATTATTATTATTGGTGTTACATATTATACCTCATAATTAAAGTGGAAATGAAGAGAATATATTTCAAGCAGCCATATTTAATAAGAATTCATGACAAAATGAAAACATTTCTGATATTCCAAGGGACATGCAAAAAGTTTTTACATTTTATTTATTAATTGTTTAACAAACAAAATACATAATTTATCTACATACTGCAACTTCATGATACAATGTTTTTTTTTATTTATTTATCATCCCAGCACCCTAGTATATAATACCATCAGAAAAGAAATACTTTGGTTACATATGTAGTACCTTAATTTGCTTCCTGAGAAAATGGGTTTACCATTCCATGCTCTGCTATTTGCTCTCTGGTGAAGTGGTGAACCCATGATTCATAACTAGAGGATTGACTGATAGGCATTAAAAATGGAAAAGCCTTTATTTAGGCAATGAAAAAGTAAACTAACAATTTCTAGAAAAAATCTCAGTACTGGGCATATTATCTCCATATAAAATAAAACATTCCTAAATACTGAAATAACAATGTATGACTAAACACGGAAAATCAACTTTCCACATCACAGGAATTTACAGGCAGATACTTCATAAAATTGATATTGTTGTATGATTTAGTTGAACTACACACTCTGGAACGGGAATTATGGTGGGTGGGTTATTTTGATATGGATGGGCAGGTTTATTATTATTATTTTAATTCGACAATTAGATGCTCTTCTTGTCTTACCTGGGCTCTTGGAGTCCTGAGTTCGATGCTTCCTAACTCTTGGTTCCAATGCAGAGCATAGGGATCTCAGGAGAATTTGGACTGTTTTTAATGACTTGAAGTCATTAGGGAAGAAGAGGATTGTTCACTGTAATAACAAAGCTCGACTCTGGTAAAACATAATTTATTTGACAATTTGGAAGGTTCTGGAACATGCTGTGCTTCTTCGGATTATAATTCGCTGTATTCACTTTAACTCAATTGTGACTATTCTTATTATTACGCTTGCACTGCCTGACTGACTCTCACTGATCAAACTATTTAATTTGACTCTTTGCGACAGTTTAACTATTCTACTATGACACTAATTGACTGATGCAGATACTGACTAATTGCCACTCTTGCTACTACCATTACTGCTGTAGCAATACTCTTACTGTTACTGTTACGACTGCTTCCCCCTCATGAATGCTTAAAACTTACTTCTTATAGTTAATATGAAATCTCTTATGTGAATTTGCTGCTCCCTCGTAAAAATTTAATTCCTTTATATATTATTGAATTTGGTTCCCTCTAGAATATTATTGGATCACTCAAGTGCATGGTTTATTACAAGATTGCTTTTATTCATCGAGTTTTTGAAATATGTTGATTGGTTGAAGTTTCCGGGTTTTACTAGAAAATATACATTTGCTATACCCATGCTACCAAAGTCGAAGACACTACCTTTCACTAGATTCTTACGATAAAGCACGCTTCTGCAATATATACAGCCTTCCTTTGAAACAGCTAATATCTTGGTTTCTGTAAAAACAGGTGTTTCTGTATGCAGTATTTCCTTTTGACGACAAGTACAGTTACCAATTGAATTCATATTCCTAGCCGTTTACAGTATAATGACATATGGCGCCTTGGGACTGGCAAATCTGTTCGAGAGGGTTTGAAAGAGTAATGTTTAACAAAGGACCCTCTTCCCAGGTAAAGCGGCCTTTTTCTAACAAAAGTCAGCATGTCCATACCTTTTTACTGTAATATAACAAAGACATGTATGCACTGTCAATCATGGTATTATAGAAAGATAACTTGAATATTACTTATTAGTAAAAAGACGTATCTATATACATACACTAATACATATAATATTGGGGTCCTCCTTTTAATTGTAATATTAATACCCTTGATTACCTGAGACAAGATACAATTATTATTATAGTAGCCGTCAGAAGCAATTATAATTAAATAGAAAATTTTGAGACAACATTTCCTCCTTCAACTCTTAGTGAATAAAGCGTAATTGTTACAGAACTAGCAAGTTGGGAGAAAATTTACATCTACAAATACAAAGACAGTCTAATGAACTTTGACACTGCCGGGAATGAAAACATAAACTACAAGTTTATCACACCCCCATCAGAGCAGAATACACATTCTCAAATTACACAATTACACATTATCTGACAGTTGAATTTTAGCCAAGCTGATGATGAGAACAAAATGTTCTCGAAACTGGTTCTCTGTATTAAGACAAGTATGTGAAGATTAAGAGTGTGTAGCAACTAAATCATAGAATAATATCAATTAAATGATTTTAATTACTTAATAGAAGACAATTCTACGTACTCAAAATCAGGAATCAATTCGCACTTGCCATTCAATACTGAGCAGTTTAACAAGAAATCTGGGGTTCAGTGACCACCTGGGCCATCCTCCATAACTAAGGTTTTTTTTCAGGTTTTTCAATGTTGTAATTTCATCTCGTGTATCATCAGTGTCCATCATTTATGGTGCCTCAGCAGTGAAAATGGGTGTTACACAATTTAATATATACATATACTGAACTTTCAACGAAGCATCTCCTCCAGGTTGAATTGCAACATTTTCTCAAACATTTTTGCCATTTAATTTCTTTTGAAAGTTTTTCAACTTTCAAGAGTCAAGCCCTTGTATTCCAACTAAGTTTATGTCACTGGAATTTCACTGAAAAGTGGCTACAATATATGTTTTCTTTATATGTATTGTTGTATTCTTGAGTTGTTTTAAGTGACTTTTTCTCACTTTTTGTCAAAAAATAATGTGCACAGTTTTCAATTTATAATATAAATTTTTATTATTCTGTAAAATCTTTCTCCTCCTGGCACATTGGCCAACCGCAGCAACTGCTGCATCCTTTGCTCATCTTGTGACATCATGGGTAGAGGACAGTATAGCAGGGGGGACATGCGATTAGCATACTGACACCTGACCAGACTGGGTGAATCCCATTCCAGACTTCCTTAACTTAGAGCATTTCTAAGCAGGTACTTGTGACCCCTCCATTCACTTTGCTGCTTAATAATAATTCATTTGCAAGTTCTTGTGCACAATGTGACAATAATTTAATCACAATAACCATTGTTACTCTGAAAATAATCATAATGCAACAGTTATTCAAACATCCTTAATAAAGAACAAACCAGAAGTGGATAAGTTCTTAAATAATAGTACTTTCTTCACATATGCCACAACCCTCCAGATAGAATCCAGGTCACTCCCCCTAGGAAACCTCTGTTATAGACAATGTGCATACTGTGGAGGCTAAAATATATACTTAAAAATTGCAACAAATGAAAATTTTAAACTAAAAACCTTATAGGCCTGTATTTCAAGAATGGATACTTGTCATTAAAATAGGCAATTAAAGGCACTATAAAAACTCATGTATTGGATGCTATAATCCTGAAGTGAATTTATCTAGCAAAAGTCTTAAAATCTGAGAAATAGAATAAAATAGACAAAAGGGCAGAATTCATTCTCTATTCATAATCATTATGATATTCTGCAGATAGCTTTCACTTTAGCTATAACAGGCCAAATGCTGGGAACAAATGCTCATTTATTCTTAGTTTAGTGAGTCAATTTGATAAGCTTATGCTCCACTTACTGTTGAATTAGTTTCACAGGCTTTAAAGTTACTGAAATTTTATTTGGATAAGTTCACTACACTGTTGTCCGAACATACGGGTGTTATACATGCCCGATTATTCTTAATGATTTTTTCTTGGTGCAAGTTCTTTAGCTTCTTTTGCTGCTTTACAGCTTTCTCTTTCGTATTAAAGTTGATGTGCCAAAAAGATGTAAACTCTAAATTATCCCAGATATAATTTCCCAACACTTTTGATAATGTTAAATGTATCTCATACATTTTTAAATCTATTTCCAAAAGGTTTTTATAGTGCTTGGGTTTCTCCGATGATATTATTTTCCTTTCTGCTGCTGTTTGTATCTTGCTGTTTTGGCTAGATTTCACAGTTTTCTTGACGAGTCTTGGTACAACATTCTTTTTGAGACATGCTTTCAAAAACTTTTATGTCCATGGAGAATCTTCTTTTCAATTTCAGTTTCAAGAATTCTTTGATCATTTAATTTGTCTCTCTCAATGTGAGTTTTTTCTTTTATTCTTTTCTTGTTACCGTCCATTTTGTTTATCTTTCCCAGTCGATGTTTGCCGACTATGTTCCTGTAGACTATTTAACACTAACAAAAGTGCAACATGGTTCCTTTTTTTGACTTAAAGATTATAAGAACAGGCAATAATTTGGAATTTGGTATATGCAAACTGAGAATTACATAAAGGCAAGTGGATCCAACCCCACAGCACACAAACATGCAGTTCTCAATAGCTTAGCACATAGACTCATAACATACCTATGAATGGGTTTGAATACAGCAGAGAGTACTATCATATTATACAAACAGCAAAATTAAATCGGCATGACCAAGAAATTGTAGACAAGAAAATCAAGAAATTCAAACAAAAGAAGAGATTAAAGCAGGTTACAACATTGAAAGCAATAAAAGAAACTACCATCCACATGAAATTCACTTATCATCCTTGGGCTACCAAAAAATTCCAAAAAATACTTAGTTTGGGATTACTTTGTCCCCAGTGAACAAGTATAGACTTAAAAATCTGCTCAATTCTGGTGATCATAATAGAATACCTGAGGAAATAGTCAGTCCTAGTGGTGTAGTGGTTACCATACTTGCCTCCTAAACCCAAGATCGCAGGTTCGAACCCGGCCAGGACCGATGAATTTTTCAGGCGTAAAAATCATAAGTATGGCTTCCTTCGGAAGGGAAGTAAAGCTGTGGGTCCTGTGTCATACATTTACGGCACGAAAAAGAACCTCAAGCCTGAAAGAGAGGACTCTGAGCAAAATTAGTCGGCCATTTCATGCCCTTAGTTGAATGCGACACTGATGACCTGAGATGTTAAAGAGCATCCATAAATAAATCAATCAAAAAAAATATGAGGAGAAGAAGCCAGGAATATATAAAATCAACTGTTCAGAATGTAACAAAGTACATATTGGAAAAACAAAAAGAATCATTGGAATTGAGACTGAAGGAACATGGAAAAACATCAGGTATAATCACTTAGAGAAATCAGCTGTTGCACATCACTTTTGGAGAGACAAACATGATATAGAATTGGGAGTGAAATCATTGAAATTTGTAAATCGACCTGTGGAGCTGGGAATATGGGAAAAAAGTTATATACAAAAATATGAGGATAAGGTTATGAACTTTGAGATCCGAACAGAAGACAAATTAATCCAGAAGTTCAGAAAATGTCCAAGAGAGCTATACCAAGTCCAACCAACAGTGAATCAGACAGACGACTCAACTGAGGATGCAGGCTAAAGCCTGTGAAACTAATTCAACAGTAAATGGAGCATAAGATTATCAAATTGACTCACTAGATAATTAGAATATATTAGTCCCTTCACTGTATTGGTTCTGACACGAAATACAATTTTATATTTAAATGCTCATTTGTCAGTTCCTAAGGCACCCATCTGGCACACATTTACAAAACTTAAAAGCTGTTATGCATGAAAAAAGAATCAAATCCAATGTTGACATTCAGTCCTACATTAATGTATCCAACCTGTTCAGACTAACTCCATTTACTTACATAACACTAGGACATGTTTCGGAAGTTAATAGCTTCATCATCAGATATTGATTGACTACTAGAACTGGCGGCTGGATCCCAAGATACTTTGGTTGAACACATTAATGTAGGTTATATTGCCACTCCATTGTTTACAGCTTTGTAAGTAGAATTTATTCATTAATTGACATTCAGTGTTTCTGCAATTTCATCAACAGTTTACTTTTCTGTTTATGAAAATGATTTTCAAGGCTCATGATTCTTACTAAATGTCCACAATGCTCTGTATCAGTCACATTCATAATGCCTTTTCATGGATTATTCCAAAAGAGAGAGCATTATGCCCATACCAGGTTAATATGTTCCAGTGACTCTTTGTACTAGGTATATCTTCTGTGCTTAAGAATCATAATATATCATTGTCTTTTCCGATGCAAATTGAAAGTTTAAGCAGCCATCCTGCCCTTAATGTAGTTACTCTTGCAGTAACTAGAAGGTTATGAAAATTGCCATGCTGACTAGACACATGACTGTGTACAACTCTCCTACTCACTTTGTTTCCTAGAAACTATAAAAGTGCAGAAATTTCTTGAATGCCCCTCATATTAATCCACCTACAGTAGGGCCACTTTAGGATGTTACTTGAGTATTCTCATTTATTACTCTGATTAAAAATCTAAAAAGCATTATGCATTCCATTAATGAGATTAGCAGTCAGTATGAATGATAATGCCACTGTCAAAAATTCTACTTAATTCTTCAATTTCAAGCATTATGCAAGGTTACTTCTGAACCAGAGAGAACACTACTGTCCTTAAAACAACAAATGCAAACAAATTGTGACAGAAGACAGGTATTTTGCATTATGGAAAAAACATTTATCTGGCCCAGATGACTAGAGTGATGACTATATCCGGGCTTCTGAAATATTGCACTTGACAGTTAGCATCATTTTGTGTAATATTGGCTATGCTGCAATTGGGATGTTGCAATGGCCACTGTTATTTAATAGTTAATATTGTGTAGTTCCCAATTCTGAATATAAATGCACATAATAATTAATTACTTTGCTCTAGAATTATTTATAGACAGTTAAATTGCTTCATATAGCAATGTAAGTTAATAAAGAGCAAACTTTCCACAGTGAGAGATCTTACTATGTAGATCTTTGCTTATGATTTTAATTAAGTAAAAGCTTCAAGCCATTACAAAATGTGCCTTCTCTAAGAGTATTTTGTGTCTTTGTAATACCTCGAGATGCACAGAATTAGGTATTACTCAGTGAATCACACTGCAAATTATCTCTTTGGAACATTTTCTAACTAGTACAAATTAATTAATTCAGTTAATCGCTGTAACTCAACTGCAAATAAGTGATGCAAATTAGCTGCACACACAACAAATAAAACTGGCAAGAGAGTAGCTTAGACTGACTGACATTGCTACATTGTGATTAATTAAGAGGGGTTGGTCCTGGTGATCTATTGGTAACTACGCTTGCCTCGTAGACCCAAGATTTCAGGTTCAATCCCAGCCAGGGTCTATGGATATTTTGCAGGTATAAAAATCCTAAGTATGACTTCCTTTGGAAAGGAAGTAAAGCCATGGGTCCTGTGTTGCAGATTTACAGCACAAAAAATAACCTCAAACCTTAAAGATGAGGCCTCTGAGCAAATTTTTTCACAGTTTCACACCCTGAATTGAATGGGACGCTGATGACCTGAGAGTTAAAAAGCATCTATTTAAATAAACCAAAAAAACAACAATTCAGAAGGTGTAATTGGTTACGTTTCTCATTTGTTAACCTGTAGCATTGCCAACTGAAAAGTAGCTATTAAGTGCAAAGTTTTGGTGGCCCTTGTAAGAATTGCCAATGTAAGAAATTTATGAAATTGAGTCTTTTCAGTTTTATTTTTCTTGTACTGTTTTTGGCATTTTTGTATAATGTGACATTTTTCCACTTATAGAGCACACATCAACCTATTTACAGAGTAACATTGATTCAATGTTTGTCAGTACTGTTCATAAATTAAAGAATCAGATCCTTATTATATATAATGATCATAATTTTTGCTCAAAAAAGGCTATGTTTGAATGTCTTTCAATATGTCAATATTGTATATTAACATGAACATATTTTTGTTTTCTAGTGTTGTGGGCCTCAACTTTGACTTCTTAGCAATGAACATAGTGGGTTTTATTTTATATTCACTTTTTAACTGTGGTCTTTTCTGGATTCCAGAAATAGAAGTAAGTATATGTTTGTACTCATGATGCTCTGCAAACCATAGCCATAAATTCTTGCAAAATATTGAAAAGTGTTAGCTTTAATGTCATATTACTAAATATGAATAACTCTACAACTAGGACACAAACTAAAGTAAAGTAAATTCAAATATCAAAATTTTAAAATTGCAACTAATTAATTTGTTGAAATTAATTATTTAAGGAGATAGAAATTATCTAGGTTATGTAGGTCTCTAATGAAATCCACCCAGCCTCATGAGGACAATTGGAGAGCTTCATGTTAGAGGGGTGGCATCCTTGGTCTTGAGAGCCATGTGATAGGAGAGCATAGTCTGAAACAAAATATTTTTCATACTATATTGAAAATTATTGAAAATATATCCCCACACACTGCATAACATATTACACTCAAAAATACATGCATTACAAAGCAAGATCCAAAAAAACAAATAATTGTAAGCTTATCTCCTCTAGATATGTTCTTTCTAGAATTGCTTGTTTACATTCTGATCCCAATATACATAACTCCAGGTTATTAGTATATTGGTGATCATCATGTTGTTGTATATCCTATCCTTGTTTTTACTTATCTGACCTATTGTACTTCTAAGGTTACATTTCTCTCTATCTTCTTCTTAAACATTCTTATCCATGTCTCTCTAACTTTATCCAATTAGTTCTGTATCGTTTGTATATTCTTCTCTCCTTTTACAATTAAAATCTTTCTAATTAATATTTCCCCATCTAAATTCTTCCATTTTGGTTGCCACGGCTGTTCTCTCCATAATGTTGTTTGCTTATCACTATAATAAAAAATTAAAATCTGTCTTGGTTTCTCCACACATTAGACATTTTTTTACCTCTTTATCATATCTTAACCTTTTTAAATTTATATCTCCAGTTCTAGCTCATGCAAACCCTGTCTGACATGATTTATCATATTCTATATATATTTTTCCCTACCCCATACTAATTTTTATTTCCCTATAAAGTCTCAATAAACTCTTTTCTCCCATACTACAAAATATTTCTTGTCTTTTCAATATCTTCCAATCTTAGGTTTATTTCTTTCCAGAGTCCTGTTTTGATATTGCCTATTTATCGTTAAGTTTCTCATAATTATCTGTTGTAAATTTCCTGCACTTTGAGATACCATAATCCTTTCCACTTATATTTCTCTTGGATACTGAAACATTCTTTAATAATATCACCCTCTCCCAATGTGGTAATTCTATATGTGTATTTTATAGTTTTCACACTGTAAGATAATACCTGAAAGCCAAAATGTAAAGAAAAAATGTAACATTGGAGAAACTATAAGCCCCTCTGTCCTAGTATTAAAAACAGAGTAATACATTTCAACATTTTTGTAAGACTTTCCAAAATTCTACTATGATTTAATAATAATTTATCTCTCTTTGCAGAATGAGTACAAAAACAGATATCCAAAAGGACTCAACCCAGTTCAAGTTAATGATATTGTCTTTTCACTTCATGCCGTGATTATAACATTAGTCACGATTGGTCAGTGTACTTTGTATGAGGTGAGTAACTGAAATAAATGTAGTCATTCAAAAACCACATATCAGTCTGTAAAATACAATATAATGTTTTATTTATGAAGGACATCTATTCCACATAATCTGTTGTGAATAATTGCATGCATGCCTTAGTGCTGTAGATTTGCAAACAAATGTAAACATGTAAATGAAACCAAATCTCAACTGAGAAAATTTTTAACTGCAGATCAGCAATACTTGGAAAAAATGCATAACGAAAACTTACATTGTCAAGCACTTTTAATTCTTGATGCTTATTTCCTGTTATGCAAACATAGGCATTTCTTAAGAAAGTGAGCTTATGTTTGTGTATTGATATCAAGTTTTTCTTCCATTAGGATATGTAGTTTTCCTTTAGGTTGTTTGCAATTCCTTTTTCCTGAAATCTAAGAAGTTTTCTTACAGTAACTGGAACACCAGGGAATTTCTTCACAAATTGCTCTGAGACATTCAAATACAATCCTTTAGATGGGGCACAGTATAATTTCATTCATGTGCTTTTATATGCTTGGTTGCTATAGTCTAACAAAGTAAATAACTCGAGGCATTTTCAGCAAAATGGATAAAGTCAAATGTCATGCAGTGATAAGATACTTTGTTTTAAAAGGTTCAGTGTCAACCAAGATAAAAAAGGAATTGGATTTCACTTTGAAAGACTCTTCACCTTCATTTTCTACATTAAAGAAATAGGCTGCTGAGTTTAAACATCTTGCGAACATTCAGGACATCTAATTACTGCAGTGACTGAAGAAAACATTTGAAAAAATCCACAATGTCATGTTAAATGATAGACAAATCAAGGCACATGACCAAAATTTTTTAAAAATTGTAAATCTTTAAAAAAGTTTTCATATGGAACTAACACAGTGAAGCTCATGTGAATTGAATCTGTCGTCTTGACACTCTTCATTCAAGGTACATGAACTTGTTAAAATTACAAAGATCTCATAGAACATTTTGAATGAGCATTGGCATATGTGAAAGCTTGCAGCATGATGGGTGCTGCATTTGCTAACCGACAATCAGAAGTGCTTGGACATGTTTAGATGCAACTTGATGGATTTTTATGATGTTACATTACTGTGGAAGAAACGTGAATTCACCATCATACATCAGAGATGAAACAGCAGTCCAAACAATGAGTTCAAAAGGTAGTATGTGCTCCAAAGAAAATCAAGTGTGTGTTCCTTCAGCAGGAAAGATGGTGACTACTATCTGGGATGCTTGGGGTGTAGTGTTGGTAGGTTATATGGAAAACCAAAAATGGGGAGTATTATGCAGCATTGCTGGAGCAATTGAAGGATGCTATTATGCCAGCACACACTTCACTTGCAATCACAAAATTGCATGACGAGTGATTTGAACTGCTGCCACTTGCACTATATTTACCAAATTTGGCTCCCAGTGACTTTTGAAGAAATGGCTTGCTGGACAGAGGTTTACTTCAGATATGGAGATTATAGCTAAAACAAATACTTATTTTGCAGAGTTGTAAAAATCATTTTGTACTCAAGGTATCATTGGTCTAATGTGTAGAGTTAAAAGGTGACTAGGTAGAAAAATAAAAAGAAGTTGGATCAAAATTCTTGTGTTATCTTTCTCTGGCTGAAAAATTTTCGAACCATCCTCATATACAACCTAAAGATTCATAACTGGAAATTTAAAATTTTTAGGATTCTCACATGGAATTTGGCTCTTATGAAGAAAGTATGCAACAAATTCCATATAATTTTCAAAAAGGATTGAACTTAAATGCAAAATAAATTTTGCATTAGAACTAATACAGTGAAGCAATTAATTTATTCTTAATTATACAGCGAGTCCATTTAATACTCTTATAAGTCAACTCATGTCTATCAAACTAAACCCAAATAGTGTTCCGAGGTCTTTAAGCAGCAGCTGTTTTATGACTCATCTGATTTGATGACTGAAATATAACTTTTGAGCAAGGAGATTGTGGATCGATAATATCAGGAGTTAATGTGTATTGGTAATGTTAGAGGTTATGGTGGATTGGTAATGTCAGGGGTTTTTCTGGTCAACCAGCCAGTGATTGTAGCCTCTGTGCATGGCCGGCAAGTGCTTAAACAAGATGCATGACACAAACTTCAATAAAAGAAAAAAATATGATTTTGTATTTGCTTATGTTTCAGAGGGGAAACCAAAGAGTGTCAACAATAGCAAGAACAATTCTGGGAGTGTTTGCAGCTATCCTTGTTATTAGTTTAATACTCGCATGGACTAATGTCTTCCATTGGCTCGAGTTCCTATATATTTGCTCATATATAAAGTTGTCAATCACCCTCATCAAGTATGTACCACAGGTAGGTTTTCTGTAATATTTGGGTTATTACAGTATATATTTTTTCATCTTATACCATAAGCCCAGACAAATATAATGCTATGCATTATAACAAAGGAAATTCATAATATCAACCTCACTTAGGTATTCATTTTTTATACTAAACGCCATTCACTTACACAAAAGTAAGACGCGTTTCGGAAGAATCACTCCCATCTTCAGTTGCTCACTGAACCGCCGTTACTCGAAACTATGGCTGGACAAACAGATGTTCCTGTGGTGGCCTCTGTTGGTTGAAGTAGGAAGTTGCTGAGCTCATCCATAGGAGAGAGTTATAACCCAATTCCACATAAATATGCAATTTTTCACAGTTTGGCACACAGATTGATGAATATTCCACTCACAGAAGCAGAGTACAAAATAGAATACAAACAAATAATAAAGACAGCTATAATCAATGGTTTCAACAAAGGCGCAGAGATAAAAATTATCAATAAATCTAAAAGACAAAAAGGGATAAGGAAAGTTTTCACATTGAAAAGCACAAAAGAAGAATACTTATTCAAAAGTTTCACCTACCATCCAATTTACCACAAAAGTTCAAGAAAATCTTCAAAGAACATGGAATAATGTTAGCCCCAAAGAACAGATACAACATCAAGAATTTATTAGGTTGCGCAGTAAAACACTTCATACCACCAGAACAGAAATCAGGAATTTACGAAATAAAATGTGCAGATTGTGAACAGAGCTACATAGGCAAAACAAAAAGAAATTTGGAAATTCGGAGGAAAGAACATTTTAGGAATATTTGATTTAAACAGGTGGATAAATCAGCAGTAGCAGCTCACTTTTGGACCAAAAACCATGAAATAAAACCGGGAATAAAACTGCTGAAACATCTTCACAGCCCATTGGAGTTATCCACTTGGGAAAACTTTTTCATATTAAAAATAGAGAAAACCTAATGAATTTCAAGTTTTCTCCTATGGATGAGCTCAGCAACTTCCTACTTCAACCAACAGAGGCCACCATAGGAACATCTGTTTGTCCACCATAGTTTCGAGTAACGGCGGTTCAGTGAGCAACTGAAGATGGGAGGGATTCTTCGGAAATGCGTCTTACTTTTGTGTAAGTGAATGGAGTTTAGTGTTAAAAAATGAATACCTAAGAGGTTATATTGCCACTCCATTGTCAACAGCTTCGTAAGTACAATATTCATAATATCAATTTTAAATGTACACTCTTTGACAAAAAAAAAATTAGTCATCGCTACATTCTACATGTTGATCGGAGAATTTTGGGGACACTTACAAATGCATACTCCAGTGGGTGCTTTGTCTATAATCGTAATTGTCACAATCCTAAGCATGTGGAATGAAAACGTTGGGTAGAGTAATGGTATATGAATAGTTTAGAAGGCATTCTGCATAAGCTCTTAGGTTCAAATTGCGCACTTTTTTATTAATTACTGTTATCGGTTCTAAAGTGTATATGTAAAACATTATGTTGCCTTAATATTATATTTTAATGCATCATTTGAGTTTTATGACATTATCTGTGTACGCACGAAAAAGGAATCACAAACTAATGTATTCTTTACAAATAACTAAATAAATATATGAACAGAAAAATTTTATCTTCTAAAGTGAAAACACATAGAAATAAACACAAATTCATATCATGTACAGCCATTCAGCATGGATAACTGCACCGCCATGGGTGGCCAAGGTCGTTAAGGCACGAATTCGTGAGCAGGAGGTCTGGGGTTTTAATCCTGCCAGAAACTTCCTGACTGAGGTTTTTTCCAGGTTTTCCTCATTCCTCATAAATGGCAAATGCCGGGGAGGTACCCTAAACATATGTCTGTACTGTTTCCTTCCTTAAAAAAATCCTTTCCCAATATATCATTTCATCTCATGTATTGTCATTGTTCACCACCTGTGGTGCCTCAGTAGTAAAAATGGGCGTTAAACACTATTAAAAAAAATGGATAACCTCCCCTTCTTGCATGTGCAAGGAATGTGTACTAAACTTATGTCGAATGTTTTGTTCCTTAAAAAAATCCTTTCCCAATATATCATTTCATGTCGTGTATCACCAGTGTGCACTGCTTGTGCCTCAATAGTGAAAATGGGCATTAAATACTATTAAAAAAATGGATTACTGCCTTCAATCTTCAAGTCATAGATGTCAGATTTCTACAGTAGTGTGGACAAGGGACTACAACATCCCAGGCTTCTTGAATTTGTACCCATAATCCATCTTTTGTCCTTCTTGCATGTGCAAGGAATGTGTATACAGTATATTGCATTTATGTAGAACAAATACTGATTCATTATAATACATTAATGTTAAAGCTTGCTGTGTATGGAATACAATATTACGAAACTAATTTATCACATTATCTTTATTAAAAAAACTCTTTCATGCTGGGAGGCAAACTCGCACTCTTAATAACGACATCACTGCAGACTCTGCCACAGAGCTAACAAAACACATATACTAATCGGTGTATTTAGTGCAAGCCATATAACACAACTGCTGCAGTGACTACACAGCCTTGCTGGTTACCTTGTAAACTGCATACTGTAACAAGTAGGATTTAGAAGAATTTTGTGTTCAAGAGATTACTCATTATTTTTGTCAAAGAGTGTACCTAGTTTTCCATAAATATTGCAGAACAATTTTGAAAGGAATTGTACCAGGTGTTTTGGTATTCAGATAACAGCTCTGCTGCCACAAACACCCTAATTGTTAGAGTTCAGATCCACCGGAAGTAATAAAATAAAACCTCAATCCATAATTTTCTGCGGTGTAAGCAAAAGAAAACTATGAATGTGGGTAATGGTGGATAAGGGAAGGAGTCTTAAAACATGGGCATCTCTAGCATGTTAAAATTGGAGAAGGGCCAAATGACTATAATAAAAGAAAGCTTACAGAAATATGTTACTGCATTAATTTTAAAATATAAAAATATTGAGGGTGTTACATCCCAGTGAGGTGCCCGTGATCTAAAATAATCTTTAGTTCTTTCATCAAGTTTCTCACATGCTTCAGGGAAACACCATGATAACTTTCATCATACTGCAAGAGCTTACAATGGACAATTAAAATGAGATTCTTTACTGCAAGAGTTCGTTTGTGGCTTTGTGTGTTATCTGTAATGTGCATCTTCATTTCTACTCACACATTACCTTTACCACAAAAATGCTTAGCCATACAGATAGCTGTCTCTTTGTGCTCCGGTCCAAAGTGGCAGCAGAGAAAGTTGAATGTTTCAGTCCTGAACGGCAGCAGCAGTGGAACTGGAGCCACAACCAAAATGCAAAAGGAATATGCTTTTTAACACTACGAGCTTGTGTCGTCGTTGAATGGTGTTTAACGCCCATTTTTTTACTACTAAGACACCACAGGCGCTGAACACTGATGATACATGAAATGAAATGATATGTTGGGAAAGGATTTTTTTTTCTTTTTAAGAAAGGATACGTTCCAGGCCTAATTTTAGAGTACCACCCCGGCATTTGCCAGTTATGAGGACAAGAAAACCTGGGAAAAACCTGTCAGGGAGGATGGTCCTGGAGGGATTCGAACTGCTGACCTCCCGTTCATGAGTCCATGCCCTAACGACCTCGGCCAACCGTCGTCAACCTGTGCGTTACTCTCCTGAAAACGTAACATTTATTGTATTAAGAATGGTATGGACAAATTATGGAGATTACAAGAAAGAGGGGGAGGGAGTTTGACTCATGAGCGATCAAACCCATCACTTTCCCAATAATAGCATGGCCCATGAACCTACTGAGCTAACATATGGACATGCTGGTCTTACTAATTATCTGCCTATATCTGTTAAAGTCATGCTATCTTCGGGTTTCTCAGCTGCTGCTTGGGACTGGAGCATCAAGACATGACTATTATGGTTAAGTCATAAACATACCATTACAATATTTTTTTTGTCTTCATGCACTCTTTCAGCGATGCCTTGCTGCTTCCCACTTGGAGAACAATATGTACCTTGCTGCAGCACGTTTCAAAAACATTGTACTGTGCTTGTTTCAATGATCATGCAATTTATTTGATTTGTGATTAAAAAATGTCATTCTGGATACAAATTATGCAAAACAAAAAAATTCTTCAATCATTGAATGAAAATAATACTTAAGAGGAATGATAAATCATTCCAGTTGTTTATAATGAAATTATGTTTGGGACTACATAAATCAAATGATGAACCCATAAAATATGCTTTTAGGAATAACATATTGATGTTTCACTGTTCAATACTTGGGGTTTAACCATGGAATGCGTAGATTATGAAAATTATTTTACTGTGATAGCACTTCTGGAAAATTACCAAGCAGCTTTAAAAAGCTGAAAATGAGCAGTACATTTGTGTAATGTATTATCCAAATTCAAGATCTGAACACCTGTGCTTTGTGAGAACCATAGTTGTTGTCAAAGCAGTGGCAGCATGTGTTAAGTAGAATCAAAATCAGAATTGATCGATCATGGCCCATGAGATGAACATATGCAGAAGTTACAATTCCAGAGTGTGAGGACAAGATCTTTGACTCAGGATTTTTTGTTGCTTTACTGGACATTTTTAACTGCAGAACTGAAACAGTAGAGGATATTGATATTAAACAACTTCAACAGCATTATGCTAATGAAGGCCACTGGAGAATTCTTTTTACTGACAAGAAAATACTCTATGGAGAAAGTTCTAACTTTAAATGACAGAGTGTGTCTTGTTCATGATAAACTTGCGAGAGGGTATTGAAGATTCAGAGAAGTTACTGTTTGCCGCAATAATGTTTTGTTGTGGAGTAGCTATGATGGTGTTACAAACTATTTCTGTCAAAAAGGAATGAAGAAAGTGGGCAAAGTATGTAAAACATTCTGTTGGAACTTGTGGTGAAGAACCTCAACACAACTTTATTCAAAACAGGCATGGAGCTTCCAGCAAGATTCAGTTCCAACTGACAAGGCAAGGTCCACCCAGAATTGGTCTGAGAGAAGCAATTCAGATTTTATTAAGCTTAATATTGTGCTTCTAGCAGTCCTGATCTGAACCTTCTTGACCACAAACTGTGGTCAGTGCTTGAGGGTTGGTTTGTACCTAACATAGTCTCAAGTGGTTTTTGGAGTTAGCAGTGGTACATTTTCCCTGGAGGTAGTTTGTGTGTTGCTATAAGTGATTGGCCAGTGTATTTTGTGTATATTTTTTTTTTAATCCTAATTCAATGCGCTTGCCAATCAAGGCATTGTAGTTCCACAAATGGATGGCAGAGAGCAGTAGCATAATCCATTTTTATGTGCACCACTATTGGCGCTGAATGATGGTGAGGTAATGAAGTAGCAACAATGGAATGAATGGCAGGAGGAACTGTAATACCTGGATAAACCTGACCAGATGCTGCTTCATCCTCAAATTCCTTTTATGGCCACTGGGATTAAACCTGGGCCACCTTGGTGGGAGATGAACAGTCTAACCACTGCCATGCATGTCATGTGTGAGGGCAGCAAGGAGTCATTTTGAGAACTGGTTGGTGCTAACTGGAATATACGAGAGAAACAACATATGAAAAACAAGCAAATGAAAAATATATTGAAATATGTTGTAGTTACTTCACTAAAATCCTGTAAAAAAATATATATATATATTCCCTGTTGCTTTTATGACCATAGCAATTATATCAATGCTACACTATGAACCGTTTGGTTTTGCATTGTTATACAGTGGCAATCTTGTAAAATATTGTCATATAAGAGTTAGTGAGAATTATTTTAGGGATGTAATATGCAACATTTATATAACCATGCATTTCTTCTATAATGGGTAAATTTTTTAAACCCGATATGTTAATATATTTGTTTTGACTGTACAGGCAATAATGAACTACAGGCGGAAGAGTACAGAAGGCTGGAGTATAGGAAATATTCTTCTGGATTTTACTGGAGGAATGCTCAGCATGTTGCAGATGATACTTAATGCATACAATTATGGTAAGAATTTTTATATCCTCTGATACTGAGTAATTACTTTGATAAAGGCATGTACTACATAGAAAGAGAGTAAAATTTTCTAAGGAAAATGTTTACATTAGCTCAAAAAACTTGAGGCATGAGGAAATAATGGAATTACAAATGTAGGATGTACCATAGAAATGCTCAGTTTGTCGGTAAAGTTCTTCACCTTCCTCTTGCTTTCTAATGTCTAGTACATAATGTTTACAAAGCTTATAAGAAATTTGGCAGTGAGAAATTTTTTTTGCTCCTTTGTAATTAGTTAAATAAAAATGCTTTTCTTGCTGCAAGTTCAATTATGCAGGAGAGAAGAAAATTGAGGGAGAGTTAGACAATCAGATTGCATAAACTTTAAAAACAATTGGGATGGGAGATGCATGGAGTCTGACAACCTGCCAATTAAAACAGAACTAGATATTAAAAAGCAATACTTGGACAAAAATTAAAAAGTAATCAGCACGGGAATAAATAGTTTCATATTCCTGACAGCACACAATGATCAAAAACACAACATACTTTCAAAAATTACATACAGAAAGAACATAGACAAAGTTTTAAAAATAAGCATTAAATCTGCCACTGTACTAACTAACCCTTTACAATATAAAATTGTGAAACTAAATCTGGATACACTGGTCTCCAATAAATATGACTGCCTCAAGTATTAAGATTCAAAGCACTTAGTACACTAAGCAACTATTATCCAACAAATATATGGTATAGAGTATATATAGATGGATCTCTTAAAAATGCAGAAGCAGGCTTGGTAATGTACAATTTTGAGGTGAAATTATGGCCTTAGAGCAGCTTTAGAAAATCTACTGTATACACCTAACATAAATAAAATAATGTTTAATTGGATTATTTTATGATTGAGTCTTACTAAACACTCTTATTACTTCATTTGTCTATAAATGTAGAACTAGTTTCACGAACCCTTGTTTGCATCAGCTAAAATGGCAGGCTGTGGGAATGTGTAATCTGCTCTGGTGGAGGTGTGATGAACTTAAAGATTATGTTTTCATCCCCGGAAGTGTCTTAAGTTCATTAAACTGTTTGTGTTTGTAAATGTAGATTTTTTTCCCATGTTGCTAATTCTGTAGGACCTTGTACTATTTTAATAGTTTTGCAATTAACATTTGTACTTAAAATAATTATCTTGTGACTAAAGCAGCACTACAAAGTATAATGAATTACAGTTACCCACCAACATACACTATAAATGAAATAAGAAAACTATATCATACAATCCAGATCAGAAATACAAAGTTTTACAGTGGATCCTGAGCCACATGGGACTAAAGGGGATTGAGATTGCTCTAGCAAAAAAAGAAGCCACTATAAAATTTAAAGCTTATTTTGAACTAGAACTTTCTCGTAAATTGAAACTAATAAAAAGATTAATAACTAAACAAGAACAACAAAATATTAAAAGGAAAATCCTATGAATATCTAAAGATTTTCAACAACTTTTGTTGAATATGACAAATTATTGTTACAAAATCACTCAAATTTCACTAATTTTGTTCTACTTATTTGGACATGTTTCAAAGGTGATTGCCTTCATCTTCAGCTTGGTCCCACTGGCTGCTTCCCAGTGTGGTATTAAGATGTCGCTCTGTGGCTTTAACAAACTTATTGATGAGATAGCGTTGTTTGGGAGATCAAAGCTAACCAAAAATTCTTTGTTTTTGTTTATAAATATATTTTCCCATACTGTTAATTCTATGGGTTTTTGTAGAGATTTTAATAGTTTGGTTCCTTTTGGAATTTGTGTTTTTTTTTTTTTTTTTTTTTTTTTTGCCAAAAATGGTCTGCCACTGCTGATTTTTGGCAAAAAAAAAACACAAATTCCAAAAGGAACCAAAACTATTAAAATCTCTACAAAAACCCATAGAATTAACAGTATGGGAAAATATATTTATAAACACAAACAAAGAATTTTTGGTTAACTTTGATCTCCCAAACAACAGCTACCTCATCAATAAGTTCATTAAAGCCACAGAGCGACATCTTAATACCACACTGGGAAGTGGCGAGTGGGACCAAGCTGAAGATGGAGACAATTGCCTTTGAAACATGTCCAAGTAAGTGGAAAAAAATTAGTGAAATATGAGTGATTTCATAACAATAATTTGTCATATTATAAAATATTTCACTGTGAAAATCACTGATACCAAAAACTTTTATTGAAACCAAGAAAAATTGGAATTGCCCAATTCTGTTTAATTTTTAGGCATGATTCCCTGTCAGAACATCTCTTCAGGATGAAGTTAGTCAAAGACGGCCATTATCCATTTGTAAGGACATGAATACTATCCTAAACAACATCTAATGAAATGCAGCCAATTTGATAGCATCAAACAAATTAAAAATAATTTGGAAGCTCTTTATGGGGAAGTTAAGGATTTTGTTGATTTTTTTTATCTATGGATGCTCTTTAACATCTCAGGTCATCAGCATCCCAATAAATTCAGGGCATGAAATGATGGTAAATGTTGATCATTCAGGCTTGAGGTTCTTTTACATGCCATAAAGTTATGACATGGGACCCCACTGCTTTACTTCCCTTCAGAAGAAAGCCATACTTAGGATTTTTACACCTGAAAAAATTCATTGATCCTGGCCAGGAGGAAAGCTAGGGAGAATATGATAAATATTAGCAACCAACCAACCATATTCTGAGATAAAGCAATAGCAGAAATCCTGTTTTTGAATAGCAAAACTTATTGAGACAAGACATGGGATGTCCCATTGCTTTTGGTAACTGCAGCACCTTAAGAGAATGAAATCAGAAACAACAGGTAAGGTCATACAGCTAATACAGTAATATTGAGTGTGTAGGTATCAAGGGAATGAAATCAGGGGAGAAAGTGATTTAATGAAGTTCCCCCAAATAAAAACATATACAGGTAACAATTTCAGGAGGAGAGGAGAAGATGTAATTTCAATATGATGGTGCTCCTCCACATTATGATAGAGGAGTAGTCCTGAGTTATGTTCCCTAGTAAATGACTCAAAGATCTATTGTGTAATTAAATGTTCTATGAGCACATTCTGTTCCATGTTAGTGTTTTGTTTCATCCTATTTTAAATATGCTTACTTTGTTTTATATTTTCTCCAAGTATTTGAATTTTTCTCTTTACATCAACTTACAATTTTAAATATTACCATAAGAGCTATGCCTTCGTCAATTCCATAATACTAACTGACAATATAAAGCTAATACATGTCATTATGACTCTGTTACAATATTTTAATTCTAAACACTTCATCCAATTCTTATCCTATATGTGTGAGTTACTTATTTTTTTAGGACTATATACACGCTAACACCCAGGTTATTATTGGTGTATAATAATCCTGTTCTAATGCTAATTTACTTCCATTCCCTTTCCTATTCCCTTTCCTATCTGGCCATTCTTTATCGTTTCTCCCTCGCCTTCCCTAAATATACTGTAATATCTATAAATTATTACACTTTTAAGGTTACATTTCCTTCCATCATCCTCTTCATCATTCTTATCCATTTTTCTTTAACTTTACTGAAATAGCTCCCTGTCATTTTTATATCTGTTGATTTCTCCACACATTAAACAATTTCTTATTCCTTTATCATATCCTAATTTTTTTAAATTCATAACTTCAGTTCTAGCGCAACCCTTCTCTACCTGTCTTATCACATTCTATGTATTTTTCCCTACCCCATACTATTTTTATTCCCCTATAAAATTTCATGGAACTCTTTTCACCCAACCTACTAAATATTTCTTGTCGTTCAATATTCTCTCAAGTCTTAGATGTATTTCTTTCCAAAATCCTCTGTTTTGGTAGTCCCTATTTATCCATACTTTTCCTAAACCTATCTGTTGTAAAAATTCCTGCTCTTTGAAATACTGTGATTCTTTCCACTTACATTTCTTCTGTACACTAAAACATTCTTTAATAATATTGCCCTCTTCTAATGTGGTAATTCTGAATAAATATTTTATAATTCTTGTGATTACTAGAAAAGCTATCAAATTCCAGCTATGTTATACTATTTGGGGATGCTGTTGGTAAACCTAAAATCAATTTACAAAAACTGGCATTTATTTTATCAACGTCTTTCCATGTTTCATCTACACCCCAAATTTCTAACCCATACAACATTTTAGCTTCTACTATGGTTGTGTAGAAATTTTTCTTAAACATGCTCTTATAACACTCGTAGCTGCTTTTCCTTTTATTTGTGCTATTGCTATTTTTTTGCTCATTCCAACTTCCATTAGAGTTTAAACCTGTCCCTAGATAATTAATGTTCCTTACCACTGGTATTTCTCACCCATTTAACTGCCCATTTTTCATTATTTAATTTTTTAATTTTTTTTTTTTAATTTCTGAACCGTTAGTATGTTTTTAGCTATATTGCTCTATACAAGTGCTTTATTTTTCAGTTATACATACTCTACACTTAATCTAGCCCTAAATACTGCTTAACTTTTGGCTTGTATTGAACAACCAATTATAAACCGATGCTCATGCTGAAGCTCACTCCAGACCATTATCTGTTCAATTGTAAAAGAGAAAGTATATATCCTCTTGTTAGCATTGGGTTGAGTAATTACAAAAACAGTAGCCATAATTGTTCTGCATAGAGTTGGAAAGTCACCTACTGAGACTTTACAGACCCTTAAAGTCCTAAAGATAAGCAAAGGTTTGTATATTGGACAATACAGGTATTTACCGAGACTGGTAACAGGAAAGAAAGATTGCTCAATCTACCTTGCATTGTATGAATAGCAGCAGCTTTTTTAATTATGGCATGAAAGATGAATTTTTCACAACAATCAATATCCAGGGTACGTAATGAAGACTTGAATTTAGAGTTTACTGGTGCAGTAGTGGACATTTCCTAATGAACAGAACTTGAGATGGCACCTGCAGTAGTATGGCAACAGTGGACATTGCAGGATTTGCTTTATACACAAGAAAAGTATTCACCATAGATAGTTTTAACCATAATTACAGTTAATGCTTCAAGCTCTCAAGAAACTTATTTAAAAGGCTACCATCGCTCTTCAGTCATGGCTTGGTGGAGCTTTTAAAGGTTCCACCAGGCTTAATTTTTGTGAAAAAGGTTTAAAAACCATGTCAAAGTGTACGTGGAAAGTGTGCTGAACCCTCTTGTAATGCCATGAGCCAAACCATATTTAACAATGAATCCTGGAGCTTCCAGCAAGATTCTGCTCCACCTTAGAAGATGAGGATGATGCAGCAGCAGTTGGAGGCTAATGTACCTGATTTCATCTCTACTGCTGATTGACCATCTGTTAGACCTGATCTAAATCCCCTGGACTTTAAAAGTGATCATTGCTAGAGGGGAATTGTTAGCAAGAAGAGGCACCATAATTGGAAGTTTAAAGTGCTCCTTGTTGGCAGCAGTGGCAGATTTTCCCATTGAAACACTCCATGCTGAGTAGAAGAAGGCCAGAGAAACTTCAAGTCTATGTAAAGGTACAAGGTGAACATTACTATTTTTAATAGTATTTAATGCCCATTTTTACTGCTGGAGCATCACAGGTGTGAAGGGATATTTTTTAAGGAAGGAAATATTATGGGACTAAGTTTAGGTTACCTCTTATGAGGACTGAAGAAAACCTGGAAAAAACCTTAGCCAGAGAGGATAGTCCTGGTGGGAATCGAATCCCAGACCTCCCACTGACAAATCCATGCCTTAATGACCTCGGCCACCCATTACAGCCTGATTAGTGTATGTAATACATATAAGTGTAATATACTAAAAAGAAATTAAAAGATCTCAGCCCATATCTAGCTTATTCACCAAAAGTGTGTGGCTGTATTTATGGCTCTATATTAGGTATATAGCCGAAGCTGTCAAAATTATGAACCTCTATTTGTTTATTCAAAATGAAGTAACATAAGTTGTTAACAGTGAAGCAATATATTACTTGATCATAGCAGTCAGCATAGTAACACTCTTATACCACACTTGTTTAAAATCCAAAATATGTTTCAATGACACTCGCTCTCATCACCAGGTGTAGACAGACTCTGATGAGAGCGAGTTGAAACATGTTTTGGATTTTAAACATGTAAGTGAGATATAATAATGTAATTATGCAGACTGCAATAATCAAATATAAATCTGTATTTAATATTTTTACTATTGTATCACAATTTCTGTGGTTGCAGATGATTGGGTGTCAATATTTGGTGATCCAACAAAGTTTGGCCTTGGTTTATTCTCAGTAGTGTTTGATGTCTTCTTTATGCTGCAACATTACGTCTTCTACAGGTAAAAAATATTATTGTAAAATAGGCATTTTTCACACAAGCCATGTTTTAGCTTAAAGTTTAAATCAGTGTCAGATAAATATTTGAGCTAAAGCCTGGGATTCAAAACTTGCAATGCTGATGTTCCTCCATCTTAACTGTCATGCTTTGTTTGACCATAACCACAAATCTTCCCTCCATTTGACTTATGTACTTTTGGAGACATCTTAAGGTCATCATGTTGCAGAGGGTTTATCCCTAAGAGAGAACAGGGTTTATATTTCAGTTAAGAAATATCTTCCCCTCTTTCCTCGTTTTCCAGTTTAAAGATCTTAAAATTTGGTACTATTACAAGGCCATGCAGATAACTGTAGCATGACTAACACTAATGTGCCTAGTTAGTATCATAAACATTTTATCAATTTCTTTATTCTGCTGTGCAAAATGTTAAGCCATCAAGGAAAAATGACCTTTGATTCAGTAGTAAAGTGATTGTAAAAGGACTGCATTGAATGAAAAATATACTTTGGGCCATTATAAATTATAGATAGCTAAAGAATGGGGTAAATAGAGAATATATTCTAATTAATTCAACATGTTCACACTAACTCCATTTACTTATATAACACAAGCAGGTTAGTGTGAACAGGTTGAATACATTAATGTAGGATATATTATCACTCCACTGTCTACAGCTTCACAAGTACAATTTAATCACCTAAATAGAAATATTAGTTGGATAGTAGGAGAGGGCAAAAAAAAACCATTTGAATAAAAAAGCCAGCAAAGACCAGAATGCCATATAAAAACTGAATTGAAATGGTGTGAGAATTATAAAAAAAGGAAGTATAAATTAAGATAATATATGCTATTTAAAAATAATTTAAATTTTGGTTAAGAAATGTTTAGTTTTCCAGTTAAATACTGTGATAACTTATAAATCCCTAAACCACCTTGCCTTGAAGATGAAAATAAAGTTGCAAGAGTCTAACAATATGTCTTCATTATATCATATAATTAAAATTTTATCCACTTATTTATTCTCTTTCTGCAAGACAGCAGATGCTGTGCAAAATTAAGTTTGTCAAGAAAAAAGTGCTCTTAAGTTCAGTAGTAAAATGATTGTTAAAGCTGTGCATTGAATGAAATGTTGGATTACGATACCTAAGTATATTGCAGATAGGGAATTTTTATCAAGGAAAACATTTTATAATAGTGCAGGGGAAAGTAAAACAATAAACTGCATATAGTGGTTGTGCATGACAAACAATTATGATGCATGGCTTTATTTGTATAACTCATGTTTTTACTCTATTATTTATCATGCTGAATAACTAGGACAACAAACTCTGTTCCACTACTAATTTATTTCACTCATCATCCAAAAAAACATTTGTGAGTAAATCCAAAAATTTGTGGGAAAAAAACAAAATCATCGGTTTGTTCTTAAGCAATTCTGGGAATTTTTAAAAAATTATAAATAGTTTATATGATTTATTATTTTGTAATGCTTATTTTAAGGGAATGCTTGGAATATGCAAATGTATGCCCTTATGTGAAACCTCCTTAAAATAAATCTGCAGAGTTGGGAGGCAATTAGTTTGAACTAAAATGTACATGTTAAAAGCATGAGTTTATAATGCATGTAAATTGTCTTAACTTTATACATATTCATAAACTTAAAATGCAAAAAGATACTGCATTTTCAAAATTCATAATAAAAGGTTGGACTATTGACATGTATGAGATTTTGCAACATTTTTACCTATCTTAGTATTTGTATAAATGTTGGAATAGCATTCTCTGTAGATCTTTTATCAAGTATATTTAATTTTGTTTGAGATATTCGCAGACTAAAAAGCACATTGGTGTCTAAAGCTTAAGGGTCATGTTTTGATCTATGTCAAAAATTCTTTACTTGCTTACAATATAAATCTCCTGCTCAGGTTAGTTGCTTAAATAACTGAACTGCCCTAGTTAAACATAAGAAACGGACTAACCACAAATGATAATTATAAGCAAGTCTTTGTGTCAGCACATCACAATGTACATCAGCATTGATAACATCATTCAATTGTCTGAAAAGGTAAATTATTTTAATAAACGTAAGTTGTTGAACCTTACCTTGAAGTATATTAAATATTATTATTCAATAATAAGTCACAAATCAGGCATTTCTGGACAAAGGCTTATATGACTTCTTTTTTCCCTTGTTTTGGTGTGAGGAACTTACCCCCCAAAATGTATCCTGGTATTTTTATTACATTCTGTAACACAAAGATAATAATTGTGCTGTTTTAATAAGTACCGTTGCAGCCCAAAAATAACTACAGAGCCTTCATTTGGATGCATGGCCAGCTTAATGGTAATTTGCCTGCTTTGTTTCAAATCAATTGTTCCCTCCTCCACTTTTCCACCTTGTTGTGTGTGCTGATGCCCACTCTGTGCTGTACAGGAGTTGAATGTTGTGAGACCATATATTTCAGTGCTATAGTGTGATAGTGCCAAAAAGTCTGTATACTCTAGCACACAGATCTTCATATATGATTTTTATGTGACAACAAACTCATGTGGAGAAGTGAGAAGATGATATATAGATAGATTTGCTGCTGTTTGTTACAGAGAAACAGTTTGTAATTTTGTGAATAGATTTAGGGAAATGGGATCTGTTTTTGATAAGAAACTGAAAGTAAAATGCTGTGTTCTTTAGAAGGAAAAAATCGATGACATAAGAGAAAAGTTAGAACAAAGTCCACAGAAATCCTTGAGAAAGCTTGCACAGGAATCAACAATTTTGCAAACCTCGGTTTGGAATACCACAAAAATTTATAATGAAAACTTTGTAAGTTAACTGTAGTTCAGGAATTGCAACCATGTGTTAGTGTGAGTAAAGTTAATTTCTGCAGTTGGGTGTTGGATAATGTTAATGTTTGCTCTATTGACCTGCATTTAGTTTTATTTTTTTTAACAACAAAGCAGGGTTTTATTTACATGGTCATATAGCATAGATACTGGAGTGCAGAAAAACCTGGCCTTGTACGTGAAAGGCCATTGTAAAATTGATAAATGGTGTGCTGTAGAAATCTATGCACTTGAATTTAAGGGGCTATGAATATCTGATTCCTCTGGCAAACAGCATGCTTCCTGGTGCCAAGCAAATCCCTGTTAAGCTGGCCATGCATCCAAATGAGGGCTCTGTATAAGACTGAGTAAATTAATAATATATGCAGGATTAACTAAAAATGTTAATTGGAACTTGTACAGTGAAGCTAATCATGTAATTAAGATTATTGTATGATTGAGTCGAACTACACACTCTAATTGCCCCACTTGTTTATAATATGTAGAACTAATTTCATGAACACTTTTGTTCACATCCTCAGCTAACCTTTGAGTTGACTGTTAGCTGAGGATGCAAACAAAAGGGTTTGTGAAACTAGTTCTACTTATGGGGGTGACTGGAGAGCATTTTCTTTGTGATGAATATTTTATGATTTTAAATGCCACCTGAGGCAATAAGAATACCTGGAAAAATTGCAGAGATCTTTTAAAGACTGCTTTTCACATACAAAAGTCTATAACTGGTTTGCACAGTTTAGATGAGGAAAAACAACCTTGAAAGAACAGGACATACTAGCAACAGTAGTTACAGATGAAAACATTCTTTGTATGAAAGTGCAAAGAACAATCAGGGAGATAGAGGAGTCTGTAAACATTATGTGAACTGAGTCTTTGAGGCAGTAAGGTCATAATCCACGGGGATTCTTCTTCGTTTTCCCTTCAACTGTAGTGGACACCATCAGTGGTGTGATTGCCGTAATCTTCTTGAAGACGAGACAGTGATCAACTCGTTGCTGGAATGGGTCGGCCGGATACCATGCTGAGTGTTTTTTCAGAGCTTCTTCTTTCCTGCTAAAGTTGTTTCTAAGCTTGTAAATTTCATTGCCTCCTAGTATAGGTGAGGATGATAATGAGATGTTGAAGCTAATATGTCAGTGTCTTGAAAACTAATTTTATACTCTCCCTCATCTAGGAGGGCATGCTCAGCAAAAGCTGATTTATCTGTCTGACCTAGGCCTTATAAAATATCAAGACGAAGAAACAATGCGAACCAATCAGCGACCAACACCCTACTGGCTATGCTTGGGAGCCCCTGGCTAGTTCCAATCCCCTTAACCAAGTGAACCAATCAGAGCTCAGTTCTACAGACACACATACCGTATATACCTCTATCCATTCCAGCAATGAGTCATTCACTGCCTCATCTCCAAGAAGACTATGGCGACCATACTGCTGATGATGTATTGGACCACAGCCTTACAGCCCAGAAGATTCAGTTCAGATAATTGATGTCATTCCTGGTAGTCTAGAGTAAACCATACTTGCCTCTTAGACTCAAGATAATTCACTCCTGGCCAATGGATTTTTTCGGGCGTAAAAATCCTGACTATGGCTTCCTTTGGAAGGGAAGTAAAGCTGTGGTTCCCATATCGTAGATTTATGGCATGTAAAAGAACCTCAAGCCTGAAAGAACAGGCTTCTAGCAAAATTTATTGACTGTTTTATGTCTTGAATTTTCTTTTTTAATTAGTGTTTGATGCCTGTTTTTACTGCTGAGGCACCAAAGGCGTGGGACACTGATGATACATGAGATGAAATGATATATTGGGAAAGGATTTTTTTTTAAGGAAAGAAGCGTTCCAGGCCTAAGTTTATGGTACCTCCCTGGCATTTGCCATTTATAAGTACTGGGAAAATCTGGAAAAAACCTAAGTCAGGGAGGACGGTCCTGATTCGAACCGGGATTCGAACCCCAGGCCTCCCGCTCATAAGTCTGTGCCTTAATGACCTCGGCACCCGTGGTGGTTTGTCCTGAAATTGAATAGGATGCTGATGAACTGAGATATTAAAGAGCAGCTGTAAAATAATCAAATCAGCAAATCATAAAATTGACACTGGTCTATGTTCTATAAACATTCATTCACTGCAGGTATAAGAAATTGTGCACAAATATATGTGAGGAAGTTTTGTCATTCAGTATGCCATAACCTAAATGAGGAACTAAAGGCAGGAATGTCAGGAAATGGTTCACATTTGGGAAATTGCAGCTCTGGATGTGTTCATGATCTTCACTGTGACAAAAAGTGAATTTACCAGCCCTGAAGTTATAGAGGCAGTTGGGAATCTGAATCTTCTAAATAACAGTCTCCTAGTGAAGGTTAAGCAGTGTCAACGTAGGTTGGAAGATGGTTGCCAGTTTTTTCTCAGCAAGTGGCCATTCCAGTAACAAAAAAACAGTCCCTGCCAACTAGTGCACCACATTTTGACTCCCCAGGTTCTTCAGAATGCTGACCAAAGACCGAATTTAAGTTCATCATGACAGTGCCTCTGCCCACATCACTGTGAAAACAACAGAATTTTTAAGAATCAGGAGTGACCTGATGAATCACCAACTGTGCAGTCCAGCTCTTGTTCCTCTGTGACTTTTATCTGTTTGCAACTATCAAGGAAAAACTGAAGATCCATTATTTGGGACTCCAAAAGAAGCTGTTGAGTTCCATGAAGAGAAGGTTGGTGCTATCTCTAAAGAAGTATAGCATGACTCCTTTCATGATTATTTCCGAAGGATACAACTTTGTAACGAGAGTGGGAGAGACTGCTTTGAAAAGAAAGAGGCAGAGTTGGTGAGTTATGGGCTTCTACTTAGTAGAATTCTGAAAATTAAATAACCACCCTCATTGATGCTCTGATATCTAATGTATTAAAAGTGCTCATTCTCAAGTTTTAGACACCATTGTACATAACTGTAGTGCTAAGAATCTTATTACATAACTGTTTAGTACCTTCAAGATTGTGGATTTGTATCTTTTAGAATTCCTGTAAGTATAAATAAAAACTTTCATTCAATTGGGAGATACAGGTACAATTTAAAGGTATTTATATCTGATTTCTGGTTTAATCAAGTAGTCCGTGTCTTTTGCATTAACACCTTTTTATGTTGTGTTTCAGACATGGGAAGAAAGTTGATCTCAGCTTGGCAGTATAGGCATTTTTATTTCTATTTATTTTAGTTGTAAGAAAGCATAGCTAGTTGCATACAGTTGTAGAGAAATGGAAAGTGAATTAGGAGCATGTAAATAGGGTTAGTGGTACAAGATTTGTAATCTGTGATCAGTCATGACTCTGTAGAGTATACAATATAGTGTCCTTTTCTTGTATGGTATGGAATGAATACCCTATTACTTTAACTCAAAGTGCAAAAGAACGTACATTTTAAATTCCTAAAGTCTGATCTATAAATATATTCAGCCATTTTAGTTCCTTCAACAAATAAGTATTTAAATTTTAAATTTGCTTTATAAAATTAATGAAATTTAAATGATTACTTTTCCATAACTAGTTATTACAAATGTATAATGTTTGCTTCTACTTTGCTTGAAATGAATATTTATCATAGAAAGTTTCTTTGGCCCAAACATTGAAATCCGATAGATTTATGCATGGTGCATACATTCTGTTGCTGTTGAGCAGTGTGTGTGTGTGTGTGTTGTGAAAAGAGACAGTATTGCGTACAAAAATGTTTGGAGCCATAATTTATGGAAACATTCACATTTATCATATCTCCTCAATTCCATTGTGCCAGAATGATAGCCCAGCTTCTGCATGGGAACCACTTTATAATTTATCAATATTTGAATTTATTCTAATTCAGGTATGTTGAAAATTAAAGCTGGGCTGTCAAGAATTTTTTAGTTCATATTGAACATGATTGCAGCTATTTTATTCCTTCAATGTATATTCTGTTTTTCAATTTAACATTAAGGGCTGGTTTCATCAACTTATGTTAAAAATACACCAATATGTTGTTCGTTAACATTGTGTTATAATTTTAACGTGTTAAGATTCCTATGTTCCACCAAGCTTTTCCAGCATAATGTTGGTTAGCGCATTAAATTTCTCAAATATTGCAAGTATCTAGAATTAATGCACTTCATTGTGCTTTTGTTTACTTAGCTGTACAATAATTAATGTTCTCATTGTTTGGTTCATAATCACATAAAAAAGCCATTTTCATACACCTATCATTCTTTCTATTTAGTTGGGTGTCATGACATGTATTGCATTACATATGTTTTGAGCTCTTGTTTCAGGATATAGATGAAGCATTAAGACACTTCCTTAAAGTAACTTCTATAGTCCAATAGGAGACCTTCAATAATTGTACCCATTTAAAACCGAACTCTTCAGGTGAGAATTGTTAAATATCAAACTGCTACTTAGCAACTATTCCTGATTGAAGGTTAGGAATACTTATTATTTGAATATTGATGGAAAAGCAGCCCATCTAAATACAATAAATTTCAGCTCTGTTGCCTCTGTGTTATTGAATTTTTAATATGTGTGCAATCAAATGTTCCTCGAACACCAGAAAAATGGTACAGTAATAATTGTTCATAATTTGCAGGTATTCCTCTAATAATGGGAATGTTAATTTCCTTTCTCTTTTGAATGCAATATCTGCAAAAAACCTATCTCTGAAAACTATAGCTTTTGAAATACCAGCATTGTCCCAAACCAGTGGCACAAAACCTTTACGTAACCAATGGGAAATAAGATGCATGTTTCTGTTTAGTATATTCTAATCTCTCTTTTATTTCTTCTACAACCTTATGATGATTGTTTTTTCACATTTTGTACCTTTGCAAAATTGCTCTTTTGTGTAAAAATTTCAGTCATTACATCCCTTTCTCTATTAAAAATGACTTAATACATTCAAATATAGAATTTTTATATTTTCAGCCAAATTTGCGGCTGCCATTTTTGAACTGTTAACAATTTAAACTTTTAACACAAGGCCTCAATGTTAATTTTAGACGAAGTTTGACATGTTGCCATAGTTAACATTGGTTGATGAAACAGAATTTTTGTTAATTTGAATGTTAGAGCAGTCTTGACTGCTTGTTATCTTACATCTGTTGATGAAACCAGCGCTATGTATTTTAATAAACTTTTAGAGCTCCCTTATTGCAGGTGTGATTTAAAATATCAGAACTATGTTATTTTTAAATTATTAAATTAAGAAATTGCTTATTTACAAGCAGTTTTAAAAAAATCAGTATTACTGAACTATTTATCTGCATTTAAAAATCAATTTTTGAAGTTTTATCTAAAAATATTGAAGTTCCTAAGGTTAGGTCAGTACTGAAAAATGTTTCAGTTTACAGTTTTCATTAATTTGAATTTATGCCTAAGTTATGACACATTACTTCTGTTTTAAGTTAAACAATTTGTTCAGTTATTTTCACAGTTAAATTCAGTAAAGTACTTACATTTAATAAAACATTACTTCAAAGAGTACAATTTTTTTCCCCCTCTAATTCTTGTATTTTCTATGGGTATCTGCCTGTAAGATAGATATGGTTCCCAGTTTCTTTTGCATTTATTGAGTCATTTTAGTTGTATACAACTGGATCCAAAATATGTACAAGCATGAGTGTCTTATGTATAGAATTTTAGTGATTATTGATAGTTTGATATTGTAGAAGTTAATTTATATGCAAGACTACATTTGCTCACAGAAGTATTAATAATGTATTTACAGAGAATGTAAAATTTTTGTAAGTTTTTTAATTGCAGTAAATAAAGTGACATGATACTGTTTTCTTTTAATTTGTATACAACCTATGATTCCCACTTATTTGCTTTTGTATTTGCAATGTGTTATGGTTGTTTGTTATTTTAGAAATAAAATTTTATAATGGCTTGCAGTGAAAGGGATTATGGCTCTTTTGGCCTGTAGTCATAAAATAAGGTAGCGTATGCATGCTTTGCTGAGAAATTATTCTAAGGCACAGCTTTTATAATCATTGCACTCATTCTAAGCTTCCTGTATGATACAATTTCCCATCTGTTAATCCTCCTCCTTTCGGTAACATGTGAAAACATAGATTTAGTTGTATTTGTTAAATTGTTAGTGAGCAGTTTTTCATTAGCAGAAGGTACAGTATCATTCCTAATACAATTGAAGTAGCATTCATTTAAAACTGTACTTAGAGAAATGGAAAGAATGCATTGTGGATCTCAGTGCTTGTAGGTTATTTGAGTTATGGGCCACCAGAGCATGGCTGCTTACTGAGGTAGTGCAGCTGCTGCTACCGGAAAAAGTGAGAGTCATGTGCAAAGTTAATATTTTTACTGAATACATAAAATGATACCATATTTCAAATTGGTATGATAATACTAACCTGTGTTATAAGAGATGTTGAAACTTTACTCATCATAAATATGTTGCCGGCATCTGCATAGGAAATTCTTGTATTTCATTTAACTTTTCTTCTGTAAGAACATGGTGGTTTGGAAAACATTTCTTGTCTTTCAGAGATCCTGTCTCTTACTTTTTAACAAGCTTGCGATCAATTTCTCTAGCTGGAACATGATTGCCAGAATATTTTCTTGCAAATTATGTTACCATTTCTATGAAAAATCTATTTTCACATATGTATCAAAAATAATCCTTTCAAGATTATATTTATGTAACTGACAACACTTAGCACACAATTTACACTGAATGAAGTAACACACAAATACTGACTACAAGCTGCTACCGACATATGCATTATACAGCCTTGACAACTCCTTAGCTTCTCTCAATACACAGCTGCTCTCTACCAACCTGTAATAACCTCAGTAGTGTAAGTGAAGCAAGCTGCAACTAAAGTTGATGTTCTTGAAGCACATCAATGCACCATTTTCTTAGTGTGCACTTGCATATGAGGATTAATGAACCCTGCAGCATCATAAGCCCTACTCTTACAGCTTTTTGCACAGACATAATGAGACATTTCCAGCCAATCCATGTGACTGGAAATTAAACTGAAGGGCCTTGTGGAAGCATTCATTCATCAACACAAGAATCAGTAAGAAATTAATAACTCTCTCTTTTTTTCCTCTTCCCTCTCTTTTAAATTACAAGAAAACTGCAAGGATTCTATGTCCTTACTGCTCACAAAGGGTTTTACATCTTGATAGCTGGCCATGCCTATACTCTGACTTTGCTTCTTTTGCATTTTGCACTAATTGCATACCAACTACAATTTACGTATCATAAAGAGGGGTTTCTTGTATTCAATTTGGATTTTCAGAACATTATTATCCAGTGTTGTGAGTGTTCACACTTCATCTGAAAAGAAAACAAGCTGTGAGTTGATTAACCTTTCATTCACTGATCAAAGAAACCATTCATAAAAATGCACATGTGCTATGGAATCACCTTCTCATAGACAGTGGATGAGTGGTTTGAGTTAATTTTATTGCCGTATGTGCAGAAGATACTGAATCTGTAACTTGTGCTGATTCCGATAGTGATTCTATTGATGAACATTCAAGATTTGTGCCAATTTCGTCTAATTTATCTTATGTTAAAACTGTATGTCTTGGTGTGTTTCTTGTTTTGCTCTGAGCAAGTAATATCAAATTGATTCACAAGATTGTGAATTTCAGTTCTGGAAGGAGTAAGTGAATGAATATAGACTGGTGACTGCTCGAAAGTTCAAGAACAGAGAGGCAGCTGTAAGTGGGGAGGAGAGCTGGCCTTGTCTGAGATGCAAAAACCCATGTAAGCAGTGATGAGATATTCTGGTACTTTTATGATTAATTATTCAATATAATATACATCCTTTTCAACAGTTTTCATCCATTTTTTAACAAGGGCACATATTTCCACATGGTAAAATCACTATATTTTCTCAGCCTTGGCACACAGAATTTTGCAGGATTTCCTCATTTAAAAACTGATGTCCCAAAGAGCATTCTGGAACCACTCCACTTTCCATCAGCCAATAAAGTTTGCCCTTCAGCTTCTGTATAGCAAAGAACCCAGTCTAACTGTTAAGATATTCACTGTTTCATTCCCATAAACATTTTTCAGCTTTTCATGAATGCAAATAAGCTTCTTGCTTTCCAAATTCAGAATTTTTGTCACAGCTCTCTGTCATATAAACATAACATTAGCAAATATAACATTTAATTTCGTGTCGGAACCAATACAGTGAAGCGACTATTATGTTCTTAATTTCCTAGTGAGTCGATTTAATAATCTTAAATTTTCTAGTGAGTCGATTTAATAATCTTAAGAGTCGATTCTCAACTGAGGATGCAGGCAAAAGCCAGCGAAACTAGTTTTGCATAATTCAACAGTAAGTGGAGCATAAGATTATTAAATCAACTCACTAGGTAATTAAGAACATGACATTAGATATTTTCTAAAATGATGCAGTGGTATTGCTAATGAACTTAGAAGAAAGTTTAGAGAATTGTGCCAAATTCAAATGTCATATTACCAACTTATAGAGTCAATAGAAATGCCCTTTTGGTACAAATTAATGAAGAAAGGTTTAAGCAGTGAAATGACTGGACATAGTGGAAAACTTATATAAACAATACCTTTCATGTAAGATGTGAAGAAAGGTAGTGACAATAATAGTAACTCAAGCAATATGTTACTTTGACAAATGTTAAAGGAGAGAGAGAAAGTGTTCAGGGATATGAAGACTGAAGAGTTGCAGAAACTGGGTGGAGCAAAATGCTGTCCTATTTGTAAAGATCATGGGTATGCTATTCACATTTATTTGCCTGTCTACGTACACTGAAGTGGAGAAAGGGGAAAGGAGTTAGCAGCCATAAACCTGGGGTGCACAATTTTACTAGTGCTAGTGCTAAATATAAAACAGAGAGAGAGAGGAAGAAAGACTTAAAAATTTGTAGTAGTGCAGCAAACTTAACAATTTAAACAAAAATATCTATACTTCTGTTTTGTATGGCAATAAACTTATCATTGATCCTTTGGTCAGAGTTTGGAAACTGCAGGATGAAGTCTTGTCTTTACAGAAAGCATTGTATACTTCCCATTTTTTAAATCACAGTTTGATTCAAATGTAATACTTGGAGTAGTCTACCCAATTTTTAGGAATTGCAGCCGTATGCATAAAACATCTATTTTATTTTTTTCTTTTTTAAGCAAATTGCGATTATACTAATAGAATTCGATTTGAATAATCTTTCCAAACATCCATTGATCATACCTACTAGGCACTAAATAAACAAAAACATTATAAAGCATGGTACATATATGCATGTCAGCTGTTGCATTTTTTTTTTTCTCAACGAAACTCTGCATATAATGATTAATTAAGAAAAGATTCTTCAAGTTTGTTAACCAGCAAAATTGGACCATTAGGGATGGGGGTTAACCTAAAGCAAACATTTTTTAAAAATTTGAAAAATTGCTTTAGCAGCCTCAATTTTTGCTTTATCTCAACGAAACTCTACTTTCTTTAAATTTCATTAATAAAAATTGTTTCCAAAAAGCAGGGCAATCGAGCCATTAGGAGTGGTGGTATACTTGAAAAACAAGTGGGGGTTAAAGCAAAATTTAAAAAGTGCTCTAGCAGCCACAATTTTAAATTTTGTAATGGAAACTCATATATGCCTTTGAAATAAAATATGAAAAATAGTATCTGAAAATCAGTGAGGGGGGGTTTACCTGAAAATTAAAAATCTCACTAGCAGCATTTATATTTGTTTTTTTCATAACAAAACTCTGTATGTACCATTTAAATAAAATAAATAATAAGGTTTTGGAAAATCAGTGAAATCAGGCTATTAGGGGAGTGGGGGTTCATGTAAAACTCAAAATTTAAAAATTGCTCTAGCGGCACCAATTTGTTTCTTCACAACAAAATTCAAAATGACCATTTAAATAAAATAAGAAAAATAATTTCTGAAAATTAGGGAAATTGCACCATTAGGAATGGGGATATACTTGAAAACCGAAATTTAAAAAACACTCCTATGTTTAATTTTTTCTATATTATTTTAAAATAAAAGGACAAATTAATTCAGCATATAAACTGTATTTATAATGATGCACATGTTTTATATTTAACAAAAGCAATGAAATATTAATTTAATATGTGTGTAAGAATTATATTTGTGTGTAAGAGTGCTCTGCAATAACCTAAAAAAAATTTTTGTATTGCATGTTTGTACTACAATAACATTTAAATTAAATTTCAAAACAATGAAAATTGATGCAACTTACGATTGTATTTATTTGCTTTGTACATTGAATTGTTTCTGAATAGTAATATATTTTCGTTTTATTGAAACATGTGAACATCATCTTCAATAGGCAAAGTTACTCAAAACTTTCTATTCTAATTTAGTGAATATAAAGATATCAAGGGCTCAGCTCATAAACTTGATTACATTTATAAATGTGTAAAAACACCATACAGTGCAGCTTTGTCTATCAGTGGTAATATATTTCATTTAATTAATAGTATACCATTAATTTTTGTGATTCAGTCACAACAACAACAATAATAATAATTCTAAAAATGTGGTTTCTCTTTTGTAATACTTATAGGTTGCAAGAATTCTAATGTTATTCCCCTAATATGACACAGTAATGTCATAACTTATTTCATTTCATTAATTAATAAGGCCTAATTGGATTTTATATTAATTTTTATTAGAAGTTATTCAACTCAGTTAGGAATTTGCTTAGTTCATGCAGCTCCTGCATGACAGACTTTTTAATTTTAATTTTATCTTTCAAGGTTTAAAAGAAAAAATACTTAGAATGTAAACTATCTATAGTGTTAATTTTTTTTATATTAACACAAAGCGAAATAAAACAAGTACTTCACAAATTCACATGAAAGTTCACTAGCCCTAATTCAACAACAGCTGAATACTAGCTGGAGTATCCAAATCAGAGCATTGTTACTTCAAATGCAATATTATTTGATATGGAAATAGCCACAAGCTGTCTTATGTTGCCATTAATGAACTGTTTGAAAATGAAGAACCAGACTTGAAAATTTCAGGTTTTGAACCCGAATCTTCAGCCTTCTGGGCTAATACTCAAACAAACCGAGCTACTGTGTCCTCTAAGCATGGAATAGCAAACCTTCTCATCTGATTCTATTTACCCTGCAGACTTCCCTGAGATTTCTTTAATGTGAGAGTTTAATTCTTTAAGAGGTGACTCATAAAGCTATGAGTACTTATGACCCAGGCATCTAATTTAACCACCAACTATATGGGGATTAATTTATGTATGGAAATTATTCTTTCACATGAGCCATGTGTAGGACATAAATTGGAAATAAAGAATTAAACTTGATAGAGGTTTGCTGTTCTGTGCTTGGAAGAGGACACAGTAGCTAATTTGGTTAGTACCAACCGAGAAGGCTGAAGATCTGTGGTTCCAATCCCAGCCATGACCCAGATTTTTCAAGTTTGATTCATTTCCAATTTATGTCCTACACATGGCTAGTGTAAAGGAATGATTTTCATATATAACTAAACCCCTATATAAATATGAATTCATTTCCAACAAACACAAACAACATTACAATTAACATATTTCCATTTTTTTACACTTAACCAAATACTATTACTAAGTTCTTATTATATTACCAGCCAACACTATATTTATTTACTTAGCACCAATTATATTACAAAATAGCTAACTTACCCTGCATCTTATATAATCAAAAATTACCCACCTAAACTCTTTTCATTCCTAATACATTATAACTCCAAGTTATTGATGCATTGGAGACCGAACCATAATTAATTTCATTACTTCCATTCTTATTCTAATAATAATTTTTTTATTTCTGATTTCCTATATTTAAACTCTTCTCCTGTAGTACTTCTAACCTTCCTCCATCATTTATCCCTAACTTTGCCCAAGTAATCTCCCATCATTTTTATTTTTTTATCTACTTTAATTCCTAATATCTTCCTTATTAAAATTTCTCCCTCAAATTTATTCCATTTTTCTTTCTATACCTGTAGTCTCCACCACTTCATTTGTTCACAATATAATATGCAATGGTACTCATCAGGTTTAGTACACGTGGCAAAGATTTTTTTCAGTCCTCCCTACTCCTTTGCTGGCCCAAACAAAACACTCCCTCCCAAATTTATCACAAGTTTCAAGATACTTCTCCTCTCCTCAAACTCTTTTTATCTCTCTCTCAGTTAACTCTTCCCTGTAAAGCTCACAAAGGTATCTTGTTTCTCAATATCTTCAATTCTATCTCTTACCTCTTTCCAAAACTATATTATATTGCTTATTCATCCAACAATCCCCCATACCAATTTTTCAACAATATCCTGGGTTTCAAGTACTCAAACCTTTTCCATCCAAGCTTCCCCTGTGTACCAAGACATTCCTTGACATTCTCTCCATCTAATATAAAACCCCTATAGTTGGTGATTAAACTAAAGTCTGAGTATTAAGTACTCAGAGCATTATGGTCATTTCTTAAGGAATTAATCTTTCAGAGAGAGAGAACTTGTGGATGTCCTTAAAGAATATAAAATCAGATGAGGGAGATTTGCAATTCCATGCTTGGAGGAGGACTTGGTGGCTCAATAGGTTAGAGCATTGGCTCAGAAGGCTAAAGATCCATGGTTCAAATCCCAGCCATGACCCAAATTTTTTAAGTTTGATTCTTCATTTTCAACTTAAGTTCTATACATGCTTATGTGAAAAAACAATTTCCATGTATATAATGTTTCACTAAAATTATCTAAGTATTTTTTAAATATACTTTGTTTTACTTTGTAATGCAACAACAAATGCCACTCAGTGTTCTTTGAACTGAAAATATGTCTTATCCTAGAGTAAAGTGTGCTAAGAATACTAAATGACAAATACACAATATTGCTGAATTTTATAAAAATAGAGTTAATAATTATCAGCAAATTTGGCTATATATCCTATAAACTGAATGTGTTGCAAATAGCAAAAGCTATTGAATATTATAAGCAATATAAAGAAAAAATTTCAATATCAACTGCATAACATTTCTTGCCAAGATGGTTGAGTATCTCCAGATAAATTTTGTTCAGAGACCTCTTCTTTCAGGCTTGAGGTTCTTTTACATGCTATAAACCTATGACATGGGACCCATGGCTTTACTTCCATTCTAAAGGAAGCCATACTTAGGAGTTTTACACCTGAAAAAATCCATTGACCCTGGCTGGGATTGAACCCATGATCTTGGTTCAGGGGAAAGTATGGTTCCACTAGACCACCAGGCCTGATTCCTGAAGGAAGAGATGAGATGAGATGAGGTTGACACCGGGTGGCTAGGATTCACGATCATTAGATGAGGTCCCTAATTATTTCCAGATAGAACACTCAAACACTGGTGGAGCCCTCCTCCAGAAGTTCTGCTTCCATACCAGATACCAGGGTAGAAATCTTTCCCAAAGTACAAGTCACTGTCATACCACATTATGGCACTTTTACCTGTAACAGAGCCAAAAGAATAAAATGGGAGAGTAAAAAATTAGTGGAAAATAAAGACCCACCCCAACATTTGCTTAAATGATCAGGGGAAACCACGAAAGAAAGAATGGTCCCTCCTGGGACTTCTGGAATGTGAATTTCAAATATTGCTGACTGTGCCACTCTGCTCAGGAACCACTTAACAGAACCTTGCCTTCAGATTACAAAAGGTATTGGTTTTCTTAATCTCATTACACTCGTGAGACTAAATAAAGGATAAAAATCTGTCAAGAGATAAATTTAATTTCTGAAGGAGCATTAAGAAGAGCAATTGGTAATTTTATAAACAGATGAAATTGACACATAAAGTCAGCAGGGTCTCTCTGAAAATGCCAAACTTTGTTGACAGATTTGCAGTTTGATTCCTAAGTCAGCAGTCAGACACCCATTTTTTTTGTGCACTCTTCTTCCCACAAAATGTGAAATAGGCATTCCCCTGAAATGCCCAGAGCTATAACAATTTTGGACATCTCTTTAATCCAGGCCCACATTGTGTACCTTTTCAATAATTTTTGATGTCGTGAAGGATTTTGGTCTTTAGCTACATGGGTCATTTTCCAAGCTTTCATGACAGCATTCAAACTTCATGATCCACTTGAAAATGATGGTGCAGAGTTCCATAGAATGTTTGTCATATCTGTACGAATTTCTGTTGCATTCATACCCTTCTTTGCCAAATACTTAATAGCTGCACGATGCTCAATGTTTGCCATTTTTTCCCGTATATCTGCACTATAACAAACAGCTATTATGATTCTTGACCAATTCATGTACCTACATATTATTGCACAAATGTTTCTATGAAATATGTCAGATTTTGATAACAAAATTGCTTTGGAACTGCTGCTGTAATCTGTGGGTCATTCCAAGAACTTACCATTGTACAAGATTATATTAAGAAAACATTGTTGCAGTGTGTTATAAAGAAGAAATATATCCTGTTTCAGAGCTCCGCAGTATCAAGAGATACCTGGTGAAGATCATGTGGACCCTGCAAATGATGTAATAATACAACCAGTAAATGCACATTATAAAGCTGAAGATACATAGCACTGAAGGCAGGAAAACTTATTACACAACAGAGAAAAATTAAATTGATGTTGCTATTGTACTGTGCTACATGTAACTACAATATTTGGGAATATGGCACAGTGATGAAAGAAGAATAAGATGGATTTAAATGAAAATGAGGAAAAGGGCAGGTGAGGAAGTTTATAAGACATGTTGGAGAATTCTGTAAGAACTTATTGATTCATTTATCACTTGCAGTTGCTAGACAGTGGTATCACCTAGTGATTATTTTAGATGTTAAAGAAATGTTGATTTTATTTTTTTTTCTTAGCATCAGTAAGTACTCTTAACTAAGAAAATTCTTAATTCTTAAACCACACCTTTATCTCCATATGTCATATTTATCAGCAAATTAAGTGATAGAACAAATCATTGGACAAGCAATGGCAAAAAAATGCATTTTATTTGCTATTGCTCTATTGAAGACAAATATTGAAAAGTGTAATTCTGACTGGAATGTCCCATGGTGCATTTTTTTTAAATATTTTAGTTTCAAAATCTGCAGTCTTCAGTGATTGGTCCCATAGCATTTGTGATGCTAGTGAACATTCAAAAGAAGAATACTTTGCAGCAAATGAGTAATATAAAAAGTTCCAGTGTTTGTATAAACTTGTTAATGTACTTTATGAAGACTAACATAGTAGTGTCTAACACTTAAATATATTAACTTACACTCTTGAAGTTATTAACAGTAAAGTAATAAAATAATGTTGATATAGAGTTGGTTTTTAAATGTTTTGGGCACATTCACTTCCACATCAGTAGAAGATCAACTGGGAGAAGCATACTCAGTAGGCAGTCAGAAATTTGTCAAACATATTCAATGTTGATGTCTCAAAATTTATGATGTGGTTTTTATTTTTGATGATGTAAATTTTTTCCCATGTTGTTAGTGTCAAAGCATTGCAAGTGTGTGTGTTTCAATATATTTTTTTTAATCAATTTTATAGTTTTTTGACCAAAAGTGGTCAAAAGTGGGCTGGTATTACTAATTTCTCCATCTGTTACTATACTAGGATGCTTGTATGAATTACTTTTCTTTTTTAGTGTCTATGTGCATTTTTTCCTTTTTCTTTCCTTTTTTTTTTTTTTCTGAGTTTCTAAGAAAACGCCTATTACATTTTTTACATATGTGTTTTTACTGTACCATGTGTCAGTATCCTCTTAGAAAAGTGAACAAATGAATTCTATTAAGAAGAAAGAGAAAACTAGTCTTCACAGAATGTGTTCAAAATTATGACCATCAGCTACAAACAAGCTTACAGCCTATCATGTAAAGATTGCTGCACATGTTGCAGCATTTAGAAGCTTCAGAGTAGGTGGCTGTAATATGTAATTTCATATCTTCTGATGTAATTGGTATGTCCTTGTAGACAGAGTCTTTTAGCTTTCCCCACAGAGAACTGTCTAAAGGGGTCAAATCTGATGAATGGGCAGGCCAACATACAAGTCCCCTTTATCTAATCCAACAATTTTGAAACAATCAGTGAATACAAGCCATAGTATGCCTATTACGATATCTTTCAGCTTACATATTACAAGAAAGAACAGCATTCTTTGTACATTCTCCGTACACCATGAGATGTCAACTTTTTCAGCATTAGTAAATCTATCTTCAAGCACATCCTACTTCAAGAACTATCATAATGTATTAGCAAGGAAGTCCCAATGCAATCAGCGTAAATAAAAAAATGTAAACAACACAGGTTAGTACTAAGCAGTTAAATGGAGTGGAAAACTGTAGGTATTTTAAAGTTCATATTATGATAGCTAGTAAACTACTTGTACTAGAAGTGTTCTAAAACACAATTGACATTCTGATTTCCTTTAGTTTATTTTCTTGATGTCAATAGGCATTGTTCCATTTGAAAAAATGTACCTTTTTTTCAAGAAATACACTTTCTAATAATTATTATTATCTGAATATGGGCTGCAATTATGAGCCCTTATCTAAACTTCACTTCTGTGAAAGCAGCACATAATAGCACCTCTGATTCATGAATATTTGCAGTGCAAGTTTTAGATGATCCACCTGTATAGGTAAACTACCCACAGTGATAAGTACTTAACAATAATAGCTTTAGTCCCAAAATATTCCAGCATGCCATCCTCAACAGCCTCACATACAAAAATGTAAAAGAATTAAAAATGTCACAGACACAAGTATGTCATTATAAGTAAAGAACATAAGCAATTCAAAAAATTCACATATCACCCCAGATATTTCATAAATTTTAAAAAAGTGTTCGAAAACACAACATAATTTTGGCTCCTTAAAACATTCACACTATAAGCAATTTATTAAAATTGTACTGTAAAGTTCATATACCTTCTGACAGGAAGTCGGATATGTTCAAATCAATTGCAAAGACTGCAGTTAGGTATAGGAATAACAAAGAAATTTTGAAGTCCGTACCAAAATTGTCAGTGGCAGTTCACTTTTGGTCATATAGCCTTGAAATTGATAAGAAACACAAAATTATTGAAACACACTTGCAACCCTTTGGAACTAACAATATGGGAAAAAATGTACATCATCAAAAATAAAAATTACTTCATAAACTTTGAGACATGGACAATGGATATGTTAACATTTTAAAAAAATTGAGTGGAGATTGTAACATACACACCACTAAAATTCAATAAAATGGGGAAGTTTCGGAGCTCCCGAAACTAGTCTTCCATTTTATTGAATTTTAGTGGTGTGTATGTTACAATCTTGACTCAATTTTTTTAAAATGTTAATATTTGACATCACTGTTACAAAAGTTCATTAATTTTATACAATTGGATATGTTGATAAAATTCTCTGACCACCTACAGAGCATGCTTCTATCAGTGGGTATTCTATATTCCCAAAACATTTCCAGTTAAAAACCAACTAAGTAAAGCGTAAGTTTCACCAGAACAATTCTATATCAATATTACTTAAATATTTGTTTAGAAGCTATTAATAGTGAAGCAGTGATATCAGTGGTAAGTTTAGGGCTGTCTGGGTGGTTGGATCTGACTTATTTCTCTGTCAACATTCATTGGATGTAATAGAATTTACTGAATTTGTCTAAAGGTTAAATGTCAATATTCATTAACTTGTCGTGGTTTTCAAAAAGAAACAATAGTTCTACTAGAGAATGTATTTCTTTTAACAAGATGACTTCTTGCTTACATAGATTCATTAATCTCACAAAAACAATACAAAAAAAAAAAGAATTACAACATACAGGGTTAGTTCAAAAGTCCCACACCACCTAAATAGCTTTAGAAGCAAGTGGTTCAATGGCATGAAACTCTGAACTTTGTGTATGGCTGCATACTGAGAACTCAGAAATGATATTACCAACTTTTTTATACTTCCAGTTTAGAAGTAACTCCAACTTTCCTATTTTAAATGGAGTATCCAATATATGTTTACATTTTCAAATAACACTAATTAAGAACTTTTCAAAAAGTACCCACACAGATACTTCTGCACTAATTTATAGCTGCTAAATTAAGAAAACAAAAAAGTGTAGCAAATAATAAAATTCTACTTCTTTAACAAAATGGCCCCACAAAAGGAAGTTCAAAGGTAACAAATCTACAAATTTTGCGGCCACTCTATGTGACCTCTCCTATCAATCCATCATTGTGGAAAAATCCAGTCTAAGTGCTGAGAAACATTCTGTCCATGTTGAGCTCTATCTTGTTGAAAACAAATATCATCTCTGGGCAGCCCATGGTTGACTGGATATAAAAACTAATTTCCAATAGCCAGTACTGCGTGATTTCCAAGAAAATCCAAATATCTATTAATGTTTAGCATTAGGTTTCTCTAAAGAAGAAAGGACCAAAGATATTATCACCAACAATGCCAGTCCAAACATTAAGTTTCTGTGAATACTGCATATGCTTCTCCTCCATCCATTGTGAATTTATGTCTGACCAGTATCGGCAATTATGTTTGTTAACAAATTCATTCAAACATAATGTGGCTTCATCTGAGAATACAATTTGTCTAGAAAATCTGATTGTTGCTAATGTACTCCATCATTAATTCACAAAACTGCATTTTTCTATTGGATTATCCTCTGAAAGTCCCTGCAGAAATTGAATTTTATAAGGATATTGCTTGGCACTTTTAAGGATTTTCATCGCGGAACATTGGCTTATATTTAATTTTAATGAGAAATTTGTAGTGGAAACTTTTGGATTTTCTTGCACACTGAGGAGAACATCCAATAAAGTATTCTCTTCAGTTGCACTTTTAAGGCAACCTGATCTTGGTAAGTCCTATACTCTTCCAGTTTGAGTAAATTTCTTTACAATCCTTGTCACTGTAGTATGTGAATTGCCTTGTGATCCAGATGTATATCATTAAATAAATTTGCCCCCTCTTTCAAGATTGTTGCCTGTCTCTACAGTCAATGTTAATTAAATTTAGAATTCTTTGCTCAACATCATATAATATTATTAAATACACTAGGTGTCAGATTTGATTCCTTAAATGAGATATTTCTCTATCAATAAACATGATTCCATGGAGATAAACAAAGGACAGTAATTATGTTATTATTGATAAAGCACAATAAACAAAAGAGACTTTTAATTATTTGGTATACATTTTTGTTTTCTTGATTTAATAACAATAAATTTGTGCAGAAGTATCTAGTGTGGAACTTTTTGAAAAGCTCTTAATGAGCATTTGAGTTCTCAGTATACAGTTATCCCCACACACCAAGTTTCATGTCACTGAACCACATGCTTTAAAAATTATTTAGATAGTATGGAACTTTTAATTAATCCTGTATATTCAATACAGCAGTAATCATGGGTTACAGTACTAATTACTGTAAAAAGATTAATGCAAAAGATAAAAATGTATTAAAGACATTTTTATGCTTAAAAAGATCAAGAGAGTTGCAAATACAGCAGATTCATATATCATCAAGAATATCATCACAAGTGTGTGATGTGTCTAGCTATCATTTCGAGTAATGGTGGTTCAGTGAGCAACTGAAAATGGGGGAGATTCTCCCAAAACATGTCTTATTTTTATGTAAGTCAGTGGAGTTCAGAGTAAAAAATGAATACCTAAGTTTAGGATATGGGAAAGCCTTCAAAGAATGTGGCATAAAATTTGCACCACAAAATAAATATAACATAACATTATTCTTGCTTACGCAGATTAGTTAATATCTCACTTACAAAAATAATTGGTATGATGAAATTAATGGCCTGGTTTGGAGGCTGAGGGATTTGAGGAATATTGTTCCACAGAGTATGTCCAATATGTGGGGAGAAGAAAGGTGCAGTATGCATTCTGATGAAATCTAAGATACTGAGAAATAGAGGAAGGTTACAATTAGAGAGAAGTGGTTGAAGATTAATGAGAAGTTAGTCATTAAGAAAAATTTTAATGATAAAATTCAACTAAGGGGGTTGGGTGAATTTTTATGGGAAGTAAGGTTGAATATGGAAATGGTCAATGGAGAAGATGCAATAAATTTATGTTAATGGATATCATTATATGATTCAGTTGAACTACACACTCTTAAAGCTTCACTTACTTTTCATAAATAAATAAAAAGTAAAAAAAGTAAGTGAAGCTTTAAGAGTGTGTAGTTCAACTGAATCATACAATGATATCCATTAATATGATTGGCTTCACTGTGTAAGTTCCAATTTACATTTAAGTAATAAATTTATGTTAGTTAGAAACCTTGTCGTTAGTAGGAAATCTTACAGTTTAACATTTGTTAAATTTATTCTGTATATGTGTCATGAATAGGGTGTGCATGTAGGTTTATTTGTTGCTTGTTAGTTGAAAGGGAAGTAATTTGATGATAGTTATAGTTAAGATTGATGTAATTATAATATAATATATAAGAATTTAATTGGCAATACCTAGAAGTGACCAGGACCAGAAATGGGGGTTGGCATTTTGTAATGTTTCTTAGCATATCAATAAATACAATACAAAATCAGAATAAAAAAATTAATTGCAATATATATTCAGTACAACAATAATCAATGGATATAGTATAAACACATTAGTAAAAAATATTAACAAATTCAAAAGATAAAAATCCATTAAAGACACTTTTACAAGTAAAAAAAAAGGTCAAAAAGAGTTGCAAAATCTGCAGATTCACATATCATAATAAATTGGGAAAGATCTAAGAATATGACATAAAATTAGCACCATGAAATAGATACAACATAAAAATGAAGTTTTCGGTTCTTCATTAAAAGACAACTTGCCATCAGAGAAAAAATTAGACATACAGTCAATATAATGCTCTTACTGTCATTTAAAATGCATAGGAAATACTAAGAGAAATTTGTAAACCATGATGTAAGAACATATTAAAAATATCTGACTGAAACAATTGGAAAAATTGGCAGTAACAGCACATTTATGGGAATGCCAAGAAATTAAGGAGCCATATTGTTAAAAACCATACACCAGTACAACTATCTATAATGGATTTTATTTATTTTGGAAAATAGAGATATTTTAATGAATTTTCACATTCCATCTTTGGATGATATAAGTAAATTCATATTCCAGTCAATAGATGTCAACAGAGAAACAATTTAGATACAACCACACCAAACAATTAGTAAATAACTGAGGATGATAACAAAGGTTCCTGAAACATGTCCTAATTTAAAAACTTGTAAGTGAAGTTCATGTCAACATTCAACCACATTCCATATAGTAGTGTCTGTTTTATAATGTTTATTGACAGTGAGAAAAACATTTCTAAAGTGAACAAAATGATGCATGATAAAGAAGGTGATGGCTTTAACTTGTGCATAGAGCAGTAGTGATCAGCATATTTTCAATTTCTTTATTTATTAATTTAATGCAGCATAATGGAATTGATTATAGCATGCACAGTTCTAGAAACTGAGAAATTGCACTACTTTCAAACTTTCATTAAAAAAAATATAACAAATGATTAATACATTTCTTACATTTGAGACTGATCCAACTTTTCTTGAGGCCTTAACATGCCATGCCATGACTCCCTGGTCATTGACATGAGCCTGTTTCACCTACTTTTACCCTATTTCTCTCTTGACTTCCATTTACTCCTTACACTTCTTAAATATTCACCCATCTATTCTTAGGATTTTTTCCAAAATGAATTATATTCAATTAATACTTCAAAACCTTTTACCTTCTACTTCTTTCCCACCCCTCTAATTGTCATTTTTTCCCTAGCTTCCCAATAAAGAGCTTCCAAATTATTTTTCATTTGTTTGTTGCTAGTTGGCTGCATTTCAGTAAATGTTCTTTTTTAAGATAGTACTCATGTCCTTACACAGTCGGCAGTGGCTATCCTTGATTAATTTCATGCTGAAGAGATTACTGCTATATTGTTTTCCCTTTTGGATCCCATATACCCTCTCTCCAACTATTTTTTCCTTGCATTGCATCAAACAATGAAACACATCCTCTGTTTCCCCACGCATAACACATATTTCCATGGTGCTGTTTGTAAATCTTCTAAGATACAATGCCCCTATTTGCATCCATACATGTATTTCCTTCCCTTATCACAGCTATCAACACTTCTCGCTATCCCAATCTTTCTTTAATATCTTGTACAATTTCAAAGAACATTTATTCTCAAAATTTGGCTGTGTCTCTTGCCTCTAATATCTTCTGTCCTTCTCCTTACTTTCCTCCAGAAACCTATTAGATTATTTTTCCCTTCTACCATAAATCGCCCATCCTGATCCCTTCCAATATTTCTCTCAATATGTTCCACCAATTGTAACGCAAAACTGTTCCTTGAAATTATACAAGTTTTAAATTTATTATCATCCTGTAGTTTCAGATTCCGATACCAGTATTTCAGAACTCTTTCAATCACCATTCCTTTTCTATTGTTATACCTAATTCTGCCAATGCTGCTACTCTTGGCAATGCTTTTGTTAGCCCCAGTAACTCTCTAAAAACATCCTATTTATTATATCAATTCTGTTTACAATCTCTGATAATCCCCAAATTTCCACTCCATATAACATCTTAGATTCTATCACTGCTTCATACAATCTCTCCAACCAATTTACAGACATTTCTAGTATCCTATACAATTTATATACTCTCACTCATTTCATAGCTAATTTTCCTTTGCAATCACATTTTTAAGTTAGTATCTATGAAATTTGAAATAAACAGTAGAGTCTTGTAAGTTTTCAGCTCAATACATATATTGAATTTTTGGCAGAAATTAAATTGCAACTAAGTTTCTAAAATGTAAAAGATTATTTTTGAAATCAAAATCTTTCTAGAAAGTACAATGGGTGTCACAAGTTTCTGGTGTAACTTATTTTTAGAAACAAGAGAAAGAAAACAATCATGCCACTTTTCAGCATAGTATCCATTTATTTCAACACACTTTTCACATCTTTGAATCAACATTTCTATTATCCTTGAAAAAATGATCTGAACTTTTGCCTGCAATATGTTCTATAACAGTTTTCTTCATCTTGTTGTGATCATAAAATTTTCTTTTCATAAATCTTTCTTCCATTTGGAGAAAAGATCATATTTACTGGGGGCTAGATTTGGCTGTGTATTCAGAAAATGGTCTAATTTTGTCAATACACAATTCTTCTAAGCATCTTTTGCAATCTGGGCAGTGTACACTGGTGCATTCTGTAGATTTTTGACATGGTGTTTCTCTCTTTAAAGCCAACTAACATAATCTTCTTGCAGTCCCAGAAAATTTGGCTATGTTTTTTCTCTTGATCTAGACAAACCCAAGTCTCCTTGGCAGTGCCTCACCAGATTTACACTATTCCATGGACTTGCTTTTAGAAAATGAATCATATAGGTCATAGCTTAATTCCCTGTTGCAATTGATTCCAGAACTTTCTTTCTGTTTGTTTGACACAAAGTAAAAACCTTTCACAGTTGTTTTGTTTTTGAACTACTGAGAGAAGTCATGGAGATATTCATGCAGAATTCTAAAAAGATGAATGTTTTTGAAAGACCCAACCTAGCAGCATCAATTTCCTTCAGTTTTAGCCTCCAGTCACTCAACACCTTCTCTTCAGCAAGAGCTATGGATTCTGGTGCCACTACTGATTGGCCACATGATTCATCTTCAATGTTTTCTCATTCTAATTGAAACTGTTTTTTCACCATAGCACCATGAATATGACGCAGAAGCTTCACCACACATTCCTTCTAAGCAGATTTTAATTTCTGCAGGAGTAGTTCTTCCTTTGTAAAACATGTAAGTTCAATATTTTCAACAGTACAACACTTCTCACAGTTCTAGTCATTCATGTGGCTCTCTCCAAACATTGATAGACATGAGCAATGTGCAATTGTGAATAATAACGAGCAAAATTTCACAGTCAACATTGTCATTATTGAAATTGATCACTACCGTGCTATTTTGCTGTGGTTGTTGGTTTAAATTAATTTAAAAACAAAAGCTTTCACCAGTGCTATGATCGGCATCGTCAGTGGACTGAAAGTGTCTGGATAGCATACTTATGGAATAATTAGAAGTAGGAGGGGTTAGGAATGTTGGGAGAGCTGTGCACATTGACGTTGCTTGTTCACCAGTAACAGACTCCAAGTCTTGCTTGTTTGAAAACCTCTGTCTTTGTTTATATTATCTAGATGCTGCTCTTTCTAAGGCCTCTCTTTTCTAGCCAGATTAAACTATCCTGTTGTTATTGAAATTACATTCCTCCCCCCCCAGATTTTATCCATGGCAATTTTGAATAGCATGCTCTGTAATCACAGATTTTTCTGGCTGAATAAGACAAAATGTCACTTATGTTCTATGAGCCAAATTTTAATGGATCTTCAATATATACTTTTTCATATTTGCATGGTACTTTATGCATTTTGTGGAATAGGGAACTGAGAGGATGCCATGGGTATTTCATGGAATGAATCTTTTTTATTTTTTTTTTGGTATGGTTGCAGAAATGGTTTTTGTGTTCATAATTCTCAAAACCTAATAAATACATAGCCTGACATCTTCCATAAAAGGCAGAATGCTTTAATTGGTATAAAAGTTGTGGTTTTATAAGTTTCACAACTGGCTTGAACAATTTATTTCTTGTGTTAGCCATTTGGTTACAAGGCTTGTTGAAGATGATTAAATTCAACTTTTAGTCCTTCATGTTAGGTAATGTTTTTGGCTTGGTGGATCAGTGTTTTAATTAAAAGTCCTTTTCTTAGTTGGGTTGTGGCATGCATAGGTTTTCTGCAAATCTTGTGTCCGAGAGCACCATTTGCTTTGCATCAACCAAAACATCTAGGAATGGAAGTATGTCGTTATTTTCTGTTTCCATTGTAAATTTTACATGTTGGTGAATGCTTTTAAGCAGCCAGGAAAATATTCAGTTTTTCTTCCCCAGGCAGTCAGATTACAAAGGTGCCATCTCTGTAGTGGAATCATTTAATGTTTAAGTTAATTTAAACCAACAACTATGGAAAAATAGCTCAGTAATGATAAATTTGAATAATAAAAGTAAGGCTATTTCTTAAAAAAGGAATTTTCAATTATTGTGCTGCAATTTAGTCAGGCTGGAAACTACCTTATACTTTATTTTTATAACAAACTCTTCTAGTTAACTTAAATATGTAGTGTTAAGGGAGAAAACATAAATATTTTTGAGCCAAATCTAAGATATGTGTTAATAATTTGTGGAGATGTAAAACAATCAAGCACAAATAAGTATATGTGAAAATGTAAAATGCATAGTGTTTGTAATATTTAGCTCAGCCTAGAACACAAACCCTTCAAAGGCCATGTTTTCCACCAGTGCACAGAAGCTGTTTAGCTAGTTTAAAAACCAGCACAAAGAATGAGAGCAGAAAAAAGTTACATATCCATAGCATAAGTATCAGTTTACAAAAGTAATGATTTGTAATATTAAATAATCATCATTCAAGTTTTTTGTAACCTGAATATTGAGCCATTTTTGCTACTTGTTGTAAGGTGGTTTATCTGTAGTTAATTTATAGCCCTAAACAGTATGAAATCTATTGTGAATATGGACAGACCTGCCACATATTCCAGATTGTCTGTAATTATTACTGATATACCCCAATATTATGGTGCTATGGTTAAAGAGAAAATAATTATGGAAAAGCAAAAGCATTACAAAAAAAATATTTTAGAAAGAAAGAGACAAAAGGCCAACACTGGTTTCTTCTATGTGCATCATCTGGCAACTATGGGGGGTATGAGCTCATGACTTCAATTTAGTACAGTTGTGATGTTACAAACAACATGACAGAGCATTACTGATTGTATGGTAGTGCTGTGTTTATCTGATAGGTGTGTAGGTGGCAGTAATTATAGTATTTTAACATTTTCTGATCTGATTATGGGCTATTCTCGCAGTAACACTTAAAAATTTGCTCTTTATATATGACAGGCTATGCACAACTTTGTCTGCTCTGTTGACTAGCCAGTCATTTTAATTAGCATATAAGCTAACTAGATTGCAGAATCAACCAATTGTAGAACAGAAGCATTTTTTGTAAAGCTGTATTTCTCTCAGTAGATTCTGTCACTTTTATGACTAAGAAATAGCATCATTTAAGAAGGATCTCATGAAGAAAGAAATGCTCCACATTTTATTTAATGATTCTGGCTAAAAGGAGAATGAATTGAAGATTTTATATATCTACCACTGCCATGGTCTGTAGGTAGTATTCATGCTTCCCAGTTTCAATTCGTGGGTCAGTTTCCTAGCTAAGGTTTTCCCTCTTGCATTAAGGTGAATGATTGGGAAACTTAGGCCATAAAATTTCCCTGAGTACATTTGACTGAATTATCAATCATCCACTAACAGCTATTCTTGGAATAACACAGGCATCCCAACCTCAAAGGATGGCTAAGCTCTTGCTGGGCTGGGAAAACATTCAACAAGTCCAAATGGATAGTGCTGGTATTGGGAGAAACAAAATTTTGATCTTGATATTGATACTGAAGATAATTATAATGTATTATTGGAATATTTACTTTATAATAGTTTGAAATTAATAAGAATTTGTATTTCAGCCATAATAATTACAAATGCTCTCAAACATTTACATTTTCCTTTCATAAAAATAGCTACAGAATTATACTTTGGGAGATTATAATTCATGAGAAACATTAACTGATTTTAAAACATATGCAGAATCTCTGACATGAAAATCATAAATGTTTTTGTATAAAAATAACTATAAGCTGAACCTGTTAAAGATAAAGTTATAAAACTTGCAAGAGAATGCTCATGTGTCTGGCCAAAAGTGCAGAATTGTGTATTTTTGCTTGCAGTGTCATTATGTATATCTTTTATAAATATAGATTTAATAGTTATTTGGCATTTTTTTTTTTTAAATGCAGAAATAGCAACAGCAAAGTATTCCATTTTTCCAAGATGGTCAGTATGACAAATGGTGGTATAGCATTCAGCATTGACTGTATGATCCAGTGTAGAACAGAGATGACAGGATCAAAGCAATGAAAGAATAAAGCATCTGTTTACTTTTGTTAGCTTAAACTTATCTGAAAATATCCATTTTGTCAACTGCCATTTATTTGTTGGCTGATAGCTATGGTTCAGATTTTGATGCAAATATGTTTTTTTTTTTTTTTTTTTTTTTTTCCGTGGTCAAATCATGTGCTAATAATCATTTCTTTGCAATTGATAGCAATAGCTATATTTTGAGCATAATTTAAATGCATATTTTGTTAGTATAAGGGATATTCAGAAATGATTTACAATAGCATTTTTATACATTATTTATTATACAACATGGCTCAATGCACATGGAATCTCTCAATATGCTCCCCACCATCAGTGCACCGTTGCCATCCTCCTGATAACTTCATTATGGCACAATAAAACCATTGTTTGGGAGTACTATGCCACTATTTGTGGACAGCTATGTCCTTGTTATTGCCAAATTTTTTACCTTACAGCAAGTCCTTCATATTGTTGATTAAGACATAATTAGACAGAGTAAGATTCAGTGAATATGGTCGGTGCGGCATAACAATGAACCCCAGCAATGCCAAATTTGAGTTGTAGTGTTGCTGGGTGTGGAGCTGCACATTGTCATATTGGAGGAACAGTTCTGTCAACCACATACCATTTCTCTGCTGCTAACCCTGTGTAATAATCTGACAGTACATTTTGTTGTTGATAGTTATTTGTTGAGGAAGCCAATCAATTAGCAATATGCCTGATGTCCCTAAAGACTCACCAGTCACCAGCTTCTACAAAAAATCCAAATTACACGTCAACATCAGACTTAATCCTTGTGCCTGTTTCAAGTTTTGTGGAACCAAGTGCACACTTTTTTCATATTCAAATACCGAATAATGGTATACAGGGTTGGGCAGCCAGGGCTGTCTGACATTCCAGTTCATTAAAGGTTATGTGTTTATCAGCCATATTCATTTCAGATGCAACCTCAATGCTACTGGGAGACCATGATGTCCAGGTGTCCAGTACTCACATTCTTGTGTGCAGATTCCCTGCCACTGGCGAACCCATTATCCCATTGTAAACTGTGTTCTGTGCAGGAGCTTCTTGATTGCATACTGCAGTTAAACTTCTATGAATTATTGCAGTTTTGATTGCTTTCTTCCACAAAAATCATGCAGTCAATTTTTGCCCATTATCTTTCTTTGCTTGAAAACAAATGAACACCATCTTTTAGCTACACACACTGCATAAAACCATAGTCTAGCATCTGCACGGTGTGCTAATATCACTCCCATCACCATACGAATGAATGTGCCCGTAGATTGTGCAGTATTCGTAAAATACTATTGTACATTATTTGTGATTGCCCCTTTAAGTTTACATTTTATATGAAAAATGTTGCTCTGCTTTCTTGTTCATAAGGGTTTACATTTTAAAATTTTAAAATTTTTACTATTAGTTGTTTATTATATTTGATCAAAATTTGGGGGGAGCAAAAAACATATTAGGAAGCATTTCCCCTCCTTAGCTCACTGCTGCTATGGTAAGGTAGCATCACCTTGAAATTCTGGCTTTTGTTCAGGGGAGCACCATCATTAGTTACCATTTAGAAATCTTTCCTGCTCGAGATCTGCCTACCAAAGTTTACTAAATTTGCTAGGCAAGGCCAGTTCTGTTGGTCCTAGGCTAACTTGTATGCATATTCTTATAATAATTGGTTTATCCAAGAAATTTGCAAATTTATGTAGAAGTCAGGAACTGTTAACGTTTGTATTTAAATTAATATATGGTATTTTGTAGATGAATTTGGTGCTATTCAATTACTTGATATAATTTATTAATGGATATCATTGTATGATTCAGTTGAACTACACACTCTTAAAGCTTCACTTACTTTTCATAAATGTATGGAACCGGTTTCGAGAACATTTTGTTCCCATCTTCAGCCATGCTAAAGTTCAACTCAGTTGAGTGAACTTTAGTTGAACTTTAGCATGGCTGAAGATGGGAACAAAATGTTCTCGAAACCGGTTCCATACATTTATGAAAAGTAAATGAAGCTTTAAGAGTGTGTAGTTCAACTGAATCATACAATGATATCCATTAATATGATTGGCTTCACTGTGTAAGTTCCAATTTACATTTAAGTACTTGATATAAGTTTACTTGTTCTTGAAACAAAGTTATATTCCAAATTTAATGGTATATCTTGCTTAAATGTTTTGAGGAAGTAACCTTTAAATGTATTTATATGCTTATATTGTTAATCTGTAGTAATAAATTTCAAGAATGTGCTTGCAAATTTTTACTTGTTGTATTGGGATAATAACCTTCCTGCACGTCTCTTAATATTAACATTCAACATCAGGGTCATTTATATACATGCTCTGTGCTATAAAAGTTGTTGCAGAAATAATTCCATACTTCTCAATTTTAATATATTCAGAAATCAACACAGTGAAAACAAGTATGAACTCTGCTAGATTGGAATATGAAATGGAGCCCCAGTGTGAAACAGTGGGCTTGCACCAAATGTAGTTTTGCGAATGGCAAATGCATGTGTTGGAAACCTGGTGTCAGGCAGAAGGCCTGCATGAATGGCTCAATGGCTTGGCACCCACTGAATTCCACAGGAAGCGAATTGTAAGGAGATGTGATCTATGCAGATGGTCCAAAGGTGGTGCAACATATTTATTGAAATCAAGTATGCAATTTTGATAAATTCAATCTGATTGTTGATCACCTGCCACTATAGATGACAACAGGGCCTAAGTAGATGCACTGGTATGGCAGAACAGCATTGTCATTGGAACAGCTTAGAACACATCTATGACTAGTTGGAATACCACAGAGTTTGTGCACATTAGTTTTCTCATCAACTTATTCCTGACCATCAGATGAGAAAGGGCTGTGGCCCTGACAGTCTAATGTGGTACCCAAGACAGACATGCCTTCCTCATATGTATTGTGACAGTGGATGAGAGCTTTATTCATCACTTCACTCCTGAATGAATCAGAGTTCTCCTTTAAGAAGAAATTCAAGACAGTGCCATTCGCAGGAACCGTGCTTGTGACCATCTTCTGGGATGCAAGGGGTATCCTTCTCATTAACCTTTTGGAACAAAGATATACAATTATGACTATCTAGTATTGTCAGGCTTTGGAGAGACTGAAATTACAATTCGACACAAGCACCCTCAACTACTTTCAGTTGGTGTTATGATGTTTGGCAACAATGCCCATCCCAACTTGGGTGCACAAACACAGACAAAACTTGTGAGAATGTCACACCCACTGTACAACCATATTTGGTGCTATACAACTTTAATGTTTCCATAATTGGAGGATATAAAGGGGAAGTATTTTCAAACAGATGAAAATGTTTGTGGGGCCTGAGCCTATAATATTTTACAGATAAGCTGATAAGCTGGTACAGCATTAGGAATAATGCCTCAATGTGGAGAAGTTATGAAGGATGCATCTATACATACATGTGTAAGTTATGAAATTAAAATAATACAACATATAGGAACTTTTATATTGAATGGTCCTTGTATTAAGTAGCAGAGTATATGCAAAAAAGTGTCACATTGTACATCTTCTTATTATTACATATTTTTTATTTCTTGTTTCATTCACACATACTTTTTGCACAAAAAGAAAGCATTGCTAGATATGAAACAAAACATGTATTATGTATATTCACATAAACAGAAAACAAGAATTAATTACGATAATTTATATTTAGTGATATACAGGAAACAGGAAAACAAATTTCAGAAAGCATTTTTGTTTCTTGTCCTCTTTTACCTACATCACAATAAAATCTGTTCACCATGGTCTTTCATCCTTTTCTTGAAGATGAATGATAAAGTGCCAGTAATATGCTGGTTGATGCTAAACACAACATTGCAAAACTTATTGTTTTATACAATATTTCTGATACTATACAAGAAAATACATTTTCTTTTTTGGCTCCATCTATACACAACTTCCGTACTACATACTTATTACATGTTAGATAAAGTATTTCAATGTTATAAAAAGATAAATTGTGAGTGAACAAAGATATGAATGGCTTAATACACATTCTACACAACTTTATATCGAGCTTTATTCATAATGTGATGGGCTGAACTTTGCAGTTTCAATAATTCTTCTTTGATAAGTCGTGTAATTTCAATCTTGGCTTTTGACACAGCTAGTTCATTGGTGCTCTCAATTGCAAGATACAGCTTCCGTTCTCCGTCAGGTGCAGGCTTGCCTGGGGTAAAGTATGTTCCTCGTACAGTAATGCCGGCTTCTGAGTACTCACTGATTTGGGCCAATGCTTCCTTTGATGTTACCCTCCAGCGAGCTTGCTGGGGAAAGTCGTTGATCTCTAGTTCTTCTTCATATTTACGGAAAGTCTCCACTTGTTCCTCTTCTACTTTGTCATCCTCCTCTTTGGGTTGGTAGTTGAGTTTTGTGTTTAACTTGGCTGCTAATTGCTCCGCTACAGTCTTTGCTGTAATTAATGGCTGGGAACCTCCACCCTTGAGGATGGCTTCTGCTGCTTGCTGTGTTGCTCCCTTGGCCTCTGCCCCTAGATTCTTGGCCATATTGATTCGTGATGCAAGTCGACGAGCTAGCTCCAGTTTGTCTGTTGCTGTGGGTATTCCCTGATTTGGTAGCAATGGTGCACCAGGTGCCATTCCTATAGGAGCCTTAATCTCCTTCACAATCCTCTTAGGAGCCAACATGTTCTCAATCTGCTGATCAATGTCATTTTCTAAGTCTTCATCATCAGAATCCTGTAGCCCAAGAGCTGCTTTTTGGAATTTCTTTTTCTCACTGACCATCATAGCTTCAGCTTCATCAAATTTAAATCCCTTACCACTGAAACCACCTCCTGTATGAACCTTCTTTCCTTCTGCTGCTTGTTTTGCCTTGTAGCGATCCCAAAGAATTCGAAGAGGTTCTGGTACTGGAACCAGCGACAGCTCAAGGGCTCTTATTATGTCTCCTGCATATCTTTCCTGTTCAGGGGTGATGAATGTGTAAGCAAAACCTTTGTTTCCCGCTCTTCCTGTGCGGCCACAGCGATGGACATAATCTTCATAATGATTAGGGCAGTCATAGTTAACCACAAGAATGAGATGTTTCACATCCAATCCTCTTGCAGCTACAGATGTGGCTACAAGAAGTTTTACCTTTCCTGACTTGAAATCTACAATGGTGCTGTCACGATCAAATTGATCAATACCTCCATGAAGAGACATACATTGATAAGATGCTTTCATAAGGTCTTTAAGGAGACTGTCAGCATTTTCTTGTTTATCCACAAACACAATGATACTACCCTGAGACTGGAAATGTCCTAGCAGTTCCAGGAGTTTCAGGAATTTTTGCTCTTCCTCTAGGACAACTACGTGCTGCTCCACCTCTTTACACACTATACTGCGACCTCCCACTTGAACCTCAATAGGCTTGGTTAGTATTCGACGAGCAAGTGCTTCCATCTGCCTGGGGAAAGTAGCACTGAACATTACTGTCTGTCGATCGGGGCGAATATTGTCAATTATTCTCATGACCTGTGGTTCAAATCCCATGTCGAACATTCTGTCTGCTTCATCAAGAACAACATATGTAACTCGTTTTAGATTGGTTACTCGACCACTGTTAGCTGCTAACAGGTCAATCATTCGCCCTGGAGTGCATACAATTATCTCTGCACCTCGCTTTAGTTCTGCTATTTGTTCAGAAATTCCTGTGCCACCATACACACATACAGCACGCAAATTAAGAGATTTGGTGAATTTTTTACATTCTTTACCAATCTGCATGCAGAGTTCACGAGTAGGTGTCATAATTACAGCAATTGGTCCCTCAGTTTCTTCCAATGGTGGTTGATCCATAATGTGGCGTAACATGGGTAACAGGAAAGCTAAAGTTTTCCCACTTCCTGTTTTGGCTATTCCAATCAGATCACGTCCTGACATAATTGCTGGAATGGCCTGTACTTGAATTGGTGTTGGCTTTTCATAGTTGTGTTTTTTGAGTACATCCAATTCCTTTTTACTTACACCACATTGTGCCCATGTTTTGATTGGTTTTGGACAGCCCTTTCCTTTTACTCTAATGCCCTCCAGTTCTTCTTTGTATGCGTCTATTTCTTCAGATGTCATGCGACTGATTTCTGGCACCTCCACATAGAAATTTTTTCGGAATGGTGTATACTGCATATTGGAGTGATCTACTTTAGCCAATTCCTTCTTCTGTTTGTTTGCAATGCCAGCAGCTGTAGCATTAAGATCTTCTTCCTCTTCTTCAGAAGAGTATTCCAAGCCATCCTGATTCTGCTCTATTAATTCCCCCTTTTTTTTATCTACCTTTTTCTTGGCTACTCCAGTTACTATGACAACTCCTGAACTATTGCTACCACTTCCTGGTTTTCCATCACCTTTTTTATTGTCTAATTTATTCACTTTTCTCACTTCTTCTTGGACACCTTGCATAAAAGCATCCAGTGGATCTATCTCCTCTTCCACAGACTCTTCTTTATTTTCTTTGTTTTCCTGTTTTTCTTCTTCTTCATCACTGTCATCTTCCAATGTCCATTTTTTCATTGGCAGCTGCAAATTTGCAAGCAAGCTTCCTTTGATTTCTTTCTTTGTAACTTCCAATTCCTTCTTTTTTCTTTCAGCTCTCCATCTTTCAATCCTTTCCCTTCGTTTTTGCATTTCTTGTTCTAGTCGTTTTTGCTCTTCTTCTTTATCTAGAACTGTAGGGTCAAAAGCTTCATCTTCTGCTTTCTCTTCTTTCTTCTCTTTCTCTTTAACATCTATTACTTCTTTAACCTTAACCTTTGATTTCGAAGATGAGGATCTTCTCTCTTTACTGTCGCACCTTTTTCTATCTCTGCTGTGCGAACGTCGATGACGATCTCTATCTAATCTGTCCAATAAATCACGATCCCTGTCACGCGAACGACTCCGCCTATAGCGTCCCTTGGTCCTGTCCCTGCTTCGTGACCTGCGACTTCTTTTCCTCTCTGGACTTCCCGATTTGCTCCTTGAACGGCGATGATGACCGCTTCGAACCATCGTTTCTTAAAAGAAGAAATAATAGTATGTAGCTTAATCTTATATACTAAATAAATGTTTTTTGCTTGGTATGTTTACATGCAAAATTTATTTCTCGAAGGGATTATGAAATTTTATATAACGACGTCATGACTATTCACTGCATCATTAAATTATAAAACTTGGCCATAATTCTTACCTTAATAAGTACAAAATGTGAATAAATGCAAAAACACCTTCAGTTTCACGTCATCTGCAATTGGATATAACCATAAGCAGCCATATTGTACTCATTTCGTAGTAGCCAACCCAAAAATACTATATATATATTACATTGCAGTTACAATGTCGGTAGTAAATTGGTATGATCTCAGTGAAATAATACCCATATTTAAATAATAAAATATTCATCCGTCCTTAAATTTTTAAAGTGTGGTTTTCAAATGAAAAAAAAATTCCATTAAGGGAAAATTATATTTGTCACATTTTATGCTGAATTGCCGATGCGTTTTTGTTTGTGAACTGCAAACAATGGAGTAGACTGAAGTCAAATTAGCGTGGAATCTTTAAAGTCATATGTAATACAAGAGACCGACGACATTCACCTGTGTTTTAACATAAAACACAAATGTACATGCCTTACCAAACAGAAAGTATTTAGTATACATCTATAGAAATACGAAAACAGGTGTGTGTATTGTGCCGGCGGGACCTAACCTTAGTTTAGTTCCTGGAGCATTCACAGAGACCTACAAACATAGAACTTGTAATAGAAAGTAGTTAATTCTTAGATAGCTATGTTATTTACTCTATAAGGACCAAATATTTATATATCTGGATAATCTTTGAGAATGCTGTATCTTTTATTATTGTCGGGAAATCCAGAATTCTCGTCTTTGGAAAAGTTTAACGATTGATGAAGTAGATAAGTTTGGGAAGGCAAGCGGTCCAGAAAGCAATATTGTCGATGAGTTGTCCATCATGGTTCCTTAAAGGAATAATCAACTGGAGAGGTTGTGACTGAAAGACTAAATTATCAGAGTAGGAGCAGCAATTCAGCCTGGTATCATTTGAAAATGGGGTTTCGTTTGTAATTGGCACACAAGCAATTGGTGACAAGTGTTTTTTTATTCTCATATGGAACTATTAACGAATGGTATTAGGTATTGAATAATATACACTACACTATAAGTAGCAATTTTTTTTATTTCCAGTCCAGTATTTATAGCCATGACAGACCTGAACATTTTGACTCTTCATGTTGTACTGATAAATCATTAACTTAATCAGTCTATTTTGTAATTTACTACCTGTATTTATTGCTTTAATGGCATAATAAATAATGTAGGGCTAACTGCAGCTGATTGAATTTCAGATATTTGGAAGATATAACTCACAGTTTTTGCAGTTTACAATGTCTGATGCCTGGGAGGAAATTCAGGCCATTAAAAGCAAAAGGAATAGTCTCAGAGAGAAGCTTCAAAAGCGCAAGAAGGAAAGACAAGACATATTAAGTCAGTCTGGAGGACCTCTAGTTGCTGGTATGTATAGTTACTATTTTCAAAACAATGATGCTTTAGAGAAATGTACAGTAGTTTTGGTTCAATTTACTTGTAATATAACTTTTACTTTTCTGGTCATAAGAAACTGAATACCTGACCTTGATGTATATTCCATCAAGCTATTATAGCACCGAAAATGTTGACCAAGGATAAGTTAAACTTCTATAGGGGTTTGCAGTGTTCATGTTTCACAGATTGTTCACCCAATCCAATTATCCAACCAATTATCTTTACAATCACTTTTCCAAATATTTAAGTGCAAACTTTGCAACTTTTTTTATTAATTCCTACAATTGCCATATTTATGATGTTCATGAATTCAAACATTTTACTTAATAAATTCAGATGCCAGTAAATTATATATTTGAATATGAATTTTTTTCTGTTTACATCAATATGCAATTTAAAATATTACAATAACATCTGTGTCTTCATCAATTACATAATACTAACACACAGTATAAAATTAAAACATATCAATATGACTCTATTGCATTATTTTAAATCTAAGCACTTCAACTATTATCCTATAATTATGAGTTACTTATTTTCTTTAGGATTATATATGCACTAACACCCAGGTTATTGGTGTATAATAATCCTGTTTCAAATGCTAATTTATTCCTATTCCCTCCGCTATTTAATGTATTAATAATTAACTATCCGACCATTCTATGTCATTTCTCCCTCACCTTCCCTAAATATACTGTAAATCCATAAATTATTATACTTCTAAGGTTACACTTCTTTTTACATTTCCTTCCATCATCCCCTTCATTATTTTTATCCATTTTTCTCTAACTTTACCTAAATAGTTCCCTGTCATTTTTATATCCTTCTCTTCTTTTACAGTTAAAATCTTTCTAATTAAAATTTCCCCATCTAAATTGTCCCATTTTTTATTTCAAATCTTTTCTCTTCAAAACTTTATTTGATTACAGTATTTTTATTTTATTTATTTATGGATACTCTTTAACATCTCAGGTCATCAGCATCCCATTCAAATTAGGGCATGCAATGGCAGACAAATTTTGCTCAGAGGCCTCTTTTTTCAGGTTTGAGGTTCTTTATCATGCTGTAAATGTACGACACAGGACCCACTGTTTTACTCCCCTTCTGAAGGAAGCCATACTTAGGATTTTTACACCTGAAAAAATCCAATGGTCCTGGCCGGGAGACAAGTATGGTTACCACTACACCACCAGGACCAACCTGATTACAGTATAACAAACAGTGAAAATCTGTATTGGTTTCTCCACACATTGAACAATTTACTATTCCTCTATCATATTCTAATCCTTTTAAATTCTTAACCCCAGTTCTGGCACAAGGAAACCCTTCTCTACCAGCCCTATTACATTGTTCTATATATTTTTCCCTACCCCATACTATGTTTATTCTCCAATAAAATTTCAATGAACTCTTTTCACCCAAACTACTAAATATTTCTTGTCATTCAATTCTTCCAATCTTAGATTTATTTCTTTCCAAAATTCTCTGTTTTGGTATTCCCTATTTATACATACTTTATATATTAATGGTTTGTTAAGATATCAGGAGAAATATGTAAATAGTAATAATTGGCTAAGAAGTATTAAGGATTAATTGGAGAAAAATGGATTGGGTGATATATGGTTTGCAAGAGAGCACATTTTAGAAGAATTTTAGAGTGGTTATTCAGCCCAGATTTTGGGATATGGATGAGAAAGTTAGGTTCGTTGATATATAAAAAAAGATCTTTTATAAATCTTTCATGGTAGAATATATGAAGGAGAAATATGGAAAGGTCCAACAGACAGGAAAGCAAAGGAAGGGCCTGGTTTAGACTGAGGGTGTGGAGCTGAGGGATTTCAGAAATATTTTTCTGCGGGGTGTGTGCCCAATTTGTGGAGAGGAAGAATTTAAATTTGAGGTTATTTTTATTTCCATAGACTTGTTAGTACAAGTTAGGCATTGTCAATATAATCTAAAACTATCATATATGCACACTTAGAGATTAAAACACAATTCAGTTACAATACTTCTTTCAATAATTCTAGACATTTTTTCTGTAATCAAAGTGTACAATAAAATTATTATAATCAGTTTCTTAAATCTTCCAACCTGTAAGGCTTTTATCAATCAGATACAAGATTACCGCCACGGGTGGCCAAGGTCGTTAAGGTGCAGATTCACGAGCAGGAGGTCTGGGGTTCGAATCCTACCAGGACCGTCCTCCCTGATTGAGGTTTTTTCCAGGTTTTCCTCAGTCCTCATAAATGGCAAATGCTGGGGAGGTACCCTAAACTTATGCCTGGAACGTTTCCTTCCTTTAAAAAAAAATCCTATCCCAATATATCATTTCATCTCATGTATCATCAGTGTTCACCACCAGTGATGCCTCAGTAGTTAAAACGGGCGTTAAACACTATTCAAAAAAAAAAAGATACAAGATTTGTTTTTTGAATTTTTAATATAATTTGGCAATTTGTTACAAAAATAGATCTCATTATATATAGATCTTTTTCTGTTGCTGTTTTAGTTATTATTACTCTATGATAGTTGGCATAACCTCTTAGTGTGATAGAAGTACAGGTTTTTATTTCTGAAGAGTGATTTATTTTTTGCTAACTATACCAGTTTAAATGCATAAATAGCTTTGACTGTAAGGATGCTGTTGTTCTTGAATGCTAAATTGCGGGATTCTCTACTTTTTAGATGGTATGGTTTAGTTTAGGTCCTGGAGCATTCGTAAGTTCTGGAAGTAATCATAGAGATGTACAAACATACAATTTTGTCATTTACAATTGTCACAGTAGCACACATTCTACATTACAGAAAATATCATGTACATCTGCATAAATAGTTACAATAAAAATAAAGAAGCAAAACCTAGAACAACTCAGCCAAAACAGCATAAAACCAGAGAAGCAGAAGCAGACAAATCATTCATTCATATAAATTTTACCATATACCTGTTTACATATGCATTGATATAAAATTATTGCAATGTTTTTAACTCAATGTAACTCATATATTCCTTTACAGAATAATAGGCTTTTTATATAGGTATTTTCTAAGAGTAGAGTTAAAGGATTGTTGAGGCTTTTAGGCTAGAGAAATGAGCATCGAGTACTAAAATGCATTCATAATAAACTCTTTTTTGATGGCAGGAAAATGTTGAAACTTGTATATTTGCTTTTTGTCTAGTATTCTTGTCATATATATTTTGATTTTGTACAAATTTCTCTTTATTTCTTATATACAAGTTCATGAGGGATAATATGTATTAATGTGGAAGAGTTAAAATTTCAAATTGCCTAAAGAAGTTTCTGCATGAATATCTGTTGTGTGTACAAGCTATTATTTGTATGTATATGCATCTGATGGATCACTTTTGGAGCACGAGAAGTCTATTCAATTTTGTTACTCCACAACCCCCCATATGTAAATTCAATAACCTAAATGTGGGTAGATTGTACCATAATATAAACTTTTCTAAGTGTTTAGAAAAATACTTTATCAAATATACATTTTTTTTTCTTATTTTATTGCGTTTTAATGAATATGTTTTTCATAAGATAAGATTACAATCAGTTTGGATTCCCAGAAAGTTGTTTAGTTTATTTCCTGGAGCATTCAGTGATCTCATGAAGCAATCACAGAGACCTATGAACATAGAACTTGTCATTTACAATTATAACAGAAGCACACAATCTATTTTTACAAAAAATATTGTGTACACCTGCATAAATAATTACAATAAAAATGAAAAAGTAACATCTAGAACAACTCAACTAAAACAACAAAAATCAGAGAAGCGGAACAGACAAGTCACTTAATCACACAAATTTTACTATATACGTGTTTAAATATGCATTGATATAAAATTATTGCAATGATTTTAACTCAGTATAATATATTGTCGCTTATACATTCCTTTACAGAATAATAGGCCTTTTTACATAGGTATTTTCTAAGAGTATATTTAAAGGATTTATTATTGTATTTTCATATTGAACAAATTTTTCTTTATTTATTATACAGAAGTTCATGAGAAATAATATATATTCACATGAAAGAGTTAAATTTCAAATTGACTGGTTTCTGCATAAATGTCTGCTGTGTGTGTACCAGCATTATTCATATGGCTTTTTTCTGTAATAGAAAGACATGTACACTTTTAACTGAGTTTCCCTAAAATATAAGACCGTATTTCATTATTGAGTTGAAATAAGCATAATAAACTAGTTTTAAAGTCATAATTGTCTCCAATTTCTAATGCATCTGTTGCATAGCATGCACTGCTAATTTTAGGTATGATAAAATGGATGTGATCTTTCCAATTCAGACAGTTATCAATTATTAAACTAAGGAATTTAATATTTGGTTTCTAGAATTACAAATGTTATAAGATCCTATCTGTAATAAGGGATCTGGAAATCTGTGAGTGATGATTTCATAACATTTGTTATATCTAGATTTAAAGACAATTTGTTTGCTTTGAACCATACATATAAAGAACTCCGAACTAGATTTAGCTTAATGGCACAATCACTAAGGCTATTTTCATTTATCATTATGCTTGTGTCATCTGCAAATAGAACAGTATTTTCTACATCTTGGATAGATAAGGAGAGATCATTTATATGCATCAGAAAAAGAAAAAGGTCTAGAACAGATCCTTGATACACTCCATGGTTAATCATTCCCCACTCTGATGCATTGTTTTTTTATTTTTAAAGGGACAATTTATTACTACTTTTTGTTTCCGTTTGTCAAGGTAGGATATAAACCATTTTAAATATTGTTTTTTTATTCCATAGAAAACTAATTTATCTATCAGAATTCCATGATTGACACAATCAAAAGCATTTGCTGAATCTCAAAATATTCCTCCTATTCGTACTCTTTAATTAAATGCAGTTAAAATGTCATTAGTAAGTTTGTAGATTGCATTTTCTGTTGAAATTGCTTTTCTAAAGCCAAACTGATCATTAACTAGAATATTCAATTTGGAATCGAACACAGTGAAACACTCACTAATAATCTGTGAGTAGGAATATTAAAACACTCTTTTTGGTTTCACTTAAATTTTACTCAGACTTTACTTAGGACATATGTTTGGTGGAAATGTTTTCCACATCATCAGCTGTTCACGAATAATGGTTCATTTGTGGAAATTGGGTAGGTAGGAATCCGTGTGGAACTTCTGATCTTGTGATGAACTTAAATAAAGTGTTATCTGTTTCTGGGATATCAAAATTCATAAGATTACGCTCATGTTTTTTTATATAAATCCTTTCCCATATATTTAGTTCTTTTGGTTGTTGAACAGTTTTTAATAACTTTATGCTTTTTTCTATTTCATGGTTTTCATTCCAGAAATGTGCTGCCACAGCTGATTTATCTATTTGTTTGTAACAGATGTTTCTCCATGTTCTTTCAACCTAATGCCTATATTTCTCTTTGTCTTTCCTACATATATCTTTTCACAGTTCTTACAATTAATTTGGTAAATACCAGATTTTTCCTCTTTGGGCCTGGAATCGATTTTGTTTAATTTCAATAAATTTTTTACACTGTATCTATTTTGAGGTGCTAAGATAATATTGTACTGCTTAAAATTTTTTTGTAAACTTTTTACAAATTTTGTCTTTTGTTGAATCACTCAAAGTTGTTATTTGTTTAATTCTTCTTTGTTTTTTGGAATCTTTTGATTTTTTGGTTAATCATCTGTTTGTTGAACCCATTAGATTTAGCTGCTTCACAAGACCACAAGAGTCCACCCAGATTCCTACCTTCCCAATTTCTACGAATGATCCATTAGTCGTGAACAGCTGATGATGTGGAAAACATTTCCACGAAACATATGTGCTGAGTAAAATCTCATTTAAGTGAAACCTAAAAGAGTGTTTTAACAATACGGCTTACAGAGATTAACAAGAATATTGTTACTTTTAAGGTAATGGTAAAGCCTATTGTGCATTACTTTCTCAAACACCTTAGAAAATGTAAGTGAAATAGCTACAGGTCTATATATAGAGACATTACTTTTGGAACAGAGGCTTCCCTGCCAAATATTTTAGCCTTTTAGGAAAATACACCTGATGTTAAAGACTCATTACATAAGTGACTTAGGGGAGTACTAATCATAGCCAGAAGAGTTTTCTGATTATAATTTTCTGATGACATTTCTAATTTCTAGTGGAGTAGTGGTGCTTGGTTTGAATTCTAACTTTGACTGGGATTGATGATTGTAATTTCATTAATGCATCTCTTTTATCACCAGAGTATAAGTTTAAATTTTTTGTTACATTAAACACAATTACCGCATCTGCAGGGTGTTATATCTCTTGATTGTTAATGCTTAAGATTATTTCATCATCTTGTTCCAAATTTTTGCCTGTTTCTTGTTTTGTTATATTCCAAGTAGTTTTTATTATTATTTTTTTTTTTGACTGACTGATAAGTTTTTGATAATGGAGGCCTTTTGCCACTTTTATTACTTTCCTAAGTATCTTACAATACTTTTTTAAATATATTTTTAATTTAGGGTCTTTACTGAGCTTTAGCTCATTATATAATTTTCTTTTATGTTGACAAGATATTTTAATTCTTTGGGCTAACCATTCTCTGCTCATATTATAACTTCTTTTTTGAATTTTTAATGTGAAATATGATTCAAAATGCAAATGTTTAAAAAGTTGTAAAATTTACTTTTAACATCATTTACACTGTAGACACTATTCCCGATTCTTGTTGAAGGTCTCCACCATTTTACTAAGGTTTGCATCATTAATATCTCTAATAGGTTCATAAAAATATTACAAAGAATATTTGTAATATAACGTGTTTTGTATAAAAATATCAAGTAGCAAAGTAATTCAAGTGATTTCAAACAATATAGGGTTAAGGCAAGGCTGTAAATTAAGTCCTATACTGTTCAGTTTGTTCATTGATGATATCCTATAGGAAATAAATGGAGTAAATAGCCACATTTCAATAATCAATAATAATGGAATTCCTGGTTTATCATTCACGGATGAAATTATTGTAGGTTCTATATCTAATGTGGGATTAATTAAAGCAATTTAAGCAATAGATAATTTTTGCAAGAAGTGGAGTTTGTGTGTTAATCTAAGCAAATCAAAAATTGTTATTTTTAAAAAGGACATCAATTTAAGGAAAGATGAGAAATGGTGTTAGAAAGGAAGAGAAATTGAGTGGTTAACAAATTTGATTACTTAGGAATAAAATTAAGTAATAAAGGTGGATGGAGTGATCAATAGAAGATGATACTAGCTAAAGGGAAGCTTTTTCTGAAAGCTATAAAGCCATGTTTAGATAAAAGGCTAGGGATGCAGGTTAATTGGTTGGAGAGAGTATATGGGGCAGTGATGGGGGCCAAAATGCTCTATGGACTAGAGATTTGGGGTTTGGAGGAAAGGTGGGTTAATGTGAATTTGATATACAGAAACTTCTGCAAACAAATATTGGGCTTAACAAGAACCTTGCCAAATGGTGTTGTTCAAGTAGAACTAGGAAAAATAGGCAGTAAATGGAAAATTATGGAGACAGTATGTTTCAATACAATATTAAGTTGTATTTCCTACAATACTAAACCTTCTTTCTTTTTTAATTAAACCCATTCGGCCAAATTTCTATCCTTGAGAGTGGCTTATTCCTTAGAGCCTTATACACACTAACCCCTTGGCTTTTGGTGTATAAGGATCCTGTTTAACTAATATTAGATAACAAGCCCCATACCCTACCGTACTCATTTCATCCTCCTTTCACTATCAGATAATTTTATTCTCATGCACATTTCCTATATTTTACACCCATGACCATTTTTGTCTTACCTTGCGTATGTATTTTCCTAGTTCCTTAATGTTTTCATTTGATTTTAAATTTAAAATTCTTCTGCCTCTTATATCATCTTGTAGGTTTTCCCATTTTCTTAATAGGAATTCTTCCGTGCAAAACTTGGTTTGCTTACATTCTAATATATACAATGCCAAGTACTATGTGGTTCTGCACACATAGGACATTTCTTCTAAGTGTATCCATTTTTTAATCCACTTAAATATTTTACTCCTATTCTAAACCATACCAACACTTCTCTTCCTACCTTATCACAAGTTTCAATATATCTTTCTCTTCCCCACACATTTTTAGTGTACTATATAATTTCAGATATTTTTTGACATTAAGCTTTGCCCTTATTTCCTGTTTTTCTATATCCTCAATTCTTATTGTTATCTCTTTCCAAAATCCTTTAACCAATCTTTCTCCCTCATGCCATATTAGTCCCATGCCCAGTTCTTGTAGAATATTTTGGATTTTAGATAACCATGTTTCTCTCCCCTTAATTTTTCCTTTTGCTACCAAACACTGATTAATAATATTCTCCCCCTCTAGTCTCCCTATTCTATACAATATTTCAATACTCTTTCTATGACCTTGCTCTTATAGCCCAATCTTCCTAGTTCCATTAGACCAACCTCGTTAGATGAAGATCTAGGTAAGCCTATAATAATTCTACAAAATAATCTATTTATCATATTTATCCCTTCCCATCCTTCATCTGGCCCCCAAATTTCTATTCCATCATCATTCTGCTCTCCACTTTTGAGCCATATATTCTCTCTAACCATTTTACTTGCATATTTGGTATTTTGTTTACATAAGATCTGATTACACTCATGGCTGCTTTTCCTTCTGCTACTCCTTTCCTTTTTTGATTGCTCCATTTCCCATTACTAGACAATCTAACACATAAATAATCAATTTTCTTGACAACTTCAATTTCTGTGCCCTCACACCACCATTTTTCCTGTTTTTTTTTAATTTGAAACCTTTTTTCTTAGCCATAATCTTAGATTTGGTTTTGTTTATCTTAAGCCCCCATTCTATACATAATGTGCCTATAGTTTCTAATGATCGTTTTAATACTACACTTGTTAAAAAATCTGTTACCAAATCAAGCAGACTCAATATCTCTTTATTATTTATAGTTGCAAATGTACATTATCTTTGCTAATTTCTTCTAAAACATTATCAATAAACATATTGAAGAGAACTGGGAATAATTTACATCATTGTCTTAGACCTGCATTGTTTGATATTTTTCCTGTAACTCTCCCTCTCTCATATTTAACACAAAATTCGTTTTCTTATAAATATTCTGAATTACCTGGCTTACTTCTTTCTTTCTCAGTTTAACCCAAAGTGCTTCTCTAAAAATTTTGTCAAAATCTTTTTCCAAGTCCAGAATCAACAAATAGATTCTACCTCCTTAAGATAGTATTGAAATACTGGTATAGAGTTAGAAATTCAAATGAACATAGTGTTTTATATCATTGTTTGGTAGATCAGCAAAGGCTTAATCAAGATGCTATGTGACTTAATAAGGTAAAGGAAAGTCTAGAAAAAATTGGTTTTTGGGACATGTGGAGAGCTAGGAGAGCATTAGGAAGATATATATATATAATAAGAAAAGGCCAAATACATGTCTCCTGGATAGTACAGTAGGAGCTGGAGACAGATATAAATAGCGAGGAGTACTTTATTTGTTTAAAATGAATAATTACAATATATTGTTTGTATTGATTTTGTAATGTTCCTTAGCATAACAACAAATATAGATAAAAATACGTAATAAATTGCCATAGAGATGCTGTGTGACACATATAAGTAATCTTGACTGCCTAAAACTTTAGGAAAAATTATATGTGAGTTCAATATTGCAACATGTTTCCTTTGTAGATGTGAGCTCTCCCCTGGTCAAGGGAAAAGTTTTGTCTTCAGAGGGCAGTACAAGCAGCATTCCTTCACCAGCCACACAAGTAAAAGGTAGTGTAATAAAAGTTACCTCTTTAAGTATTAAGAGAAATCTAAGACTTTGCTCCATAGCCTTTGTACATTCAGGATACTCTTTGACAATGTTCTTGTCTCATGAGTAAAGTCACTTTTTTCACCAACAATAAATGCAACAACAATAAAATTTGACTATTTATGCCTAATGTTTAGCACTTTGAGTAATTGGGAAAAGCAAAAATTATTTGCATAAATTAAAGGGAAATCAATTGTGCAAATTGAGTCTTCCGGGCTGTAAGGCCATGGTCAAATGGGATTCTTCTCCCTTTTCCCAAATGTTTTATCCATGGTGGACATTATCAGAGGTGTGCTAATCTTGGCTGAGAAGGTTGGGTCTAAGCTGAAGCTTGTGTGTTTCTAGCAGGATATTGGTTATTGATTGGCTTGCATAATATGTGTATTTTTGTGTTTTGTAATGCTGGATACCATGCTTAATGCAGTTTCTGAGCTTCTCCTTTCCTGTTAAAATTGTTACAAGCTTGTAAATTTTGATTGCTTTCCGATATAGATGAGGATGATAATGAGATGTTGAGGCTAGTATGCCAGTATCATGAAAACAAATTACATTATTTTCATCAGCTAGAAGGGCGTGCTTAGTGATGGCTGATTTATCCATCTGACTAGGCGACAGTGTCTCTTATATTCTGAAAGAACGATACTGCACCATGTGGTACTAATGTAAACCACAGCACATGATTATGATATTCTGTGGACACCAGCTGAGGCAAATGGTTTTCTTGTGTCCTTTGTGGAGCGGAATGTATTTCTTAACTGTTTTGTAGGTTTAGAAACTGTCTCTGTATTGTGTATTTAAGTAACTTGTAAATGTGGTCAGTTACGTATTTTAGAAATGGAAGAAGGACTATGCCCCTCTTCTTGGACAGTGTGTCAATCTGTTTCATGTTTAAATATTTTAATTTACTTTTGTTATTTGTGTAATTAATATATTGAATTATCAAACTGAAATCAATATGAATTTGAATTATAATTGATTTTGGTAATAATAAATTCATTTATTTATGCTAATAAATAACAAATTAATTTTGAAATATATGTTATTTTTTTCTCTGCTGTAGATGAAATTGAAGAGCTTGAAACAGAGGAAGTGGTGAAACCTGATCCAGAAATAGAGAAGCATTTGCTGAGATGTCTGAGTGAAGTATCCCTGACACTGCCAACAACATCTAGAGAGTTGGCGGCAGCAGTTGGTAAACAGCTGGGACACCATGTAGTTCATCTGGCAGTAGTGAATTTGTTGCAGAAATTTGCCACTCAGCAGCTAATTGTGTGAGTAATGTAATAAATGAGTTCCAACCATTGTAGCCACCAGAAAGATTGTAATATAATGCTAATGTGAGATATGGATAAGGTCTTCCAGATTATTTTGTGAATAAAATGGGTTTTTAAACTTAAAATCATGCTATTCAAATAGTGAAATAAACAATCTCTTCTGAGTCAAACTATTTAGAACACTGTAGAACGTAGGCTTTCAAGACCGATGTCAATTATGTGAACTGAGTCCTCTGGGCTGTAAGGCTCTAGTCCAATGGGATTCTTCTCCATCTTCCCAGATGTTTCATCCATAACTGCAGTGCATATCATCATTGGTGTGGTTGCCATAATTTTCTCACTGCCTCATCTCCAAGAATATTACAGCAACCACACCACAGTCATGGACAAAATGTCTGAGCATTTGAAGGATAAGAATCCTGTTGGACTACAGCCTTACTGCCCAGAAGATTCCGTTCACATATTTAGAACATTCTTTGTGACTTCATGTACTGGAGATTTACTCAGGACATGTTTCGTGGACTCTTGTCCATATCCTCAGGTGTTAAATGATTGTTGGATCTTTTGCAGAAGTTGAGTTGGTAGGTATCTAGGTTGACTTTTGTGGTCTTGTGATAAACTTAAATAAAGAGTGTCTGCTTCTGGGATGTCAAAATTCATTAAATTTTGCTCATTTTCTTTTTTATGTATATCTTTTTTCATATGTTTAATCCCTGTGGTTGTCGAACTGCTTTTAGTAACTTGATGCCTTTTTCTGTTTCATAGTTTTCATTCCAAAAATGTGCTGCCATGACTAATTTTTCTATTTGTTTGTAATGGATATTTCTCCAATGTTCCTTGAACCTAATGCCTATATTTCTCTTTGTTTTTCTTATGTAGATTTTTTAATAATCCTGACAATGTGGTAAATTCCAAATTTTTTCTCTTTGGAGCTGAAATCTATTTTTCTGTCTACTAAATGGAGCACATTAAGAAAGATCAAAATTATGAGGATGAGTAAAAATATGTTATCAAAAAAATAATTATGTTCATTCTTTATTGAGCAGTACTTATAAGTGTGGCCTGAGTAACGAGAATGCCTGGAAAATTCATAGAGAGTTTTTCTAGATTTTGCTCCTTCACATACAAAAGTCAATAATTTGATTTGCAGAGTTTAGATGAGGAAGACAGGAGTACATGGGCCATTCAGCAGCCGTAGTCATAGATGAAAATATCACTCATGTAGAAGATATAGTGAAGACTATTTTCAGCCCAAATAAAGCCTACAAACAAAAAGGTAGAGGGGGAGAAGATTATAATTATAGACCAATAGGTATATTGTCAGCTTTTTCTAAAATGTTAGAAGAAATCAAATCATTAATTGCTTTGAAAAACTTAATATTATTTGTAGTTGTCAATTTGGTTTCTAAAGATTCAAATCTATTTATTTAACAATATTGATTTGTGTGGATAGCATTTATGATGAGTTGCTTTATGAGTTATTCTTGGAATTAATAATTCATTTGACATGGTGGAACATGAAATTGTGCTAAATAAATGATCCAAAATAGGTGTTGGGGGAAATAGCTTATAATTGATTTAATTCATACCTAGAAAAAATAGCAAATAATTGAAATTGATTATGTAAACAAGAAAACTATTAGGCAGTTATCTCAAAAAAGAACAGTAGTTAAAGGTTGAGTTCCATATATTATGAAAAGTAAGTGAAGCATTAAGAGTGTGTAGTTCAACTGAATCATACAATGATATCAAGAACAGTAGTATTTGGGATCCCCTAAGAATTTATATTAGATCCCTCGAAGACCCTATGCTATTCCTACTATACATTAATAATTTATCATAAGTAATATCATGAGAGGGTCTGAGATTACCACTAAATTCACAAACATAGTGAGTCAGTAATGCCATTAGAGAAGACCAAACAATGGGTTTAGGACTGTTTCACAAATAGAATAAGAATAAAAGAGAGATATATTTAAAATTTGCACACAGAATATTAACACTTGTATAAAATGTTTTACTAATAAATATCTATTCTATTCAGAAACTGTGAGACTGAAATAGACAAAAGTTGACGATTTAAATTGCTACCATTTGATTTTCTAATACCAACTGAGGGGGGCAAAAAGATAATATACTCTCTCTCTTTTTTGTAGTTGGAATTCCTAATAATAAGATCAATTTACATATTTGGCACATCACCAAAATGCTTTGAAGAACCCTCCATTTTGCATTATGATTGTCGATGTCCATGCTTTTGTTGCTATCAATAGCTCCTCACTACCTCTAGCAAAAGTGGTCAGCAATGCATGTTCAGGAATTATATAGTGGAGGTATTAGAGTTGGCCATACTGACCACTTCAAGTGATAAAACAGTTTTGATAATTTTTTTCCGGTAATTTCACTCCATAATCTACCTGTGATTGGTCAAAATTCAACATTTTGTTTCATTTCATTGGTCAATTTTAAGATATCACCTGAGTGAAATAGTCATTGTAACTTAAAAATTAACCAGAGGTAAAAATAGCTCTTTATGCAAATTACATAAGTACAGTTGTTACAGAAAAAGATAACTTTAGGAATACATAACACATATAGGCTGTAAATTATTCAACTGGTTAAATAAGAAACCTAGTAGTAAATAAGGATAAACTATTAGCAATGATATAACCAATGTACTAAAATTTGTTCACACTAGCTCCATTCACTTACATAAAAATTGGACATATGTTTCGGAAATGATCCCTCCCATCTTCAGCTTGTAGACAAACTGTTGTTAGAAGTGGCGGTTGGGTCTCTTGATATTCTTGTGGCAGCATCTGTTGGTTCTATTAGGAACTTGCTGATTTTGTCCATTGGAGGTAAATCGAAATTCATTAAGTTTTCCTTGTTTTTTGTAATGAAATTTTTTTCCCAAGTGAAAAGTTCTATTGCGTTGTGAAGTTGTTTCAGTAGTTTTCTCTCTGGTTTAATTTCATGATTTTTATTCCAAAAGTGTGCTGCTATCGCTGATTTATTAATTTGTTTTAAGCGAATATTTCTAAAGTGTTCTTTTTTCCAGATTTCCAAATTCCTCTTTATTTTTCCAATGTATTTTTTATCACACTCTGCACATTTTATTTCATAAATACCTGACTTTTGTTCTGTTGGCATGTTGTCCTTTACTCTGCAAACTAATAAGTTCTTTATATTAAAATTGTTCTTTGGGGCTAACTTAATTCCTTGTTCTTTGAATATTTGTTTGAATTTATTGTGGTAAATTGGGTGGTACGTGAAGCTTCTGAATTTGTACCTTTCTTTTGCACTTTTAAGTGTGGAAACATCTCTTATTGTTTTTTGTTTTTTGATTTTATTGATGAGTTTTATTACTGTGTCTTTGCTGTACCCACTAGTTTCTGCTATCTTTATGATTTGTTGGTATTCCAATTTGTACTCTGTTACTGTGAGTGGGATGTTAATTAATCTGTGTGCTAAACTATAAAACACTGCATATTTAGGTGGAATGGGGTTAAAACTGTCATTTTTATGTAATTTTCTGTGCACGTATCTTTTCTATGGATTCCGAAGGTAAGATAGTCATCATTTCTGGGAGATATCCATTTCTTTCTTCCTCTATGGTGAATTTTATAGATTTGTGTTGCAAATTCAGAAGTTTTAGTGCATCTGTTGTATGTTTTTTTGAATTATTGCAAATATGTCACCTATATACCTATACCATGTCTTGAAGATTAGAGGGAAGGTTTTGGTGATATACATTTCACAATGCAAATTTCTTCATTTTCAACTACGACTAGCTATGGGAAACCCCCTATTTCCATTTCTAGCAGATTTTTTATGAGTTCGTTTGAAATGCATATCCTCAAAGTCTAGTGGTAACCATACTTGCCTTATGGTTTTCTTCAGAAGGGAAGTAAAGCCATTGTTCCCCATGTCATGTATTTACAGCATATAAAAGAACCTCAATCCTTAAAGAAGAGGTCTCTGAGCAAAATTTACCAACTGTTTCACACCCTGAATTGAATGGGATGTTAATGACCATAGATGTTAAAGAGCATCCTTAAATAAACTAAATATTAATAATGGATTAACGATATTTTATGGCAGCCTTTTCAATAGATATTTTAATGTTTTGGTATGCATCATTCACAGAGTATAGCTCTGTAAAGTTACGAAAGAAATCCTAACTTTTTATAAATAGGTAAATGTACACCATTGGTGAACACTATTAGACACAGTGTAGAGTAAATCTGTGAAATAAATGATTAAATGATAAATTAATTAATTTTCTTACTTTGATAGCATTAAAGATGGAAGCAAAGATGGCAAGACATTCTTGGAAGTGGTTTCTGCAGAGCATACCAAGTTAATAGCAATGGTTAATGAAGTGGAGGCAGATGAATCAAATCCAAAGCAAAAAGAGGACCCCTTGGTTGATGATGGTTCAAGAAAAAGAAAGGGTGAAGAAAGTGAAGGTGAACCTGTCCCCAAAATTACTAAAATAGTGGCTCCAGACAAAGATGAAAAGAAAAAAGAAAAGAAGGATCCCAAAGCAGCTGATATCATGGTAACCATCCCAAATTGAACACCCAGTTGTTGTGTATTTCTTAATAATCTCTATAAATTTTAATAACCAATCAACAATTGTGAACATCACCAAATGCTGTTGATAATAAATGGCGCTGTGAATTGTTCAATGGTGTCTCAGAAATATTTCCATAGGAAGCATTAACACATTTGTTATATATTGGATAAAAATTAATGTTTTCCTGAAAGTTTTAGTACACCATTAAATTATATTATTATTTTTTCACTTATATTATTTTAACATCAAACACAACATGTAACAGAGCGTTATGAAATCTACATTACATTTTTATAGCTTCCATAATATAATTAAAACTGATATAAGCACTCAAGCACTTATAAAACAATCTAAACTTTTCTCTAATTCCTGAACTTGTTGCATCATCTTGTGTACATCTACATTTTCTCACTGTTCTTTCTGTTTCAGTCTCTGTTATCCATGCCATCTATCCGTGAAAAAGAGAACAAAAAGGTTGGCGAGGAAATCCTGGATTTGTTAAGCAAACCAACAGCAAAGGAAAGATCACTTGCTGAAAGATTTCGTTCACAAGGAGGTAACAGAATTTTAAATATATGTCAAGTATCTAAAGGCCAGATTCATTATAATATGCTGGTCACTTAACATGTTTGGGGACATTTGACATTCGGTTGTACTTTTGACACTGAACTTCATTAATCATTTTATTTTCCAGATGTGCTTCAGGAAATAAATAAAATAACTTGGCTTAAAAGTATTCTTAGTAATAAACATTCATAATATACAATACAGTTATTAGTCACAATAAAGCAGATCAAATATATAACTCCTATTAAGCATTTTTATGGGGACCTGAGTTTTGTTTACCTTAAATGAAGGTTTACCTTGAATTGACATTTCAACAAAATGCATACATTTTCTGTATATTTTTTTTATATAAACAAAAATTATACCAAAATACATTATGAGGGCTAGTCAGTAAGGACAGAGAATTAATTTTTTTACTTATGAAGTGCACAAGGCACAGTCGTGATTGGTACAGTCTCTTTTGAAGCAGTTCCCATTGAGTTGTATTCACTGGCCCAACATGTCTGCCAGACTGGGAAGACATGGTGGAAACCTTTTTAGACATCATCTTCAGAATCATCTCCACCTTCTTGCTTCTTCTTTTTTTCATTTGATGCTACAGCCCAGGTTGAGCCTTGGCCTGCCATGACGACCTCTGCTTCTTTACCTCTGTTTTATGACTTCATTAATAGACAGCAATATTGCTGGAGGGCATATGATCAGCATGCCGGCATCCACCTATCACCTATCATGCAGCTTTTGTGATTGAAGAACACCACTTCTCCATCAGGCAACTTTCCAATTGTGCTTTTGAGCTGGATGGACCCCGTTTCAGACCTTCCTAACTTAGAAAAATTCCTAAGTTGGTACCAAGAATCGAACCTGGGCCTCATGGCTAGCAATCAGCAACATCAACCAGTAGTTCAAGGAGGTGGTCTCACATTCTTACTGATAAATCAAAATGCGGGCTCTATAGCTCGGTTTTGAAATAAAGGTCAGAAAAAAGTCACATGGAGCTAAGTCTGAGCTGTATGGAGGGTGGGGCTCGCATTTAAAGTTTTTTCTGGCCAGATATTGAGCAAAAATTTTGCAAACATGAGGGTGTGTATTGTAATGGTAAAGGCACTAACCAGGTGAATGTAGCTCAAGGCATTTTTGTCTGATGTGTTCAACCAGGATGCTGAAAACAGTCTTGTAATAATCCATTAACAGTTTTTTGCAAAGGACTTCATGTTGATATTTCATCTGCTATAGTCAAAGAACAAAATCACCTTAACCTTTCCTGCTGACCAAAAACTTTGACCTTCTTTGTTGTTGGGGAACCAGATGATTTGTAGACTGAGCTTGCCTGTTTGCTTTTGGGATCATAATGATGATTTCCATCATTTGTAATGATGGAATTCAGGTATGCCTCACCATACTCTGCTACCAGACACTGAAGCTCCTGACACATATTCATTGGCACCATTTTCTGTTCAGATGGCACCCTCTGGCACAGACATATCTCATGTATAAGTGATCATGCAGATGGTGAACACATTACCATGAGAAATGTATATCATCTTCCAGTCTACCGACCATTATTCATTGAACTTCCCAAAAAATGATGGCAGCTATGTTTATCATGATCTCGCTTACTATAGTGGTTGGAGCATCTGGATTGCCATACTTTATTGTTGAAACATGCCCCCGTAAACTCTTTGAACCATCTAAGTGCAGTTGATTATGGCAGAACTTCATTACTATATGCTTGCTGTAAAATTGAATATGCTTTCATACCATATTTCTGCAGAGAGAAGCAAAATTTCAGAGCAGCATAGTGCTCGTTGAAAAGCGACTCCATTTCATGAAGCCAACAGGCAAACACTTGCTCTTTGCAATGTCCAATAATAAGATGCATACATGTATGTGTTTCCAATTATTTCCACCAATCATGTGAAATCTATTCTTCTCATGAAAAATTGTTTCACCACCCTATCCACTATATTCTCAGACTTTATTGACTAACCTTTATATTTACATGATAACAGTAACACAAGCAGATATATCCCTACATTCTCTACTGCAGTTGTAACTTTTTCTATGCCACAATACTCCAGTTGAAGATTTCCTAGCAATTATACTACAGTGCCAAAGCTTTCAAATATTAACATATTGACAGCAACACAAGAAATTACTTTGCCTGTGTAAACATTTATACTACTCATGTTGCAATATAATCAAAGATAGTAGTTTCCCTTTTAGCACTGTTGCATTTTAAGTACAAAATATCCATCTCAGCTGATTTGCTCTCTATATAACAGAGATGTCCCATTTAAATTGTGTAATAAACCTCTGAACAATGTCTATACTGGCAACATCTTCACTCAGTGTTGGTAGGTTTATTTTATCCCTGTTATTGAAATCATCACAATTACCATTATGAATGTGCTTCATTTGAGAGAAAGAGTTTCTCTTTTTGCCATCGTAATAAAATTTATTAAAGCTAGCTGTGACATAATAGAAACATGCATGAGCAAACTGAAATCAAGCTGATAATTCATACAACACACTACCACAGACCACAACACACTACCACAGACCACCAAATACTGACATTAAGGCCCGGTCTTACAGTTGAAGCTTAAGCTCTAGCTTAATTAAACTCTCTTTCAGTTTAAACTCCATGAGTTTTGTAGTTATACAATAGCCTTCAGCTTTGGTAAGCTGAACATTGTTTGGTGCAGTTGAAGTTGGCAATGCATGGGCATGAGCAGTTAGTTCAGTTTTTTTTAATTACGATTTTGCTAAGTTAAGAAAATAAAGTGTAGGGCTATAATATAATAATATTTATTTTGGAAATGAGCAACATAAAAGGACAGCAAATTTTACAATTGGAAAAATTACCATATTACTACAGATTTTCAAAAAGTACAGACAAATAATAGAATGCAAGTAGTTTGACAAAATATTAGAACAAAAAAAAATCTTTCGGTTACAATAAACCTCTACATTTTTTCCCCCTGGCAATGTAATTTTCATGTGCGTACAGTCTAGTGATCCTATAACACAGGGAAATTTTGCTACCCTGTAGAATTTGTCTGTTTATCTAACTCTCTCTCTTCATGTGTTGTGAATGTTTTTGGTCTCCTTATCCTTTCAATTTGAGGTAGAAGAAACTAAATTTCTTCATCATTTATATCTTCTTCTTCCGGAAACATTCTGACATACAATAATAACCTAGCTTATACGATGCTCCTCTTCAGCTTAACCCAAGAGCTAATTAAGCGAAGAACTTCGTCAGTCTTTAGCTTTGCTCGATACATGACCTTTGCTATTCAAGAACATTTATATCTTGATGGCCGAGCTTAGTTAAAACATTTTCTTACACTAAGGTCCATTTTTGAAATGCCAGATATCTGTTCAATAGGGTATAAGATAGATAAACTTTTCCAAAATGTAAGATAACTATTCCATAACTTTAACTGTTCAGTAAGTGTTTCTGAAAAGTTAGATTGAGGATATCAAATAAATATCTTTCAATAACTGACAGATAACTGACAGACAAAAAATTGACAGATATCTCTTTAATATGTCCAGTGTGGAAGATGGCAAACAGTATTTTACATAATATGTAGAGTTGCAGCTTGCAAATTTTTATCGAAGAAAACTGGAACAAATTTACTTGAAGATCATTTGATGTCATATCTCTGCACACTTGATATCTGAGGGAGAACCAGTTTTCCAGTTTTCAATCTTCAGCTAAGCACTTAAATGTTAGCATCATCAGTTCTTTTATATTTATCTTTGTACACTTAATAAATTATTTTCATATTCACCAAAGCTCTCATCACATCAAACTAATTAGTGTGATCAATTGCATTTTAAATCATGTTTAATGCCCATTATTATTACTACTGAGACATCAAAGATGATGGACATTGATGCAAGAGTTGAAATAGTAAATCCAGAAAGGATTTTTATTTCAAGGAAGGAAGCATTCCAGGAAGTTTATGATACTTCCTCAGCTTTTGCCATTTATGAGGACTGAGGAAAACCCTCAATCAGGGAGGATGGTCCTGGCAGGAATTGAACCAGAAACCTCCTGGTCATGATTTTGTATCTTAAGGATCTCGGCCATCCTAATTGGTAATACAATTAAATTATGAGGTATGACTGATATTGACCTTTTGTTTCAAATGCATATTTCAGTCCAGGCATCTTAGTTTAAGGTTCTCAGTAAATTCTAAAAAAATAATTTCTTTACTTGCTGTGTTCTCTTTTAATATCCCTTTTGACACCCTTTTTGCTTGTAGTAAAAATATGATTTCCAAAATATATAAATAAAAATTAAATGATGTAATAAAATAAAATTTATTCAAGCATAATAGAAAAGCTCAATTCTTATGCCATCTCTTGACTGAAATTTATGTTGTGACATGCTACTGGGCTCAAGGCAAGGCTAGCCTAAGGATGCAATATGCTTGAAAATATGTCACCTCAAAGTGCAATATTATTCTTGAATATTGTCATTATTGTTTATATTCTATCAGTGCATAATTTTGCAGGGTAGGCCCCTTTTATTCTGTGTTTGATTTTGTATTATTTCAAAGCAATACTTAATAGAGTACGATGCTACTGGCGACAGCTACAGAAGCTATATGGTAAAAACACAAGCTGTCATCTGTTGGGCAATTCTGAACTTCACTACCAAATAAATAGTTATCGAAAGGTTACATTCTCACTAGGAAATGGATGTAAATTATCTGTCTGTAAAATTTATGGAATAGCTATGGTATAATGCCTAGAACTTATGCAACCGGACCTAAGTTCAGATTTTATGTTAGTGCAAATTATGCTGAAACAATTATGAATAAACATTATTCTCATGGAATAATTTTCAGGACTTGAAGATTTTTTGCATTAAATGCACGTTTTTGCTAGATCAATCAAGGTCATGCAAAATTAGGGTTATACATATTAACATGTTGCGACTCAACATTTGTGCTGCTTCATAATTTATTATTTTAATAGGACATATTTCATAGACCTTTGTCCACATCGTTAACTACTTGTCATTAGTGTTACTGATGATGCAGATGAATGTTCATGGAATATATTCTATTAAAATAATAAGTTAGTGAAATTGCATAAGTTTTTAGTTTGACTCTTCACACTTAATAATTAATAAACAAATGTTTATGGGAGACTGTGTCTTAGAACACTCTACAAACAGCTTGGTCTACAGAAAACATGAACAGAAATTATAAGATTAAACTAAATTAATAATTCAAAATTATGTAGTAAAAAAAAACCTGAGGAAACACAAGGAGGAAACACTTATGACTGTTGTTGTTATGCACCTTCCAGGAGCACAAGTTATGGAATTCTGCCCACATGGAACAAAACTGGAGTGCACTAAAGTGAATTCGGGAGAGCCATGCAAAAAACTGCACTTCAAGAAAATAATACAAAAACACACAGATGAGAGTCTGGGTGACTGCTCCTTTCTTAATACATGTTTCCATATGGACACATGCAAGTAAGTATTTTGTCATTTTGCCTCTAGCTCTTCCACTGACATAATGTGGTAAATCATTAAAATAAGCCTAAACAGATTAAATAAAAGTTTCATTATATCTATAATCAATTTAAGTTCTTTGTTTTTTTATAACGATCTCCAAGAGTCATAAGACTCACCATTAGGTACAGTACAAATTATATGATTATACAGTGTCATATGCAAGTGAAAATATTTAGTAATACCTATTATAAATAGAAACTGGGGTAAGAAACGTATATTAAAATATTATAACTTGTATGCTCTTATAAACTATATATCCTTAACAATAGTAGTAAATTAAATTACTAAAATAAGAATATAGCAAGTGATTAGGAAAATGGCACACATGTTAATATATCCAGTCCAAACATCTATCTTAAATGCAGTATAATCAACCGTTTATACTGGGGTGATTCCTTTGCAAGAATGCTTCAAGTGCAATTGACCAAGATCTGCAGTTCTTATCTTGTTCCCACACATGAAAGCTTGCTGGGAGTTGAGGGGAGGTTAGTAAGCATTTAGTTCTAGGAATGTATATACATGTTATGTGTTGTATGACAGTGTATTAAGTAATTATTTGGTGGCTTAATACAGTGTATTAATTATGTTAATAAACTCAATTCAGATATTCTATTCCCCAAAGAGTATTTATTTATGATTCCTATGTGCATACAGAATCAGCTCATGATGTATGGAGATTGTTTCAAGAGAGATTCCTGGATATTCAACTTTCAAGTCAAATTCAATTTACAGATTGATAAATAAATTTTGTGTAATGAGAAGTATTCTTGATAAAAAGATAAATACACAAACATGTACAGTACTAACATAAGAAATGTTAGATAACATTGGACATGCTCTGGAATATTCCCCTAAAAATCACTTTGACATCTTTTTCAGTAAAACATGAATCTCCTATTCCTTGATTTGAATGGCTACAAAGCTACTGAAGTTAAAACCCTATAAAATTATTGTAGTGCAAGAACTTGTGCATCCAGAAGTGAATTTTGCGTATGAATTTTGCTACTGCATGATGGAGCAATTGATGCTAATCTAATTTTCTTTATGGATGAATCTTGATTCCATCTAAGTGGGTATATTAATTCATGAAACAACTAATACTGAAGTTCAGAAAAGCCTAACTTGCTTCATGGGGAACCCCTGCATGATAAAAAGATAGGAGTGTAGTACGCCATTAGCAGCAAAAAAATAATAATGATACTTTTAAGAAACAAGATGGGTTATGTGCAAAATATTTTGCAGTCTTTTTCCATGAATTAACTGTTAGAGAATGTAGGTCCATTGCTTTCCAACAGGAATCTGTAATGACACATGCAGCCCATATCTCCTTGCATGCAATTCATGAAATAAAACTATAGAATCACACTAACAACATATGCTCTCCCACCACTTTAATGCAGTGCTCTAATGCTCTATTGAGCATTAGAGGAAAAAGTGTACAAGACAAATGCACATGCATTAGTTGAACTGAAAAACAACTTTCGTAAAGAAATTTCTTCCATATCTCTGAGGGAACTGCAGAGGGTAATGACTAATTTTATAAGCTAACACCAAAAATGTCTGAAAAATGAAGAAAGGCAGTTCTAGTATCTTCTTGCTTGATATTGGTGAGTAAGGTTCCTTTTAAGTGTTAGTAATAACTTATGCAACAGTCATAGCTGCAGACTTCTGACACACATTTACTGCGTTACCAGCTTGAACCAACTTACTGGCCATTATGCTTGATGGGATCCTGTGAAGGAATAATCACCCACTATAATGTATATACCACCGTAAAGAAAATAATAAGTTCTAAATTGGTAATCTTTTCATTAGCTCTGTAAATATATTTTCAAATATTGGAAACCCATACAAAAGAACATTTCAGAAATATCTGTTATAATCAGGTAGAAAAATTGGCAGTGGCAGCCCACTTCTGGTCAGAAAATCACATAATTGATACCAAAACAAAATTATGAAACACACCTGCAAACCTTTGGAACTAACAAATTTTAAAATGAATTTACACAATCAAAAATAAAAACTGCATATGAACTTCTAGATACTGACGTATATGTTTCAAAGGCTGTTACTGTCATCATCAGCATGGTTCCTCTTGTCAGCTTTTCAGAATGGTATTCATATGTCATTCTGTAGATTTTTATGAATTTGGTTATGAGGTTATTGTTGATTGAAGAGCAAAATTAACTACATTTTCTTTGTTTTTGAATACATACATCTCCCATAGTATTAATTCAATGGTTTCTAATGAGCCTTTAAGAGTCCCCTCCCAGAAATGGAATACTAATGCTAATTTCTCTATGTGTTTATATTTTACATTTCTTTTGTGTTCCTTAAAGTTTCTTTTCATTTTGCATATATATTTCATATCACAGTCTTTGCAACTAATTTTGTAAATGCCTGATTATTTTTCTGAAATAATTTTGTTTTTTGTGTGGTTTTTAGAAGTTTTTTTTTAAAAGGTATTGTTTTGTTTACTGGAGTCAAAATAATGGTTGCATTATAAATATATTCTGGAATTTTTGTGTGCGCCCATGGTTAGAATACAAAATTCTTGTACACATGATCTCCTTTGTAGCCTTTTAGTGTGGTAATGTCTTTCTTTCTTTCTTCCTTCCTTCCTTCCTTCCTTCCTTCCTTCCTTCCTTCCTTCCTTCCTTCCTTCCTTCCTTCCTCCCTCCCTCCCTCCCTCCCTCTCTCCCTCCTTTCTTTTTAATTTTTCTATTTTTTTATTGACCATATGTATTGTATAACCATTTTTCTGTACTAAATCTATGAGTTTTTGGTACTTGTATTTATATTCTGTCATGCTTATTGATAGATTTGTTCATATAAAGATGAGGTTATTGATTAATGTAAGTTTATGTAGTTTTGGATTATGACTACTGCTTTTGATGTGATACAAAGATCAAAGAAAATATATCCATACAGATTATAGATATTTTTCCTGAACATTCCAAATTCCAGTATATTGCCATTTGTTAAGATTTTTATATCTGGGAAGCGAGGAACAAAATTATTTTCTTTTTCCATTGTGAACTTAACGGTGTTATCTTATAGGTTGAGTAACTTAATTGCATCCTCTTTCCATTTTTCATAACTTCCCCTTCCTGGATATAAATCATAAAAAATGGCAAATAATAGAGTATTGCATATGCAGAAATGATGCCCTTACAAATAATTGCCTAGAAAACAACAGCCATAATCCAAAACAACATAAGCTGGTATTAATCAATAATCTTGCATTCAGATTAATATCCTACCTATAAGCAAGACAGAATACAAATACAAATACCAAAAAATCATAGATATAGCACAGAAAAATGAGTACATATTGTTCTGTTCAATAAGAAAACATGAACTTCCAAAAAACAAAATAAAAGACATAACAATATTGAAAGGTTACAAAGGAGATCACGTGCCAAAAAATCCATATTTCATCCTAGGGCATACCAAAAATTCCAGATATTTAAAGATGTGAGCACCATTTTGTCTTCAGTAAACAAATACAGTTAAAAAAACACAAAAGACAAAATTATACCAGGAAAACAATCAGGCATTTACAAAATCAGTTGCAAAGACTGCATTATGAAACGTATAGGCAAAATGAAAAGAAACATTGCCTTATTATTTAATGAACACATGAGAAATGAAAATATAAACATATGGAAAAACCAGCAATAGCATACCATTTTTTGACAAAAAAAAATAAATGAAAATGAATTCCAAAAGAACCAAAACTCTTAAAAGCTCTTCAGAAACTATAGAATTAACAGTATGAGAGAATATATTTAAAAAAAAAAAAATTATCTTCCAGACAGCTATAACCTACCAAATTCATAAAATCTCAGAGCAATATCTGAATACCACACTGGGAAGCTGACAGTAGAAGCATGCTGCTGATGAGGACAACAGCCTTCAAGATATGTCTAAGCAAGTGGAACAAAATTAGGAAATTTCGTGATTTCCTCTTAAAAATTGCATAATGATACAACAGTTGTTTAACAGCTGAAGACATGGACAAATGATTAAATCTCCAGTAAGTGAAACTAAAAATAGTGCGTTAAAGTATTTTTACTCACAAGAGCTCATTAATGCATGCTTCACTATGCTAGAGTTAACATTGAAACTGCACTCTGTTGTTCATAACCGGTTATCTGCTCTAGTATATTGTAATAAGTTTCAATATTCCTAGCACCTGGTTACATGAATTCTGCTTAAGTCCTGACAGACAGGGTACCCAAATTTAACCAGAATTACTTTTTTAAAATTTTTTAAAAAGTTTGCAAAGTATTCTGCAAGGGAATCAATGCATTTGTCCTGGTGTTTTTTCTACTGTTGGAAACTGTTCTACATTAATGACCTGGAACACTGTTCAAGCCCCCCCCCCTTTTTCCCCCCTGATATATGTCACTGAATTGCTTCCTTTTATATGTGGTCTTCATCCATGGGAATAAAAAAGCATGTATAGCAATATCAAGTGAATAAGCAGGATGAGATATAAATACCATTTTATAAGAACTGTCATAGGGCAAATCTGTTTGGGCCAGAGCATTGTCATGATTCTGTAACCAATCTCCACTTCTCCACAATTCCAAATGTTTCAGTTGCACTTTCTCACACAGTTTTCTCAAAACATAGGATAAAATATTGATTCACTGTTTGTACTCAAGAAATAAATTCTTTGGACATAATCCCATTCACATAAAAAAAATATTGTTATTTGATCAAAATTGATGTACTTGGTTCTTGCTGGCTTGATGCTTGTTTGGGTTCTGAGTCATAAGTATAGCATCAAGATTTGTCCCTGACTTGATGCTTGTAAGAAATGTAGCCTCTTATTTGTTTCAGATATGTTCATTATGAAGTAGATGGGCCAACAGTACAATTTCCAAAGGAAGCTGGAGGCAACAAGATAGAGAGTGTTGAAGTGAAGACTCTGCCAAGAGCTCCTCAAGAAATGACAATCCTGTATCCTCCGCAATGGGTACAGTGTGATCTCCGTTATTTGGATATGACAGTTCTAGGTACATAGCATGTATTTATAGCTATTACAAATGATAATCACAGCCAGATGCTCTATGACATGGGTAAAATAAACTTTACTTAGTGAAGCTATCACAGGCTGAGAATCAACATGCTAATGCTAAAATAGGGTTGATTTGTTGACACTTATACTTCTTTACTTGGTTTTTTTAACTGTACATGTTTCGGGAACCTTCACGTATGTCCAATGATGATGTCTCAAAGTTCATTATGCAGATTTTATTTTTGATGACATAAATTTTTTCCCATGTTGTTGGTTCCAAACATAACTAACTAATCATAAAAGCCTTGAATATAACAGATAATTTAGTGAAATATCTTTCACTTTACTATTTTAAAGTGAATAAAATAGTATTATTATACAAAGAAGATTGGATTAATAGAACGGAATCCCTTCTCAAAATAAGGAATTCATTGAAATTAAATCCTTAAAAAGAGAGCATCTGGGTAATCAATGTTAGATTAAAAAAATTAAAAACTTTAACAAATAAAGTAATCCTAAAAATTAAGCCTAACAACCCAAGAATCCCAAGGATGTATAGCCTACGAAAATTGTCATAAAAAAGACAATAGTATGAGACCAATTATAAACAACCTACAAATTACCAAATGGCTTTCCAAAAATTCTGATCATTAATAAAATTTAGAAGTTTAGAAATAAAAAACTTATTTAATTTTATTGAAACAATTACAAATATACATATGTTCTGAAAACCCTCTGGTATCTTTATTCTCCAACTTTTCTACAGAAAGAATATCTAAATTGTTAAAAAATTGGCTTATATCCATATATGCACCTGTTGAAGCAATAGATGATTTTATCAGTTTGACAAAACCATGCATCAATGAACTTATTTTAGTTTTAATGGTAAATTTTACCAACAAAGTTCTGAATTGGTTATGGGTAAGCCTCTTTTACCTTTCTTGACAGATTTATTTATGAGTGATTTTGAAATTCACCTAACTGACACTTTTCCATTAATTTTTAAGACTTGACACGGATGTGTATATGACACATTTGCCATTATACCTAAACATCCGGTTAACAATGCCTTAAAATTATTAAATTTACAGGAAAGATCAGTACAGTTTATATTATAAATTGAAAAGAATGAGTGAATTCCCTTTTTAGATTTAAAGTTAATAAAAGACAATAACAGTTGGCCTTTGGAATATACAGGAAACCTACTCACAGTGATTATTACATAAAAAATAATAGCTTTAATCCAAAAATGTACCAGCATGCCATCCTTAATAGCTTTGCATACAGATTAGTGAATGTTTCAAACAGCAAAAAAGAATACAAGAAGAATATGAACACATCATCCAAACATGACATAATGGTTTCCATAAAAAATTAGCAGATAAAATGATTAAAAAGTTTAAAGAAATAAAGATATCAAAGACACAAGCTTATTATTACATATAAAAGAATATATGCAGTTCAAAAAATTTACATACATATTCAATAAATTTGAAACAAATTTTAAAAAACAGAAAATAATTTTGGCTCCTCAAAACGTACTTAGTATTAAAAATTTATTACAATCTTCCTGTAAAGATCCTATACCTTCTGACAAGAAGTTGGGGCATCTACCAAAGCAATTTCAAAGACTGTGATCAGGTATATATTGGAAAAACAAAAAGAAATTTGGATAGCTGTACCAAAGAACATTTCAGAAATATCTATTACAAACAGATAGAGAAATTGACATTGGCCCCACTTTTGGTCAGAAAACCATGAAATTGATAAAAAAAACAAAATTATTGAAACACACTTGCAAATCTTTGAACTAATGACATGGGAAAAAATTTATATCATCAATAATAAAAACTATGTCATGAATTTCCAGACATTATTGTTGGATATATTCTATAAATTTTTCCGACTGCCTATAGAGTATGCTTCTACCAGTTGGTCTTATGCTGATGATGGGAGCAAATATTCCTGAAACATGTGCAATTAAAAAACCATGTTAATGAAGTATGGCTCCAAACCAACTGTAATTTAACCTTATTTTACTATTCAACTTTTAATAGCTTTGAGAGTATAAGTTCACATTTATTTATGTAATTTATTCATTATTTACTCTGGCAAGAATTAAGGCCATGGGCCTTCTCTTCCACTGTGTCACACAAATAACAGCAATGAAAACATAAAGTACAATAAGCAGGAATAAGGGAGTTTGAGATTCTGGGAAATGACACATTCAATGATGTTGTATTGAAATTTGTTCATTGTCAAAGATAGACAGTAAAGCCATATTCTGAGTTCGAGGTATGAAGAGGTACATAAAGCAAGAGGCAGTATGCTGAGTGGTGAAGGTGTGAAAGATTTTGAACAGGAGGATAAAAGAATGTAAAATCCTGTGTTCTTTTGAGGTAGTCATGACAGTTGGATATGTAGGGATGTTAAAAATGAAACGAACACAGACATTATGAACACATTGTAATCTAATTTAAGAACTTTTGAAAAATGAAATGTTTTTAAAAATTCTGTTGGAACACACATAGTGAAGCTTTTTAAGTATAAATTCTAACTAATCTGTCATCTTACACACACTTATGCTTCACCTACTTTTAAAAATGGTGGGTCTCATTTCAAAGAGACATCCTCTCCATCTTCAACCAACTTGATGACTGGTAGGAGAAACTAACATCTATGAGGACCTGTGGCTCCACCCTTACCATATTTAAAAGTAAGTGAAGCATAAGAGTGTGTTAAATGACAGATTAGTTAGCATTTACATTGTATTCTGTTGATCTATCCAGTATTCAGATTAGAAAACAAGGCATAATGAGCATTTAATAAGATTTTTTTTAAATTGAGAGGTAGATCTTTCCCACATGAATCAGAGCAAATATTTTATTGCATTTGTGGGCTTCCTATCCGTACCATTCTAGATCAAAACCTATACAAACATCTAGGTTTTGTGGTACAATTAATGACATTGTTTTTTATCAAAAGGGCAGAACATTATGTGAGTTTATATAGTGCACATTTATATCCCATGACTATAGCCTGTGATTTAGGTAGATTCAATTTATCTTAATTAGAATAGATTTCAATGAAATTTTGCTAGATGCATAGCATTATTTTTTTTTCCAATGTTGTGTTGTGGACAAACTCCTGCTAATAAAATTTAAAGTCTGATCCAAATATTTTTACCAAATATTTTGTATGCCAGTTACTGGATGTTATAAGTTTCATGTTTTTAAAAGAGGTTTTGAAAGACTGAAAAATAAAGTATTTTTAATTATTTTACTTCTACTTTTTATGTTTTGTTTCCATTGCAATTATATTTAGTGTTTCCAGTTGGTCTCATAAATGATAGATTTATTTTTGTTTTTTTTTTTTTATGATGTTTTGTTAACTAAAATTGTTAATTGGAACATAGCACAGTGAAGCTAATTATAAATTAAGATCATTGTGTGAGCAAGTGGAGCAAAAGAGTGTTAATTTGACTCATTCACACAATGATTTTAATACATGTTTTGTTGTGTAAAATATAATTCAAATTTTGATGTTGAAGATAATTTTTCTTAACTTGCAGGTAAATTTGCTGTGATAATGGCAGATCCTCCATGGGATATTCATATGGAGTTGCCATATGGTACCATGTCTGATGATGAAATGAGGCAGCTAGGAATACCTCAGTTACAAGATGAAGGCCTTATATTCCTATGGGTTACAGGAAGGTAAGCAAATGAGCTTCGTTAATATACTAGTTTCTGGTTATTGTATATTTTATGCTTGAGAACTTACTCTTCTAAATGTCTGCAGAGATGTGCTAACAGAAAGAATGAATGAACATTTATCAATTAAAATTTGTGTTCATAATTTAAACAGCATTGTTGTATATGAACTTTGCACATGACCCTTTCCATTCTATGTATTTTTCATCTTAAGCACTAATTACCCAGTTCTGTTACATTTTAGGTTAAGCATTTCTTTATAACAACTCTTCTATCCATTTTCAACCAGCTTGAGTTTATAAATGTATTTCTCCAATCTTTTGTACTATCGTCATATGGGCTACTATTTAATTTTCAGGATTTGAAGGAACTAAGAGAGGTATAAGTTTCCTGTGGCAGCATTGGAAAGAGTATGTCTTCATTAATAACAATAGCAGAAGTATTTATTCATTTATTGTGTCAAATACAATATAACAATATGGCCTGATTCAACCCATGTTCTACACCAGGCCAATATTGAACTTTTACAAACAGACTGTTGAATAATAACAATATTTTTAACATATAACCCTAAACAAACTCAGTGAAACACATGTCACTACAATAATTTTTACAAACACACTGGTAAATAATCACACTATTTCTATCATACAAATTACCTTGAACAAACCCAAACCAAATAAAAAATCCTCTCTCCTGAGAGACCACATCTATTTGTTCTTAACTTCATACAAATATTGTCCCAGATTCCTAAATTGACTTTGATTACTAACCAATTTCTTAGCTGCAATTAAATTATTTAACCTCAACCTTTTCCTATTTATCAGTTATTGTCTCCATTCCCTAGTTTCTGAGCATTCAAACAGGATCTATATTCTCTACATTTCCACATATAGGACAAAATTCATGCTCACCACTAGTCCTAAAACCCCTTAATCTCCACAAATGCCCAATCTAAAATTTGCCATTCCTCTCTTTCCAACTTGTTGCATTTACTAATGTCTTTCTCTTTTGGCATCCTCTTTTATACATTAACAAACTCTTCTTCTGCATTATAGAATGTAACATCTCTCATCTAAATCATCAAATCTCACTTTAATCTGTTTCCAGAAACCTCTCTCCAAATCACTTCTTCTTAGCCATAGATCCCCCATTCCATTCCTCTTTAATTTTTCCCCAACTTTGTGCACCCAATAACAATTACCTATTCCAGACTCTTGGAATATTACACATTCTTTCAATAAGGAGGTCTGCCACATCTGTTTTCCCTTGAACCAATACTTTAACACTCTCTGCATCACACACACTCTCACACCAATCATTCCCATTTCCAAGAGTACTCCAGCATTTGCAGCATTTTTAGAGATTCCCAACACAATCTTATAAAAACTACAAAGTACCCTATCTATCCATTTCCAGCCTTCCTCTATCCCCCATATTTCAATACCATATGCCCACCTAGACTCCACCATTGATTGCCATATATAATCTTTCCAACCAATATACCGACAGCTCGGGTGCACCAAACATGCATTCCTTGCATTTAAGAAATTTCAAAAAATAAGGAATTTTTAAAAAATTCTGTTGGAACTCGCACATTGAAGCTTGTTAAACGTAAATTCTTTCTAATCTGTCGTCCAACACATTCTTATGCTTAACTTACTTTAAATATGGTGGAACCAGTTTTAAAAGTAAGTGAAGCATAAGAATGTGTTAGATGACAGATTAGATAGAATTTATATGCATTTCTTTAATAACTTCAGAGAAAGTAAACCCTTGGTTAGCTCAGATTTCTTCTCAACATTTTTTAAAAATTGTAAATCTTTAAAAAAGTTTTCATATGGAACTAACACAGTGAACCTCATGTGAATTGAATCTGTCGTCTTAACACTCTTCATGCTTCACTAACCTTAAAAATATACGGAACCGGTTTCAAAGATATGTTATCTCCATCTTCGGCCGTGAACAACTGTTGTTGCCTAGTATCAGAAGCAATGTTCCGCTCTGGTGAAACTTTTATTAACTTAAAATTTATATTTTCTTCTTTCGGAATGTCAAAATTCATCAAATGATCCTTATGTTTGTAGATGTAAATCTTTTCCCAAATATCCAATTCTACTGGTCCCTGTACAGCTCTCAATAATTCAACCTTTTTCTTTATATCGTGATTTTCGGTCCAAAAGTGATATGCCACCACTGATTTTTCTATTTGTATTTTAAATTCCTCATATGTTCTTTAAGACATATCCCCACATTCCGCTTGGTTTTTCCTATGTAGATCTTATCACATTCAGCACATGAAATCTTGTAAATTCCTGATTTTTTCTCCTTTGGAGTATTATCTGTAGTATTGTCTTTCAAAACGTTGTTTAGACTAAATCTATTAGTGGAAGTCAATTTTATATTAACATCTTTAAATATTTTTTGAAATTTATACATCATTGTTGGGTTATATGTGAATTTTTTAAAGGACATTTTTTCTTTAACTGTTGATAATGTAGTGCAATTTTCAATTTTTTTCTTCTGGAATTTTTTTAATCTTATTACGTATTAAGTCTTCATTAAAACCATTTAAAATTGCTATTTCTTTAATTTTCTTATATTCCATGTTATATTCTTCTTTACTGATTGGCAAATTGATCATTCTGCATATCAGACTATTAAAAATTGCATGTTTGTGAGCCATAGGATTAAAACCATTTTCTTTGATATAATTATCTGCATGTGTGCCTTTTCTATATATGCCAAATTTAAGGTTTTCTTTACTTTTTATAATTTTTATATCCAAAAAAGGCAGCATATTGTCTGTTTCTATTTCATGTGTGAATTTTATATCTTTATCTTGAATATTCAAAATCTTTAGTGCATCTTCAATTAACTTTTCATTAACTATGGCAAAAACATCATCAACATATCTGTACCAACACTTAAAGAAGTGTGGAAAGGCTGAAGTAATGTGTGTTTCAAAATTACTCTTGTAAAGATTTGCCAGAAAAGGAGATAGAGGACTGCCCATGGTCAAGCCTGTTTGTTGTTTATAAAAATGTTAGAGGACTGCCCATGGTCAAGCCTGTTTGTTGTTTATAAAAATGTTTATCAAATGTAAAATATGACTGATTAATTCTTCTGTTTCTCCCATTGACCTGAAGTACTCAAAACCATCCGTAAATAGGAAAATTCCTTCACAATCTGTGTCTCCTCCCAGGCCATATACCACTTTTCATCCTTCCTCAACTTATTTCCTTTTTTAAATATTATAATTTTACTCTTTTCTTGATAAACTTTAAGATCCCATTTTTTGCAGTACCTTATAATTTTTGATAATACATACCTTAAACCTATTCCTGTGATGGGTGCAACCATTAAATCATCTGCATAAGGTAAATCTGGGATCTCCAGCTTATTTAATATTGGTTTGTGAATATTCACTTGCTGTAAATCTACCATTATGTCATCTATAAATAAATTGAAAAGAATCAGACTCAGTTTACACTCTTGCCTAAGCCCCCTGTTTTGAGTAACTTCCTCAGTCACATGCCCTACACCACATCTAACACAGAACATATTACCCTTATAAAGCTCCTTCAACAAAACAATTATCTCCATACTCATCCCTTTATGCCATAATTTATATCATAGTGCCTTTCTATTAATTTGATCATATGTTTTCTCAAGGTCAACAAATGTTAATTGGTGTTAGGTGCCCACTGTCTGGGAGGTTATTTGAAAACATTATAATATAATTTTTTTTTATGGTTATAAGTATGGACATAGTCGACAAGAATACCTGGAAAAATTATAGAGAGCTTTTCCAGGCTGTGTTCTTTACATATGATGTCTATTACTGGTTTGCAGAGTTTAAACGAAGAAGAAGAGCCTTTAAAGACTAGGATCACAACTTTAGGTCAGAGATGAAAACATTTGCTCATGTAGAAGCCATAATGAAGAACAATCGATGAGTGACTTTAGATAGAGGTAGAGCATTTTCTAAACATTCATTCACCTGATGTCAGAAATTCTGCACTGGTGAAACTTTATATTAGTATGCAGCACAAACAGAATTGTTAAATTTACCCAGAAGAAAGAGAGTTAATATAAACATTATTCAGAAATGATGTCAATACTTTGAAAGCTAGCAATCCTCCCATCACCCTGAAAAAATGTATAGAATTTTATAGCTGTAGTTCAATCAATAGCTCTGATTTGAACATTTTTAAAAAATTGAGTCGAAATTGTAACATACACACCACTAAAATTCAATAAAATGGAAGACTAGTTTCGGGAGCCATCGCTTCTATCATGAGTTCCTGGTTGACTCTGGTTGACTCTGACCAAGAACTCATGATAGGAGCGAAGGCTCCCAAAACTAGTCTTCCATTTTATTGAATTTTAGTGGTGTGTATGTTACAATTTCGACTCAATTTTTTAAAAATGTTAATATTTGACACCACTGTTACAAAAAGTTCACTATATTTTATACAAGCACTGATTTGGTTTCTTTATGAATGCTCTTTATCATCTCAGTCATCAGCGTCCCATTCAATTCAGGGTATCAAACAGCCGGTAATTTTAGTGGCCTCTTCTTTCAGGCTTGAGGTTCTCTTAAATAAATCTATTACATGGGAGCCATACTTAGGATTTTTAAGCCTGAAAAAAAGCCATAGACCCTAGCCAGGATTGAACCTCCGATCTTGGGTTTGTGAGGCAAGTATAGTTACCACTAGACCACCAAAAATGATCTAAAAGCTTAGCATAATATGCTTCAGTAATAGACGTTCCACTAAAACTATCAGCTTTAACTCAATGCCCTGTGACATAACTAACTGTCCTTTTGCCTGCTCAATGTCAAGCAGGCAGCTGATATTCACATAATGCAAACTTGCTCTTTCTCTGTCCTAGTAAAGTTTTCTATAGATGGTCAAATTATTCAATTCTCTATAATAGATGCATTTTATATGAGAAAATCTGCATCTTATTTTAATATATGGAAATAAAAACATATTATCCCACATATAATTTTACTGAATAGTATTTTATTGTACATATACTGAATGTTATGTTAAATTACAATACTTCTATCCATAAAGAAGTTTATCCTTGTATTCCGCATATCAAGCAGCTTATTCTTTGCTTATCCCTCATGATTTTTGCATTCTTTTATCTCAAACTAGTCCAAACTAGTCCAAATATCAATATTTGGAACATCACTATGTGCTGTACACATAAAGAGTACATTTCAAATTGGTAACCAAATGTTGGTTTCTGTGATATTTTTACTATTGAAAAACTGTTCATAGAACAGTTGAACCAAACATGCGTAATATATCAGCCTAAGAGCAGGAATATGACAATTAAAAGGTCAAAGAAATGGATACCCACAAGGCGTGTGCCCGTTATGTGGGTATAAAGAAGATGTAAAACATAATTTATGAATGTAAAGAAACTTGAAACTTGGAGAAAAGAAAGTATAAGATTTAACATTAGGGAGAAAAGTAATGTTAACAAAATAATAGAAAAAAACTGTAAGGATATAGGGAAATTTTTAGAGAAAGTAAGAAATAAATGGAAATGGACTGTGAAGAGAAGAAAGGAACAATAGATCAGGAGAGAGTGTTCTAGAATCTGGTAGTAAGCATATGTTGTAGTGCTTTAATAAAATTAATATTAGCAAGAGGTGGGAATTGGTAAGAACTCAGTCCTCTGGAATTCCAGTAGGTTGCTGCTGATGAACCAGGGACTGAAGTAAACAACATGGAAATTTTGTATTTTGTTTTAGTTTTATTAGAATTTAGATAAATGGGATAATACAAAATTAATTATTGTATCCAAACTTTTATAAATATAAGGGGTCACACCTAAAATGGCCTGGGCCAGATGGGAGGAAGCCCCTTAGTAATAAAAGTTTGTATTTATAATGTACTTTTTCTTGGCATTGCAATAAATTTAATAATAATAATAATAATAATAATAATAATAATAAATATATCAATTTAATAATAATAATAATTAATAATATATCAGCAGCATGTCTGTGTGATCATGGAAATGGGGATTAGGAAAACTTTTAAGTAAAAATCTTGCAGACTTCTTTTGTTTTCAAATGCATTCTTCTTTTCACTATCATATTGAGGATTTATAAGCTCTAGTTTAAATTCTTTAGGAGCACTATCAGTGCCAACAGAAAAAGAAGTAGTAAAAATATTGAAATGGGCTTGTAACTTTTCTATATCCTGGAATCTTAAATTATATTCATTATGTTGATATATCTTGGCATATTTTCCAAAGTCACTAATTTCTTGACATTGAGGAACTGATAGTTTTTAAAGGTAAGTTATGTCATTATTAAAATAAGAAATTTCCACAATAACAGTTTCCACTCTGATGCAATAGCACAGCTGGGAGATGATTTGCCCTTTCCCTTCAATAGAAAGATTAAGAATTTTAAAGTGACTTATTATATCAACAGGGAAAGCAGATCATTCATTTTAAAATTCAGAAGTATGCAGACTCTTCTATTTCATTCTTTAAATCAAAATATCTTTCCAAGGTTAACCATTGCACTTTACAGTAATAAGCAAGATCACCATATTCACCGTTATTCATCTCGTTATGCTTTAAGATGGTGATGGGGCATTCCTTTTCAACAAACAAAAATTGTGGTTTTGATGGCGACACTCATGGAGTTTTTAAGTTTAATGCTTTTTGCAAATAAATTCTTCTGCTGCAGCAATTATATACTGCAAATTTCAAGTTATTTCATTATTAGCCATATTTAAAATTGAGACATATGGCCTATTCACTACATCGTGGTCTTGTCCATATTTTTTCTGCTGCTCTATCATTATAGCTCTCTTCATTCTGGTATATTTCTGATATTCATTACTATGATTGGCTTTGTATCTATATAAATTACATTTGTTATTTGTGTTAACCTTGCCACATACTAAACACTTAGCTAAATCACTCTGGTCTGCAAATAAAAATACTTCTTCCGAAATAGGAAAACATAAAGAGAAGGTGGTGGGACTTAAGAGTATATGGAATTATTTTTAGAATTAGATACTTTAAACTATCTATGATTGTTACCTGATCTGATTTATACTGCAGAGTAAGGCTTCCCACTCCTTCAACTGCAATGTAAGTACCGCCTGCTATACCCAGTTGCGCTAAAGGTTTCCCACTGCTCAAATTTGCATGAGTTGACAGTGACCACATTAGAAAGAGAGTCCATCAATAGAGTACCTTTAGCATCCCAGAAAACTGATGCCATAATTTTTTGACTCACTTTACACATTTGGCCTTCTATGGCAGTGAAGAATCATGATGCTTTCATTGTTTAATTTCTTATATATAGTAGTGCACTCATGTTTCATCATTGATAATGAATCTATGAATAAATTCACTTGGATCTCTATGAAAATGCATCAAACATTGCAGATATGCATTCTGATTCACTTTCATTCAGGTGTCAACAGACCCAACTTGCAGATAATTTTGTCTGCAACAAAATGTGAAATACTGTATTTAAGTGAATTTAATATGCACCTTTTTGTCCAAATGTAGAATTCAAAACTGTGGTGTACATTGGACTCAACAGTGTATTAGAGTCTAGTGCAAATCCGTTCCATAGTTCACTGGTAAATTCATTCAGATTTATCGCTTATTATATCATAATGCATTGCTGCAATTCTCGACTTTGTTACATTTATTGTTGGTATATTATTGCATAGAGCATTTGAATAGTAGGTAGTCATAAAATGGAGGGCAAACACAGAAGAACATCTCTTGATGCTACTTTCAAGCATAAAGTAATTCTTTATACTGAAAATATTGTGACAGAAAGGCAGGAGGAGAATTCAATGTAGCTGAGAGCTACTTTTGCTTGTGGCAACAGCAGATATTATATGCAATTAAAACTAATAGGAAGAAATTCACTGGTCCTCGCAAAGGAAGAAATCCTAACATTAAAGAAAAAGTTTTGGAATATGATGAAAGGAGGGAGAACAGGCAACCTGTGACTAGTGGCACCATAAGAAATACCTAATTTTTTATTCTTTGACCTATGCCAACTCTCCTGGCAACAGCACCAGTGATGGATTTTGTTCTGGATGCTCCAAGAGATAACAATAGTTCACTTATAAATTCTATGTTCTGATTGTTTTATGAAGCTGATAAGCTTATCTCTAAGATGCAGTACACAATATGCCAAAATCTTATGAGTTTAAGTTTCAAATTTGGGGTGTACATTACATTCAATGACACATTAGATTCATGTAAATAAAGTACCTCTTCATCTGAAATTCCTATAGCTTCAGCAATTTCTGAGCATTCTGCTTACCATATAATACATTTGTTTGACAATTTTTGAAATGGTGGCAGATATTGGCCATGCATTACATAGATAATTTTCAAACTTTAATGGCCATATTTTGATCCATTTGGAGACAGTTGAAAATCATGGCATAGATTCCTCTACAGTATTTACTAAGTCTCTATAAATTTTGATTGCTGTCATATTCTTCCTCACCACACACTGTTCAATTTTATTTCCAACACACATATGTATGCACTACAATAAAGAGCAATACCTTATGTCTTTTACCAAAGCATTATTGTACAACTGTTTTGTGGAAAATAGCAGATTTTGATACAGTAATTGGCTTGGAACTACTGCAATCTGTGAATCATTTTGAGAATTTTTAAAATATTCATCATAGATATTTAGTTGGCTATGTAATATAATTTCCAGTGAAAAATAAATAAATTATTTGTAATATACATCTTTTATAGAGCTATGGAACTTGGAAGAGAATGCCTGAAACTATGGGGCTATGAAAGGGTTGATGAGATCATATGGGTGAAGACTAATCAGCTGCAGCGAATAATCAGAACAGGTCGAACTGGTCACTGGCTTAACCATGGAAAAGAACATTGTCTGGTAAGAAAATAATATCTCTTGGTTGAATGCAGAATATCTACTATGTCATTGCTTGCTCTGTTAACAACTACAACATTTATCAATATGCTATATATCAAGTATGAACAAAAATATGCATCATCAGAGCTACTAAATCTGCAAGAACAATTATGAGGGTAATAGTTTGGCAGAATAAAGAATGAACACTGTTAAATAAAGAATGATCATAATTTGTTTCTGACAATATTTTATTCATCATACTTAGCATGGCTGAAGATGGGAACAAAATGTTCTCGAAACCGGTTCCATACATTTATAAAAAGTAAGTGAAGCTTTAAGAGTGTGTAGTTCAACTAATCATACAATGATGTCCATTAACATTTGTGATGTATGGCCATGCATTACCCTGGTGTAGCATTCAGCTTATTGCATGGAAATGTATCCTTTTGCATGAGATATGGCCTTGCAGAGCTTTCAGGACATTTCTATAACATTGCCCAGTTGCGGTGTTTGTTTAGCATAATTGGTCTTCATCAAGGTACTGGAAGTAAGAGGGTTATAAATTGGTGCTCAAATTTTAAGTGTTATGTGATTGATGGGAAAATTGTGTGCTGTTAAGTGGATTCTTTTTGTCAAAACTATAAAACAAGATATACTGTAAACTTATAATGGTTCACTGTTTTAGTAAACCTTTGTTTTAAACAATGTGTAATGAAGTGTAACTAACACTGATTAATAATGAAATTATATTAATTGGAATTCATTGCGAGTAATTACAGAAAACCTTCATCATGTAAAGATTATGCAATTGCCTTTGATATTTAGCTGCTATATAAGCTGTTTAATTTATTATTTTGTGAAAATAAAAATAATCTCTGTGAGTCGGAATATTAAAACACTCTTTCTGGTTTCACTTAAATGAGATTTTACTCAGGATATATGTTTCGTGGAAATGTTTTCCACATCAGCTGCTCAGGACTAATGGATCATTTGTAGAAATTGGGTAGGTAGGAATCCAAGTGGAACTTGTGGTCTTGTGATGAACTTAAATGAAGTGTTGTCTGCTTCTGGGATATCAAAATTCATAAGATTATGCTCATGTTTTTTTATATAAATCCTTTCCCATATATTTAGTTCTTTTGGTTGTTGAACAGGTTTTAATAACTTGACGCCTTTTTCTATTTCATGGTTTTCATTCCAGAAATGTGCTGCCACAGCTGATTTATCTATTTGTTTGTAACGGATATTTCTCCAATGTTCCTGCAACCTAATGCCTAAATTTTTCTTTGTCTTTCCTACATATATCTTTTCACAAGCCTTACAATTGATTTGATAAATACCTGATTTTTCCTCTTTGGACTTGGAATTGGTTTTGTTTAATTTCAGTAAATTTTTTACACTGTATCTATTTTGAGGTGCTAAGATAACATTGTACTGCTTAAAATTTTTTTGAAATTTCTTATTAGCTGATGGATGGTAAGTGAACTTTTTCAAAGTTTTTTCTTTTGTCGAATCACTCAAAGTTGTTATTTGTTTAATTCTTTTTTGTTTTTGCAATCTTTTGATTTTTTGGTTAATCATCTATTTGTTGAACCCATTAGATTTAGCTGCTTCTGTTATGTGTAGATATTCATTCTTGTATTCTTCTTTGTTCAGTGGTATATTTATTAATCTGTATATCATGCTGTTGAATGCTACTTCCTTGTGTGATCTTGGTTTGAAACCATGGGCTTTGATATAATTGTCTGTATGTGTGTCCTTTCTATAAATGCCAAATTCAAGTTTATTATTATATTTTATCTTCAGATTAAAAATGGTAACATGTCTGCTTCTGAACAGCTGATTATGTGGAAAAAATATCCATGAAACATATGTCCTGAGTAAAATCTCATTTAAGTGAAACCAGAAAGAGTGTTTTAATATTCCGACTCTCAGAGATTATTAGTGCGTGTTTCACTGTGTTCGATTCCAAATTGAATTAATATTGAAAGCATAAGAAATTGCATTTTCTATAATTAAGGAAACATTAAAAATTTCAATCTGTGTTTGTTGAAATATGTGAGCAATGCAGTATGAATGAATTTATGTTTTTATTTATTAACAATTTATCAGTAGACACAATATTAGTACATATGATTATAGAGTTGCATTTCTTTCATTTCCATTTACTAACACTGATTGAATATGTAGTGGGGATATATTTAAATGTTATGTTTCATTATCACTCTGATGAAGACAGACCCCATTTCAAAGGCATTTTTGTCTGACTTTAAGCAAATAGCTCCCTATCTTGTATCTGGTCTTAAATTTAAAATTAAGACCAGATACTGTACCTCTTATCTACAGTAATTTACCCCTCTTTGGTAAAATAAACTCTTCTCTCCATAATTTGGTCTGTTCACATTTCAAAATATAGTGCGACATTGATTTCTTTATGGATCCCTTTCCTATCCTTTTAATTTGTGAATAGTCATTATATGAACATTTTGCTCTCATATTAGGTATTTTAAAGTCTAACAGATTTTAGATTTATGTTATAGGGTCTAGCTGACATTTTGTTCTGCCTGTATAAACTTCCTGTGACTTCTGTTCTATGTGTATAAGCTGTCTCATTTTGAAGTTTATGCACCACAATGTTTGCCCCTAAGTAGGGTTTGCTCAAGATCCTGAACATTTATCCCATTGCACAACCAACTGCATAGGAATTTTTCTGCAGATGTTGGGGACTATCTTAACTGAAAGGACATCCTTACAATGAAAGTTGTTCTTTATTTTAAAGTTCATTGTCCTTTAAAGTCTTCTTTTATCCTTAAAATCTGTTTTCTTTTGAAAAACTCATGTGTATCATTAACCTAAACGTTACTACCACTATCCTGTTAAGAATGCTTTGTTATCATAAGTGACTCTAAAGGAGCTTTTCAAAATATAATGAATTACAGTCGCTCACCAACATTATAAATGAAATAAGGAAACTACATCTTACATTCCAGATCAGAAATACAGAAATAGTTTTACAATGGATCCCGAGCCACATGCTGTTAAAGGGGAATGGGGTTACTGATACTTTAGTAAAACAAAGGAGCCACCAACTTTTAAAACCAACTTTTGAACTAGAACTTATTCTAAATTGAAACTCATAACTGAACAAGAAGAACAAAATATCCAACAAAAACTTATGGAAAACCAAATGAAGCTCTGAAGACTTTTCAAACATCTTTTTATCGAAACGAAGAAAAATTGGAGTTGCCGAATTCTGCTTAATTGTTGGGCATGATTGCTGTCAAACATCTCTTCAGTGCCCATTGTGTAAGGAAGTGAATACTATGCTAAATAAAGAACATCTACTGAAATCCAACAAGCAAATGAAAAATAATTTGGAAGGTCTTTATTCAGAAGCTAGAGAAAAAATTATAAATATCAGCATCCCCAATGGCCCCTAGCAACCAACCATTTTTTTCATCTAGTGAAAAGACTTGAGTCACTTCATTTGTGTTATTCTTTCTTAGTGTCCAAGACTTGAACAGTTAGCATATGATTTTCTCTTGTAATCATTCATACAGTAATCTTAATTAGTATTTCTCTGCTATTTTTATTTGGGGCATGGGTGAATTTTAACTAATTTCTTCCAAAATATCATCAATAAAGAGATTAAACAGCACTGAACTTAATTTGCACCCTTGTATTAAACCTATATTATTCAGAATTGTTTTGGTGACCTTCCTCATGAATTTTATACAGAATCAATTTTCTTTATAAACATTTTAATTATGTTATGAATATTTGGCTTATTTCTTTTTTACTCAATATAAGCCATAATACTAGTGAAATAAGAACTTAAGAGTACAAGAAATTAAATAGAAGAAAAACAAAACACAAAAATATTGGCAATTACGCTCTTTGTTTAATTTAACATGCCAATGTGCCTTCCTCCAATCTTCAAAGAAGGGTATGGAAATACTGCTGAGAAAATCATTATGTGTCCATTGTATAAATGTGTGGATCCATATATAGCATATGATTCTTATATTTCTTTTCTAGGTGGGAATGAAGGGAAATCCTGACAATTTGAATCGAGGATTGGATTGTGATGTGATAGTTGCAGAAGTCCGAGCTACTAGTCACAAACCAGATGAAATATATGGTATCATAGAACGGCTGTCTCCTGGAACAAGAAAAATAGAGTTATTTGGTCGACCACATAATGTGCAGCCAAATTGGTAAGATATGTGCCTGAATGCAAATACTGCCCAAAGAATGAATTATTAAGAAAGGTTTCTGTGTGATATGTACAGTGCACAAGAAAAGCCCTTTAGAAACCTTTTCAAAATCTACAAACAATATATATAAAACCTCTTTTTATTACTAAATATTTATTTACTATTGTAGCTATTATAAATATATTATCAATTCTCTTATTCTCCCTAAAACTTGCTTAGAATTCTGATAACTTACCCTCTTCTTTCGCCCAAGTTAGCAATCTTTCAGTCAAGACCCCATTGTATATTTTACTTAGTACTGACAAGTTAATAGCCCTGTAATTTGCTGAATTGTACACAACTGCCTTGTTTTTATATTGGAACTGTTATTGCTGTTCTCCAACTACTTGGTATATTATCTCCTTCAAATGTGGAGTTTAGTATTCTTATAATAAAATCAATCTATTCTCATTTAAATTCTACTCATTCCAAAATTTCCCAGGTATTCCATCCATGCCACTTGGTGTTGATCAATAAGAAAGAGTAATTTTTCTGTGCTATAAACAGCGTTAATAAGAGCATTCTTAAAAATTGTTTTCATTGACATCCGATATCAATTATTTCAGTTTTTCACAAATAGTAGGTTTATTAAGAAATTTGCTTTCTTTGAAGTAATCTCATAACCAGTAGACAGCCAGATTAATATCTGATGACCTAAGAGGCCAACCATTTGTAAAATGTCTAATAACTAAACAATCACCAAATGCATTGCTCAATAGAATTTTTACAGTATTGTGTATGTAAGGTGAAGCACGTCTTGCATAAAAACAATGTTTTTGATGCAATACTAGATTACAAAGTCTCAAAAATATCCGTGTCCATTTACCATTACTGTGTCCATTTTCTATTTCTTCATTGAAATAAGGTCCTGTTATAACTGTGAAAACCACACCATACAATAACCTTAACATCATGTAATTGTTGCTAAACAATTGCATTTGGAATATTTTCTGCTCATATCCTGCAATTGTGAGTGTTAACATCTCCATTTTTGAGTTCAAAACACTTTTTCATTTCATAAAGATAGAGCCGAGGCTTGTCCCCCCCCCCCTCCCCCTCCAGAATTTGCCAGGCTGTAGAGTAACTCATCTCTAAATGCTTTGCAATTTTGTTAGCACAACATACATTATATGTAGATTTTTGTGAACTTCCTAAACTTCTTGTAAAGGTAGAGCTACACTCATTTCATTTTCTACTAATTCCAGCCTACTTGATTGCAGTAATTGAAATTTGTTCACCAAGTTAAGAAATAATTTTACAGAGCAAAGTCCATGTTTAAACTCATGTAACATTTGGAATCTTCTCATTGCATTGGGATATTGTATATTTAATTCATAATAGCACTGAATGAGGCCATATTCAGGGATAGTTAGAAGTCCTGCACCGCTTAAATAATTTTATAAGCATGTAATTCAGTGATATGAAACTCAGTATTTGGGAATACCATATTCTGAGAACTTTTTTTATTTCCATTTAACCGGAAGTAACTCTGAGGTCCCATTCACAATGAAAATTAAATGTAAACATAATAAAATAAGGTATAACATGCAAACTTAGTAGTATGTGGACATTCACAATGGAAGAGACAAATGTAAGTATTAGCCAATAATAATAAAAAAAAAAAAAAGAACAGGATCTTGAGCTATCTCTACCACAGATCTCTACAAACAGAGCAGCTGCGTTTTGATTGGCTGATTTCTTAAGTTTAAGTTGACGTAAATGCAAAACCTTGGACCTTGCAAGGTTCTATGTTTACATCTAGTTGCACATAATTTATATTTAATCTGTCGTCTAACACAGGCGACAGATTAGATATAATTTACATTTAACAAGCTTCACTGTGTGAGTTCCAACAGAATTTTTTAAAAATGTCTTATTTTTTGAAAGTTCTTAAATGAATTTAATTGTACATTTATTTTTAGTTTACGTGATTCATGTGAATGGTTTCATTACAATACATAGTATCTAGCTTTTAAGTTTGTTACATTTAATTTTCACTGTGAATAGGGCCTAATTCTCTCACTTTAAATGGAATACCCAATATATTTTTACCTTTATGAATAATGCTCATTAAGAGCTTTCCAAAAAAATACACTAAATACTTTTGTACATATTTATTGTTGCAAAATTAAGAAAACGAAAGTGTAGCAAATAATAAAATGCTCCTGCCTTAACAAAACCAAAACAAAACTAACTCATTGTCTAAATTTTGTGTTCAAACTGGTAGCCCTCAGCTGCTTGACAGTGCATCTATCATAGAAACCATTTAAGAATTGGTTTGCGGAATGTCTTGCACTGCTTCCATTATTCAATACTCCAAGTCTTCTAAGTTGTTGCATCTATCTCGATATCAATATACTAACTGATTTCAAATGGCCCCATAAAAGTCCAAAGGCAACAAATCTGGATGATCATGCTTGCCATTCAATTTTACTTTTTCTGCGAATCTATAAAAACCTGGTCTAAATGCTGACAAATATTGTGTCCATAGTGAGCTAGAGCTTCATCTTATTGGAAATAGATATCATCTGGGTAGCTTATGGTTGGCTAGATGTGGAAACAAATTTGCAATAGCTGGTATGGCATGATTTTGAAGCAAATCCAAATATCTATTAGCATTTGTCATTAGGGTTTCTCTAATGAAGAAAGGATCAAAGATATCACCAACAATGCCAGTCCAAACATTAAGTTTATGTAAATACTGCATATGCTTCTCATCCATCCATAACTGTACATTTGACCAGTATGGGCAGTTGTGTCTGTTAACAATGACAAATCCACTCAGGCAGAATGTTGCTTCATCTGAGAATACAATTTGTTTAAGATAAACTGGTTTGTTTGATAATGCGCTCCATCATTAATTCACAAAACTTCATTCTTCTTTTGGATTGTACTCTGAAAGTTCCTGCAAAAGTTGAATTTTATAAGGATGATGCTTGGCACTTTTAAACATTTGCATCTTGGAACTTTGACTTATATTTGATTCTAACAACAAATTCATTGTAGAAACTTTTGGATTTCTTTGCAAACAGAAGAGAACATCCATGAAGTATTCTTGTCAGTTGCACTTTTCAGGCAATCTAATTTTGATTCAAATCCGTTCAGTTCCTAGAGCATTTCATAAGCTCACAAAACAGTCATAAAGACTGACGAACATAGGATTTGTCACTTACAATGATTACATTAGTACACAATCTTTTATATTATAAAAATAATATATATTTATATACATGTTTAAATGAAAATAAAAAATAAAGTAACTCCTAGAACAATTATGGTAAGTCCTTTATGCTTCCAGTTTGAATAAATTTCTTTACAATTCTTGTCACTGTTGCATATGGAATTGTATTGCAATCTGGATGCATATCATTAAATAAATTTGAGGCCTCTTAATGAGATCATTAACTAACCATAATGAAAATTAGAATTTGTTCTCTTTCGCTCACTATTAGATAGAATTATTTAACACACTAAGTGTCATACTTAATCCCTTAAATAAGATGTTTCTATATCAACAAACATGATTCCATGGATATAAAAACAGGCAGTATTTATGTAATTACTGACAAAACACAGTAACGAAGTAACATTTTATTGTATGCTAAACTTGCTTTTTCTTGATTTAACAATAATACATTTGTACAGAAATATTTAAAGTGAGTACTTTTTGATAAGCTTTTAATGACCATTATTCAGCAATGTAAAATTATATTGCATATTCCATTTAAAATAGAAGAGTTTAAGCTACTTCCAGAAAAAAAAGTCAATAATATCATTTTTGTGTTCTCAGTATACAGATATCTACACATACACCGAGCTTTATATTTACTGAGTCATGTACTTCAAAAGTTATTTAGGTGGTGTTGAACTTTTATTTAAGGCTGTATATGTAACCAATTTATTAATATGTACAGGAGATATAGCCATTTCAAATTGCAAAATCACTTTTAAATAACCATATATACCAGAAATAATAATTAAGAAAAAACTTTTTTTACTTTACTCACTTTATAGAAAAGCACAAAAATTGTGCTTTTAGCTAGTGATTTCTTGCAAATTTTGTGCAAATATATTCTGTATAATTTATTCTTGCAGGATAACTCTAGGAAACCAAGTGGATGGTGTGAGACTTGTAGATCCAGAATTAATTCAAGCTTTCCGGAAGCGCTATCCAGATGGAAACTGCATGACGCCCCCTAAGTCATAATTGCCAATCTGCCTTCAGTATTATAGTAAGTCTTTGCTCATCTTATTTGGTGCAGTCATTATTCTTAGTAATCAATTTATATGCTAGTGACATTAATTTGGATTAGAAAGATTTCTTGATTAATTTATTGGTGTTCATAAATTCAAGAAATCAATTGTCACCCAGAAAATTAAACACACATAAGCCACTACTTGATGAAGCTATTAGGATTTCAATGCTAATGAGCGTGGTTTCAATAAAGAAATTATGTTAGCATATATTTTTATTTATTTATTTAATTTCCAAATACAATCAAGCCCTATTCCATCTTGTGTTATGTTAGGACTATAGTTTTACACTCTAATACAGAATAATGACAGTAGTATAAACTTATAATATAACAAAACAAAATAATATCAAATGATTTACATATTTTTAATTTACAGTGTTTTATAAATATGAGCTATAAATTTCTCAAAAGATATAGTACAGCAATGTTTATGAAATACATCAATTGGTGATTGAGCGTAAAATGCTGAAAACATTCAATAAAAATTTTATCTTTTTACATGGTGTAGATCACTGTTGAAGAGTAGATGAGATGCTGCTTCTTCAGATTTTTCACATCTACACATAGAGCCATTGTGGTGCAGAACACCAAATCATTGAAAATAGCTTTTAAATTTCCCATGACCATAAGAAACTGATTCAAAACACACGCTGGTTTGAAGAACTTTGCATTCAACCGATGTAGGACAGTGGGCAAGAAGAAATCCTTGAGGAAAGTTTCTTTTGCACTGCTTGTTGATGCTGCATTCCAATTGTTTATAATGTCCTTTTAGAGGGTGGTTTTTACATATGTGGTCAAGTAGGTTGTTTACGAGATATCAAGATTTGACCTTATGGAATGTTTTGCAATAGAATCAGCTCTTTTGTTTTCGACATTGCCGCATGTCCTTTGATCCAAGATAAGCAAATATGATTAAAGCTTTCATAAATATACCTTCTTATTTGAGTGGCAAGAGGATTATGGTATATTTATCATTGATAGAGTTCATTGAAGCTTGTGAGTTGCAATAGATGCAAGCTCTATATTTTTTATCTATACACCATTATATTGCTTGATAAATAGCAAATAATTCTATCGAAAGATAGTAGTGGTAGGGGCCAGTCTAAAACCTTTAACGAAAATCTCAGTGTCATATTTATATACAACAAATGAACAACCAGCAAGAAGTGTAACCTGTGCTTCGTTATTTATTATACCAAGACCCATCTGTGTGTGTGTACATGCATATAATGAGTGTGCGTATTTTTGCAGGTTTCTTGCTTTACAGTTTCATTTATAGGACAGGGGAACCAGTCTCTAAAATGTGTTTTCATTTCTACACCATAATCAGGTAGCAATAGATATTTCTAGCATCCTTTCTGTCCTGGCGGTGTAATGGTAACCATACTTGCCTTCTAAACCCAAAATTGCAGGTTCAATTCCAGCCAGGATTGATGGATTTTTTCAGGCGTAAAAATCCTAATTATGGCTTGCTTTGGAAGTGAAGTAAAACCATGGGTCCCATGTCATAGATTTACAGCATGAAAAAGAACCTCAAGCCTGAAAGAAGAGGCCTCTTAGCAAAATTTATCGGCCATTTCATGCCCTGAATTGAATGGGATGTTGATGATATGAGATGTTAAAGAGCACTCGTAAAAACAAATCAACAAAAGCATCCTTTCTTTAAATTATTCAGACCTTCTCTATACATAGCTGTTAGGAATGTTCTATGCTGGCTATAACAAGTGCTGCATATGTAGATATTGTTCGATATCCTCAAACAATCCTTTATACTAAACCCTTTTTGTATCTGACAGTTTTTCCTTAGCCCAGTGCTTATTCAGGATATCTTGATAGGCTGAAATACAGTAAAGAATAAGCTGTTCTGCAGCTCCATGGTACATTATTTTCATTATTGAAAAATTCAGGCCCCAAGTAGGTCTGGTTGCTATAGGTAACCTCTTAAGCAGTTTTGTAGCTTTCTTTGCAAGGAAGTTAAGATGTTCTCGGAAGGTCTGTTATTATATATGTTAGATTTTAAAAACACTTATTGGAACTGACACATTCCTAGTAATTATTCCAGAAGTGAATGGGTTCACATGAACAATGTTGTAACCAACAAAAACTGAAATGTATAGGAGATAAAAAAAAAATGTTTTATTGTCTTTTATAATTGAAAAAGTAAAATCAGAAAAATTAGTGCTCATATACAATTTTTTCATTATTAATTATATTATATGTATAATAACTGAATTTTCAAACCTTGTTTAGAAAAAAAATTATAGGAAAAATGTTGTAACTGGCAAAGATGTTACATTATTCTCTACATACTATATTGTTTAGCCAGTTATTTTAACAATTTAATTGCAGTGATAACAGATAATGCATCAATGTATATTATATTTAGCAAAATATTACATTCCAAGCATAATTTTTCACTAAAAATGTTAGGAACACAAACAGAAAACTTTGCTAATAAAATTTAGATGCATATTGTACTTAACTGACTGGTCAAGTCCTCATAGAATTTTCTGGACTCAACGGGGATATAACTACATATATCAATGTGTTGTTCTTCTTGCAGCTGTAATAGGCAGAGGTTCTGAATATGCATTTGGAAAGCAGTGGGTGTTGACTGGAGGTAAATTTCTGAGACTAGGTCCTCTTACTATTTCAGGCAATGCTGTAAATAATCTAAGGCTGGAGAATATTATGATTTTTTTTCCCACAGATAGTTAGAGGATCATCATGATTGATTTGGAACCTGATATATTCTGTTATCTTGAATGAACCCGTATCTACACTGATCTCTGTTTAATGTTTGGTACCTGTACACATTGATGCGCCAAATGGTTTCATTATTGTAGTTCAACTTATAAAATTCATTAAATACTCTCTTATCATCTGCATTTAGTTGCCACATTGCAAAGATAGCCACATACTGTTTCCTGAAGCAATAATGTCCAACTTATCTACTGACAATGTTATTAATCAACTAATTAATTACTTAATATAACTAGCACACTTCAGTGAACAATTTCCATAATAAATTTAAAGTGTTAGTTTTAATCACAAAAATAAATTATTATAATACCGAAAACAGCATAAAAGTATTGTAGGTTAGTTACGTTGTTGTTCTACTTATGATTTAGAGGCAATTATCCAGATATAGGCCGATTTCTTTTGGAGATATATGGACACCCACTGTCCTGAAGATGTTTATGACAAATATCTTTCCATAAGCGCATTTCTGTCTTTCTCTGGGCCTTTTTTGTCAGCCGGTGAGAGGAATAGTTCTAGCTGCCATTTTGCTTGCAATTACTACTTGTTCTTGAAAATGCCATTTTCAATATTAAAATAGTGATACCAAAACATGAGACTGAAACAAAAAAATTCACTGGTTCAAATACATTGTTGTTCCACATTTTTCTCACATTGATGAAAACAGGTATACAAAGCAAGAGGCGATATACTGAGGGATGGAGGTAAGAGAAATTTGAACCGGAGTGTAAAGGAATGGAAAGTCCTACATTCTTTTAGAGATAGCTATGACAATTGATTGTTTAGAGTTGTTACATGATCAAATTTACAAGTATTGTAGATGAAATGAACACAGACATTATGAATGCATTGTAATCTGTCGATCTGTTTCAGATTAAAGTACAAGATATCATAATAATCAGAGTGAGGCATAGCAAGCACTTGAATAAGATTCTTTTTGAAATTGAGAGGTAGATCTTTTGCTACATGTTTTAGTGTGTGAATTGAAGAGAATATTTTACTGCATCTATAAGGTACTTGGCTGTGTCATTTTATAAACACCTAGGATTTTGCCATGCTGGTATAATTAATGACATTTTTATCATGAAGGGTGGCACATTGAGTTTATTTCATGTATTGCATACAGCTATAGCTGTGATTTAAGTGGATTTAATTATTGCATTGTCAAAATCCTTATGCATTTTTATTGCTTCTTAAATGAATGTACATTGCTGAAGTCAAAATCATACTTTTTAACATATGGAAAGTCTAGGGGAAAAGCCTAATAAATCACAATTCTTTGTTTTTGAGAAGATAAAATTAAGTTTCTATCCTCCCAATATTTTTCTTTACCAAGTTCCTGTTCACAATTTTCATTTAAAATGGTAAAGTATAATATGAGAAACACAACTACTGGAGCTATATAGATTTGATAAAAGGATATTACAATACACTACATTTTTATCATCAATACTAATTTTACTTAGGAAGAATATTTTAAGTCTTTTCTTTTGGTTTATAGAAGTCACTTATTTAAAAAAAAATTTACAATTATTAAACATTATTCTAATTATTTTCTTTTTCACTAGGTCTGACTAATGCAGAGGACTATCAAAATATCAGTTGAATTTTAGCCAAGCTGATGATGAGAATGAAATGTTCTCAAAACCGGTTCTATATATTATGAATAGTAAGTGAAGCATTAAGAGTGTTTAGTTCAACTAAGTCATACAATAATATCATTGTTGCTTCACTGTGCAAGTCCCAATTAACATTTTAATTATCAAAATGTACTTGCATTTCACCACAGCATTTCAAGTGCTATGTAGCCCTGTGCTTTTCATTGGATATTTTAAGAATATCTGGAGGGGAGGAATAATAATAATAATAATAATAATAATAACAATAATAATATTATTATAATAATAATAACTAAAGGCTCAAATTATGAAATAAAATGGATTACAAAAATTTTGCGAAATAGGGAAAACGACTTTGACACATATTACTAAGGAAACAATTGTAATTTATTGCACCTTCACGTCTGGTGATGGAAGGATGAACTTGGCCACACTCAAGTTGTCTATCTCTGTTTTTTTGCCCATAATAAGTAATAAAGACAAACTATAAGTTAAGTATTATATAAACTGCCAATACAAACTGTACATAAGTGGTGAATAAAAAAATTAATACATATTAACAATAATGATTGTGACAATGAAAATTAGTTGTAATTGCCAATCTAGCTCAACAAGTCTGACATTAAAATGATAAATTTTTCCATTTGATTCCCTGGAAAAGAAGAATATTCCTCAATTTTCTATAGAATTGTAAAATTTTCCCCTATGTGCTTTTTTAAAATATCAAAATATCTCTCAACTTACAAGCTTGTTGTTCAGGTCATTGAAATTATCTAAAAGTATACTAGCCAATCTATTATTGGTGCAGATGTTCTGATTGAATTTTGTTGCAGTAAATTTATTTATGAATGGATTGAACACCTGTTTTTACTATTGTGGCTTAAGTAATGGACACTGATACATAAGATGATATGATACATTCGGAAAGGGATTTTTTGGAAGAATATGAAGAGGAGATACCAGAACCAAGTTTTGGATACCTCTCTGATATATGCCATTAATGAGGACTGAGAAAAATGTGGATAAAAAATCTCAATGAGGTAGGATGATGCTGGCAGGATTTGAACTGCATAGCTCCTGTATCATAGCAAATTTGGCCACCAGTGTGAATGTTGCATTAGTTAATAAATATAAAAGATATTACATTGTATGGAGGTTGTTCAATAAAAAATTATTATAATTTTTTTCTGACAACATATCTTAAATCATCATAATTTAGATGAACTTTCTCAAAATAGTCCTCATTGGATGCAAATCCACCTACCCCGCATTTTTTGACAGGTCCTTCAGAATTGCCTCTGCAGCCTTCACCAATGCTTCTGATGATGGTGTTTTTTTCAATTTGGGGAAAAAGAGAAAGTCACCTGCAGCCAAATCTGGACTGTAGGGGTGAGGGACACACTTGACATTAGTTTTTGTGAGATACTCAGCAACAACATTTGCATTGTGTAACCATGCTTTAACGTAGTGATGCATTCAGCTTGATGCAGGAAATGCAGCATGTGATATCACCTTACAGAGTTTTCAGGACATTTGTGTAGTATTGCGCAGTTACAGTTGTATGTGCTGGTAGGCATGCTGATAAACCATTCCTTAAATATCAATAAATGAGATGACGTAATTTTCCCAGCAGTAGCGACCACTTTTTATTTTTTTGGTGTTGGTGATGATGGGAGATTTTCATATAGAGCTTTGTAGGTTGCATCAGGATTGAAATTGTGTAGCAAAGCTTCATCAACAATGATTAACTTTGAAAGAAACTCTCTATCTTTCTGAAAATGCACTTACTGTTATTTAATGATTCCCTGTCACAATGACAGCAGCAGTGTTAATGTTTTCTTCCACTTAATTGATTGCCTCCCCTCTTTAAACATTTTAAACCATCTTGAACTGTGCTATAGGAAAGAACAAACTCTCCATAGGCCTCCTGTAACATTTTATTCATCTCAGCTGGTTTGTTGAGAGGAAAGCAGAATTTCAGAGCGCATATTGTTCATTGCTTATCACCTTATCTTTTGCTGTAGGCAGAACTGAACATGTCTCAACTTGCATATCTCTTACAGGCAGGAACCAGAAGTGACAACAGTAAAACTAGTACCATTTGTATTTTATACATTAAGATAACAAAATATTATAAAGTTAAATTTTATTGCGAGAAATTATACCTGTAAAAAAATTATGCTATTTCTTTCTTTATTGAACATTTTTTCTATTTGTTTTAAAAATTTACAGTTAAAGGAAACATATTTTTACAAATAAAACAACATAATAATGCTAAAACATAAATTTTTACTGCAGAAAAAATTTACTACACTGTTGCTTGACCAGCATTTCCTATTCAGTAAATCCCTTTAAAACCTAAGTATGCTAATAACTCATATACAAAAATTATAGAGGAACCATATAATTTCTTAACATGAATGACTTTTGTATAATGAAAATTGATTGCCATAATCTGATCAAGTAAAACATATAAGTCTATAGCACTGGCTGTATGAAACAATTTAGCAAAGATAATGTTTAAAAATTTAAAAGTCAGTGTTTGATAAAACATCAGGCTATTATGTTCTATTATGCTGAATCTGTTAAAATAACAAAGGTATATACTTCCAAAAGTCTTCATACATTAGGAATATTGTTCACACCTTACTAATACATATTGTCCATATAGTAACAAAGTTAATAAATGTGAATATCATTGCTACTTTTTATGATCCATTCAAAGTACTGGAATCATTTTAATGCTTGATTAAGGAAGCTATTACAAGAATATGGTCAATTTTAAGAAAATACAAGGGCTAGAAAGAAAATAGTGCCAATACTTTCGTTACTCTGTTGATGAACATGTGAGAATGTTATTCTCAGTATGTCTAGACACACTCAGCATCATTGTTGTTGATTTGGTTTATTTATGGATGCTCTTTAATATCTCAGGTCATCAGTGTCCCATTCAATTTAGGGTTTGAAAATGCCGACAAATTTTGCTCAGAGGCCTCTTCTTTTAGGCTTGAGGTTCTTTTATGTGTTGTAAATCTACGAGTCGGGACCCCTGGCTGTACTATCCTTCCAAAGGAAACCATACTTAGGATTTTTACGCCAAAAAAACTGATCAATCCTAGCCAGGATTGAACCTTCGATCTTGGGTTTAGGAGACCACCAGGACCAACACACTCAGCATCAGTAGTGCACTATCTGCATATGGACAAATACAAAGCTATTAAATAATGGTGTAAATTTGGACTGCCCTAAAGTGGTGTTTTGTAAGTGAGTAGATGAAAATTGAGGTAGCACATGTTAAGAACATCATGCAGGTCTGTGTAAAACCTGTGGCATATCAAATCGTGGTCTGTAGGGTGCCAGACTTTTGACAAGGATGCAATAGAATGGAAGATGCATCAGGTTAGGTCGTCTTGTCCTTAAAGCACATTAAGTTGATTTGATTTATTCTTACTGAAGATGGGTTGTTAATGGATGGTGAAAGGGTTAGCCATAGAAGCCAGAACAAACAACACTACAGTGTTGCAGTAGGGCACTCTTTCTCAAACATGGTTAAAAATAAAGAAGAAGAAGAAGAAGAAGAAGAAGAAGAAGAAGAAGAAGAAGAAGAAAGAAAAAAATGGCTTAGCTACAGATGTCCAATGTTTTCCAAAGTGTGACAGCAAGTTATAAAAGTGGCAGGGGATTACATTGAAAGAATGTAAAAGTCTGCGGGTTCTAGAATAAATGGTTTACCACTTATAAATATGTTGCCAGTACTTTCTTTCTAGCCCTCGTACATACCACTATTGCAAAACTCACTGAAAAATTCCAAAGGAACAAAAATATGTTGGGCCTACCAAGAAATGGAAATCCAAGAACATTACTGAGGATATTGGTAAAGAATCTCAATAAGCATACAATAAATTATGATTGACTATTAAAAGGTGTTAGAAGATTTGAAAATTGCATAAGTGGTATCCTTTAAAAAGCAAATGTTGCATCATTTTAATGAAGATGAACTAGATAACCAAATGTAATCTTGTAGGAAGTAAATACAAGGTTTATACGAAGTCTGGTAAAAACTTTCAAATTTCAATTACATAAAAACAATTGATATCATTGATGTATGGATACCATTCTTAAGAGAAACTCATCAATTTGTTTGCACTGCATTTACCATAGTCATATAAATTGTCCACAGTGGGTATTAGTTACAAAGATGGCATCATCTGGTTGTCAAAAAAGCTTCCTGTTTGTTAGAATTTCATAGCAAAATATGCTTGACAGTATTTTCAAAATATTTATGGTAAACATGCAGCATATGTGGTGCCTGTGGCATGCAAAATTTTTGCTCTCAGCATAGAAGTATCTGTCTTGATGTGGGTGAAAAGAATGTGGAACAAATGAAAGATTCACAAGAAGAATGAAGAAATCAATGAGTAGAACATCCCGTGAGCTCCAAATGCCGGTAATGAATGTATGGAAAGTTCTGCATAATTATAATGCCATATAAATTGCAGTTACAATATAAGCTAACAGAAAATGATAATGAAAAGTGTTTCCAGTTTTGTTGTTAGTTCCAATGACAGGCAGAAGTGGATGATGACTTCTTAATTCAATTTTCAGTGATGAACATTTCACACAAAAGGATCATACATAAACGATTGTCACATTTGGGGTACCCAGAAACCTATGGAATTCATCAAATTTCAGCATGATTCATCAAAACATATTTTCTGTGTAGTGTAATGCTCAAAATTTTATGGGCCTTTCTTCTTTGCTGAAATCTCAGTGACTGAACATTCCTACCTGGGCGTGTCATAAATATGGCTGATGCCCCAGATGCAGGAAGATTTTTATACTTTTCTTTTACAGTAGATTGAGGACCCACCCCATTTCCATAATGATGATTGTGAATACCTGAATACAGGATGGATGTGCTGGAGCAGGTGGCAGTTGTTTGGCCATACCTAACTTGACAGTGTGGATATACATATCAGACCATAGATCTTTGGTCCAGTGATATAGAGAAATTCAAATAGAGAATCAAAGGAAGCAGCCTCCACAGTCACAGAAGATTCATTGGGAAGGATATGCACAAGTTAAATTACTGAGTTACACATGATGCTCACATTAAAGCACTATAATATACAAAAATTTGGTAAGTTTCTCTTCAGAATGATGCATCTAAGAGCATGGTGCCACTTGTAGGTTTTGTGTAATTGAAGTTTGAAAGTATTACTGAACTTTATGTAAACACATATTTTTCAAATTTTACAGATCAAATCCTGTTTTTTTTTTTTTTTTAATGAAATCACTATTCTGTCTACTAAAAATTATCAAAATCTATCTATATTATTTGAATGATAACCAACTGGCACTGAATGAAGTGCTCAAAAGTAATGGTGTGGTGTAAAATATGGGCTCATGTAATTGTTAAATCTTTTTTATTAATGCTAAAGTTTATCTAAATGTTCCAGATTTCAGCCTACTTGATTTGTGCCTATGACAGCATGTAATAGTTTATCAACAAAATTAGAACACTGATCATCTAAAAAAACTCATTCAACTTCCAATACAGTAATCTCTTGATTTAATATACTAATAGGAGCTAACTGTTAAATTGTAATTCTTAGGAACAGTTCTAAAAATAAAATACCTTCAGTGGTACTAATATATTTTAACGAGAACGTTAACGCTACAGATCAGGCTGCTGATGCTATACTATTAATCATTACCTAGGCTTTCAAACCCAAGCATCTGCATGTGTATGAATTATTACGGATATGCACAAAACATTAGAATATTTGCAAACATATCCCAAATTGCAATTTATAAATATTGCTGTCAATTAATCATTACATTACTTATTTTATTATCTGTATTTATTCATCAAATTATATTCTTGAAATAAAAAGTGTATTGAACCAGGATATGTTAAATTGAGAGTTCACTACATTGTTTTATATAAGACTTGCTATAGGGGAAAACTTTTCCCGGAGCTACTTGGAGAGACAGAAGCAAAATGGTGTTAGTTGGGAAATTTGAAGCTCACTATATGTGCATTTTCAAGAGAAGTTTGTCAAATGACCATGTTATCAGGAAGGTCCATCATCACATGAAAAAATGCACTTTCACTGTGGACAGACAACCCTCAAAGACTAACTTAAAGTGGAAAATTTGATCCTGTCTATTAGGCACATAACTAATAACAAAGATCACTGCACAGTGAGTTCCACAGTTGCTGACAGCAGTTCAGAAAAAGCAGAACCTTTACAGTTGTATCAAGCTAAAGAGGTGAATTTTTTTGACTGCCTGATCATGTTTACATGTCAGACTCAAATTGATTTGAATAAGCTTTCCGGATTGAAAATGTGCACATAAATGGAAATTCAAGAGCCAAATTCGATGCTACTATAAACTGGGAATGGAATGGATTCAATCTGGATTGAGATGCATGTAAATGGGGATCGTTTCAAGATCAAATTGAGTGTGTTCATGCATGCTTTTAGTCATTTTTATCACAAAGTCGGTTTTCATTTCATATTTGCCCATGAAATATGCATGTATATTGCTTTATTCCAATTAACCTTCTGTATCTGTTTTATTTTTCCAAATTTAATTCCTTGAATCAGTAACACTAGAGAACATCCTCATTCAACTCATTCACCCACTCCCGAAACATATGTCCAGATTTTTATGTAAGTGAATGGAGTTAGTTTGAAAAAAACTGTATTACATTGTTTATATACTAGAGAACATTTTTACCTCCAGGACAATAATAATTATTTCTTGTCAATTTTGATACGTAAAAACCAAATGTTTCCTTTAAATTAGCCTATCATGTCTCAGTTTCTATTTATATTTAATTTCCAACTATAGCAAAAGTAATATCATATACTAATGCTTTGTTACTTACATTTTGTAGAATGGATACTAAATAAATCATTATATCCAGTTTAAAATATAATTATAATACTCGATAGGGTGTGTACTCGGTGAGTTCGCTAATCCCTAAATCAGCACAAATACTAAATTTGGAGCTTGGAAATCCATGTGTGACACACTAACACATTTGAAAATTCTCCAAATGCCAACATTTGGTGCAGCCTAATGCACAACAAGATTTCTGTTCCACTCTTTTACGTAGCACAATAAATGAAAATAAACATTAAATATAACCTGCACAGCACCAATGTGTTGAAAACTATTTTTCACCTACCACGAGTAGGAGAGAAAACTTGTGTGCAGTTACAAAGAAATGGAAGTTGTATAGAACATGTTTAATAAACAAATTTTATATTTTACTAAAATTTTTAGGTTTCTCCTATGTATAGAGACTTATGGAACAATCTATAGTTTGATATATCTGTGCATTGTTTTTATTTTTGTACCTGTTTGAGAGATACAAATTATGGCAGCTTTTATCATAAATATATTCCCATAAATTATTTCATAAATAGCAATAAAAACGAGATCATTTTATCAAACCCTCTAAACAATTCATTCTCTGTACAGATAATTTCTGCATAACTTTAGAATCCTCCTTAATATAGGCACATTCAACAAATACATAAAAGTAATACTATTAGTTGCAAATCTTAAAAATAACAAGAAGGGATAATTTACTTTAAAAATACCCTTTTAAAGTGTAAAACCACAGTTCATTTCACATCAAGTGTGTGTAATTCTTTAACATTTGTGCTATATGCAGCTGAAAAAAATTCAGTTAAAAACATTTTCTTAGTCAGCAAGAATAACCATCTTGTATTTTTGAACATAAATCCATTTGGCTCATCCTTAACAAAGAAACATTCAACCATCAAGTTTTAAGTCTTAAACTTAACAAAATAATAAAGATAGCTTCATAAAAAATAGGTCTATTAAAATACAACTTTAATGTAGTTCAAGCTTGTGCACTTTAATACCATCCTTTAACATTTTCACTACAAAGCATATTTAATCTAAAGCATTTTTCATATAGTAGTACTTAAGTTGAAATATTGCTACCTTGTGTATAAAATTATATAAGAACAGTTACCAAACTGTCCACTCTATCTCAATAGCTCCATTTTTACAAGAACCACTTCAAAAGTTCTGCATACTAATGTGAACGGGCAGTAGATTGATACAATTATTCTGATTTTCATGTTAGCTGCAACTCACATTTCAGTTCAGAATGTTACTCATTGGCTAAGCTGATCATAGGACTTTAAAATGAAAGAAGAAAACTTTGTGAGGTAAAACCTGACCAAAAGTTTGCATATTGCCTTCAGTTCATATTCAATTTAAGCCATAAACAGTAAATGCATTTGCTAGGACCATGTGCTGTGATGGCTGAATGAACAAAAGCACATGTCTGGTGATAAAAACTATGTTATGCTTGAAATGTTTATTTGTTAGATTTTACAAGTAAAATATTTCATAAACACAATAATATATATTTTAAGGACAACATTTGTTCTTCCATAAATATTATTATATTCTTCTCCAAGGTTCAGATGTTTCCATAAATCCAGTCTTATAAGAATTCCAAGGCTGATGTGTGTTCACAGTGTTTTTGCTGTAAGTTAAACATGTGCATGCACTTATCAAAACTTAGCATGATTGGCACACAGATAAGCCGAGTGCTGCCATGGTTTTCAATATTGATGTAAATTTGCTTGCTAATAATAGCTTTAATCAAGAGTCTGGAGCTAACTGCTAAGGCATGTAATGTATCTGAATATTTGATATTGCATATTCTCAAATAATGTAAAAGGACCACTTCTGAGTCAAGGCAGCCTCTGTTTCAGTGCCCAGGAAAACATTGCAAGACAGAAAACATATTTCTAATGAAGATGCCCTTCATTAGAAATGCACATACATATTTTCCCTCTATTTCACATGACAAATGCACTCTTACAAAGCACAGCAAAGCTGATTGTGGACTGGAGTAACATATTGCTTTCTAATTTCATATGCTATATAAAAGCACACAACATAGATTCATTTATATGCTTGTAAAAACTGAACCATTTAATTTGACAGCTGAAATAAATAAATGTGAAAGTGCGGTCTTGACAGTAGCATTAAAATATCTGTGGACAAGCAGAGAACTTTTCAATCCACCCTCATAAGGCGTGTTTCTAAAACTGAAAAACCATTACTTTGGTGATGTTTTGCTAGCCTAATGAGGTGTCTACTTGTAAGGAAATTGTTCTAATAGGAATATAAGATATGTCCAAACACTGAGTTTTGTTTTCAACAGAAAATCAACAGTGTGCAGAATTTTTGAATGTCCCCACATAAATTGACCTTAATTTAAAGTCATACACTTAACACTAATACACAGATTATTAAAATACTTCCTTACAACTTGTGCGATATAACACTAAAAATTTGTGACTAAAAAAATAGTGTGGTACAATGCTTTAAGAAAGAATGAATGTATATGTTCACAATGATATGCTTTTAAAACTACTACACTTATACATTGCTTGCAAACAAGACAAATCTTTTCATAATAAAAATTAAAAATAAAGTAACTCTATTAGAGAAATAGAAAATAGATAAAATGCTTAAAAAGTAACACAAGCAGTTCGAAATATAGCAATATTTATGTTACTATTTAAGTGTTTTATATATTTCTGATTTTCTAGTGTTTGTTTATATACACATATATAAACAATGTTTATGAATTACATTGAAATAATTTCAGAGATGGTAGAGTGGTTGTATACAAGAAATTTAATATAGGGAATATATGGTTCATGTCTAAAAATAACAAATTTATATGGCAAGTTGGCATCAAATGTAAAGTGCTTCACGAACAAAGAAATATAAATTTTTCTCATTCTTGTTTTCAAGATTTAGTACAACAAAAATCTCTCAAATCTCAAACTAATCATTTGACAGTGCACCACTGAACATCCATTAACTGCCTTGTTGCGCTATGTAGTCTCATCTAGAAGCAGGTCCCTACTTGCTCATTTGGCCTAATGCATAACATGAAAGGCAGTTCCCAAAGTCACAGATTCAAGTCTCTTGAGGCATGTAATTTTATTATTATTTAATATGAAGTGCTATATGCATCTCAAAGACATGATTTTGATTAGTAAGCACAATAACAACAGTACCATTTCATTGTTTAGGCTCACTATGTGTAGTATGCAGTGGATTGTCTGTGAGGCAAAATGGAGAATGTTACCTAAACTTGCAGCTATGCACTCTTATTTACGGAGAAACAAGAACTAAGCATCTGTAGAACTATGCAATAAAGATATCCCAAAAGACAACAATTACATCACATTACTTTCCAGTCTATCAAATGGCAGCTTCAGTAGCCAATAGCATTCAGGTTCTTTAGAAACTTACAGTCATAGCTTTGAAATTTGAACAGACAGGCCATAACTCAAATTACTTGTCTACGACATCCGTACTCTCACTAAAATGATTTCAATGTAGTTCATTAACATCTTGAATATATATGCCATAAATATCTGGCATATATATACTTTAGACAACATGGTTATAAAAACAACCTTGGCATGTTTAAAAAAAGAAACCTATTTTACTTTCACCAATACACAGGAAGCTCATTTAAATGAATAACCTCAGGGAATGTTGAAACTTAACAAGATTGAAGTGAAGTCCATTCTCTTGATTTAGCACTTTACGGCAGCATTAATGTTACCAGATTTCTATCACAGAAAAGTATTATTTAATATAGGAAGCACAGTGCTTGTGAATTTTTCTAAGGAACTTAAATCCTGCGGAAGCTCTATGTAATTTTGACCCTACATCATAATCTCCCTAACTAAGGTGAGATAATGTGTTTTTTCTGTGTCATTTTCATGCACATAGGCTTACTGAAACATGTTACATGTTTAATATTTTACATATTTAGTTCTTTGCATTTGTATATCTATAGAAGTAGACATGTACCTCTTGTAATTTGATAACAAGCTGCCAACTTTATAACCTAAAGTATATCACTAAATTCACAAAAACATTATTATAGATAGCTGCCAGATAATCTTTATGGCACAAATGGAAGCATCATAACTTTCTTCTTGTTTGCAAGCAGTGTTTCATTATAAAATTCTATTATAATTTTAAAAGGAATTTTATCATTTGTACCATTACAGTTTTAGAAAGTGTAAATAAAATGTATGGATGGATCATGTGAGCTGCCCTGAAACATGTGCTTTAAGTGTTCATAGGCTGCAGTTCAGTGCTGGGCACTGGGTTTCCTTTCAAGTTGCCAAAAGATTCCTCCCAGTCATTTCCATACATTTCCTTGCCCTCGCATAGGCACAAAAACATTGTATCAATCACAATCTATAACAAAACATGAAACAAAAGATAAATATATTAATGGTAAATGCATTTGAAAATGGGTACACACAAAATTGGAAAGGGCAAGGTCATCCCAACACAGTAGCTACTGATGGATTCTATTCACCAGAAAATAACATACCAATTACTTCCTAGAGATGGCATCAAATCCATAATAATATTATTAAACAGAAATGTAGATAAATTATATGCTGATAAAAAAAACATGGAAACATCTTGACCAACTGCGGAAAGAATACAAGAACAAACCTGGAAAGAAGCAACAGCTGCCTTTAGACTAGCTACCAAACTTTCATCTCCATAGAAATGGTGTTCACCTTTCTGATAAAGAACCTAACAGCAAAACAACAGTATAAAAGGGGATCTGGAAGCAACAAAAGTTAGCCACATCTAAATGACAAGTCCTGCTTACCTCATATAATGAAAGCACTGAGTGTGCGATGAAATATGCAAATATGCATACCACTAAAGTTGGTACAGCATAGAAATGCAAATGTGGGTTGTGTTTCATGATTATCAGACCAATGGATCCTGTAGCTGCAGTTACAAAACACTTCCCCAGGAACAAGATGAAGTCACCAACACTGTTTAAAGTTGCCAAATCTAAAGCATTGTTCACCAGTGTTGTAAAGGCCTGAAAAAAATAAGAGAGCACATTTCATTTATTTGACATATAGTTTTTCAAATTATAATAAATATACAAACTCTGAAAGAAAGTATAGTACAAATATTTGCTATTGGGTTTACTTTCATGATTATAAACAGGACATTCGATTCTTATTTACTAGTTGTTCACTGCTTGTAGGAATCATTTTAGCTCAGTATTTTCATGTGTTATTTTTTAAGTTATTACCACTTCTAACTTTAATAGTGGTGCTAAAGATTTATTATTATTGTTGGTTGGTTGGTTGGTTGCTAATGGCTGATGCTGAAGATTTGTTTCATTTGTCTTCTGAATCCTAATACAGCTTAACTGTGTTGTTGTTGTTGTTGTCGTTGTCGTTGTCGTCGTCGTCGTCATTATTGTTATTATTAAATTTTTCTTGTTCCAGTAGGTAGTGCTTTTTCATTACAATAATTTTATTATTTTTGTATTTATTTATCATTATAATGAACATCATTTGCTTCCGTGCATAATAGCAAAAATATAACTTTTTTGAAGTGGACATTATCTTTCTACCGTTTAGCAGTTACTGCCCTAGAAAGCTTGTAGACTGGGTCAGAGTTCTATGGCCTGGTTGGCAGAAGCCAAATGATAGAAATAATAATATTAAATTTAACATTTTATGCATCTAGAAAGATTGATCAGTTTCAAATTTAAAAATATTATTTTGAAAAATTTACCAAAGTTTAATTATAGCAATTGGCAGTAGTAACAATATTATAGTTCACTTGTTTAAAATGCTGGATGTTTCATGAACATTTTCTCCCACTATCAGCTGTAGACTGATTGATGTCCTCTGGTGACAGTAGAATAAACTTGCTCAAACAATCCAGTGGTGTAATCTTGAAAGTCTTTATTTTGGAGAATAACAATTTTTCAAGTTGATAATTCTCCTCTCCTTTTTTAATGTTTTTAAATTCCTTTTTAATGTCATGATTTTAGACCAGAAATGTGCTGCAACTGCTAATTTTTCAATTTGTTTATTTTTAACATTGCTGAAGTGTTCTTTGGTCCCACATTCTAAATTTCTTTTTCTTTTTCACACATGACACACTGCACAAATATATGCAAACAAGCATGCACACATTTATATATTTTATTAAAATTCTCCCAGTTAATTTGATGAATTTTGACTTTCTTGTAATTTGGCACTGGATTTTTTATTAATAATATTAATAAATTTTTAATGCTAAATTTATTATGGAAACTGATACAAAGAAACATTGGAAGAATCTCACACTCTTACAAGGAAAACCCTCTGGTTCAAACAAACAAAATTGCACAAAAATTCAGTTATAGGGCATTTATTTACCTCACAAATTAAATGGTTAAATTCATTTTTCTGTAAAACACCAGAGTTGTTCACTAAGTGGCCCCATTTAGTCACCCTGTGCTTGAGATCAAACAAAACCACACCAAAACGCTGACACATTGGCCGAGGTTGTTGAGGCACAGACCCATGAGTGGGAAGTGTAAGGTTCAATTCTCATCCTCACTGGCTGATATTTTTTCCAGGTTTTCCTTGGTCATAAATGCCAATGCTGAGGTATACCCTAAACTAGGCCTGGAATACTTCCTTCCTTCCTTAAAAATTCTTTCCCAGTTTATCATTTCATCTCATGTATCATCATTGTTCACTGGGTGTGATGCTTTAACAGTAAAAAGGGCCATTAACCACTATAAAAAAATAAAACAATAAAAAAATTCAATTAAAGGCCATTTACTTACCTCTGAATTCAATGATGATATTAGTTTTTCTGTAAAATAAACGCTTACAGGTATGTGTTTAATCACCCTTTGTTTGGCCAGTTGAGACTGCAGATGTTTGTATTGCATGCTTCAAAGTGGTAATTGTCTTCAGAGACCATTTTTTGACAACTGCAGCATTCTTCGGAAAAAACATTAATATCACCATTGAATTCAGAGTAAGTGCATTTTGTTTGTTTGTTCAAACATGAGGATTTTCTCCTCTGGTAGTGGCACTGTTAGAAGTAGACTTAGACATGGTAAGACTACAACTGTTCAATTTAATGATTTAGGCTTGGCTTTTAAAGTTTTCTTGAAGAATTAGCACATTATGAACAAAGAAGGGTGGCTCAATTTAAGTAATCCATTCTACAAGGAGTTATGTATTTAAAGGGAAGATCTTTGAATATAATTTTGCTTTTTCCAACAAAATTCTACTACAGTACATTCAGTAATTCATGAACCATTGTTGAACAATTATTACCAGTGGCAAAGCATGGTTTTTTGTATAGGGTAGCCTGGACATGAGAAGTGGAAATTAATGGAAAATATAATTTATGTTAAATATACCACAAAATTGCTTTATAATATTATCATAGTACTGTGACTATCAATAATGTACATAATTATTAAATAAAATTAATGCAATATTAAAAACAATTCATGTTCCAAGAGGCTTCCTGTGAACTCAATCCTCCAGTCCTTTTTATATGCATATACATAAATCACTCTTGAAATGATTTCATGATGTTTCACGAACCTTTTACTTGCTAGTAAGATACCATGTGTTCCGCTACAGTTGGCAATTATGTAGACATGAAGGGAAAAAGAATTATACATGAACATTTACCAACCTATCATATGGACACAGTTCCAGTAAACTAAAATACATTGAGGGAGTTTATGAACGAGTTTTAAAAACAAATAATCATAGGAAATAATATTACTGTTAAAATAAAATAACTGCATCATTCCATATTACCACAATATAACTAAAATAGCAGAATGCCATATTTTAAATTAATATCATTTAATTTCTGGTCCTTTCTTTGGGCTTCAGGTTCTAAAAACTCTCAGAAGAGGGCAAACATCGGCTGCAACCAAGGCTAGCTTATAACAGAAATGACCCCCGCACCTGTCCTTGGCAGACTTAGAAAATCATTACTCTATTTGCCTTCAATCATATTATTGGTAATCAGCTATCTACATCACAGACAGTGAGTGCATTAGTTCAAATGAAGAAATATTTCAGTTCATCAATAAAAGTTAACATATAAAAGCCAGCATGCTAATTTGGAGTAGGCTCAGCCTTTAATGGTTATAAGTAATATTTGATACCCTCCATGTAATTCTGTAATTTACCTCAAATCTTTGAGGAACTTAAAAAACAGTCTTTACATAATAAATTACATATCTGAAGCAGTGCATGGCAGCATTAATTCAAAGACAGATGACAGTAAGCAGTCTTAAAAGAGAAAACATTTTCTTGAAGTAATATTTAAAATGTGTCTTACTATTCGTGCAGAAGTGCAGAAATTGTAACCTTGCATGGCAATAACTGTGTAAGCATTATGGTTGATAAACTTGATGAAGTTTTCAAGGCAGTAGAAGCAGCAAATGCATGCCTTCACCCCACAGCGAGCACATTCTGATCCTGCACCTGCACTCCTCTTCATTCTGTAAAGAATTATGGTGGTGAATAACAACTTCAAACAACAAGAAAACTAACAAAAGCATAATGGCATAGGCTTAAGAAAATCTCTCACTCACTTCCTATGTATGTATGTCAGGATAAGTCTTGGAAGCTTGAAAATCGTAATAAGCATGGAACCCTTGGCAACAGAGCCCAAGTGGTAACATATCAGAGTCCCCATGGAAGATAAAACAGAACCACTTTCTTTACGTCGACTGCAACAAAGTTTAAATTACAATGTAAGCATTATTTACAGTAGAGTTTCACAAATACATAAAAAATTCAGCTTTTCCATTGATTCCAAAATGCAAATGTTTTAGAAAAATATTAAAACAGCATCCACATAAGTCTTAATAATGTGGAATATATATTAACATACAACTTAGAACAAAAATATATAAATAAAAATTAACTTACTTGGAAAAAATCCACTGAGCTACTGCACCTGCTATAACCATCTGCTGACAGGAAAGTATGAACTCAGAAACCCATACCAAACCAATCAGATATAGCCACCACATATAACGTACCCATGATGGCTCTATGAATTCCAGGAATGTGAATTCTGTGAAACACCGAATTGTATTAGAGTTCTGAAGAGGAAAAAAGTGCAACATTGCCTTGTAGATAAGGGTTACTGAAAGTGAAGAACACGGTGACAAAACAAGATTAACAAATAAAGCACAGGCAGAGCAATAAAGAACTGTTGGTGTGAGGTGCAATCCTTCCATAAGCTTCTGGCCTGACCCTGTACATGAAAGAAGAATATTTTCAATGTAATCTTCCTTTACTTCATTATATTTTTCACATCCCTGGATTAATATTGCATTCATCCCTAAACAAATGTTCACAGCTTTGTTTGCTAAATGTTGGAAACCAATATCTTTCAACTGGTTATTATTTGTGAATTTCTACCCTTGAAAGTAAGATTTCAGTTCTGAAAACAGGTAATAGTGGCTGGGGCTGTATGGTGAGTGATCTGCTCCTAGAAGCCATGTGTGTTCACAGCAGCCATATGCTAGTGCATTGTCATGCATCTCAATTGAGCATTCCATGCCTCTTTTCCTTGATGCAGTACTTCCCAGTTACTGTTTTGCTTCATTCTTTGAAGTCTATCATCAAAATTCCTTTGCAGGAATTATTGCAGTATCTTCTTCATGAATCATGTGACCTGGATATTTCTAGGGGGTGCTTCACCGTTCTTCCAGCACTCCATTGATTCTCTTTTTGAAATAGTGTCATTGTAAAGGACCATAGTTTTGTCCCCCGTGACAGGAGGATTTCAGTTGCATTTCATTTAATTTATTACTCATCTCTTTACATCATTGAATACTTACAATGCAGGATATACACATAATAACTTATACATAACCAATTACAAACAAGAAGAATAAGAACAGTGGTATTAAAATAATAAAAAAAAAAAAAAAAGAAAGAAAAAAAAAAGAATGTTAAAAAAATCTCTGAATATAATCAGTAATAAGTACGCCTTAGTAAAAAGGTTCTTACCAACAAGAATAATGAGAATAGTAATAAAACTGAAACTATTTGTCCAATATTTCTCCCTTCACATTATCTAAAACACTTATATACAATTGATAATAACACATTCAATAAATATTTCTCCCTTCACTTGGACGCATGGCCATCTTAATGAGGTTTGCCTATTCTGGTTCTAACTAGTTCTGTTACCCCTTCCACTTTCCCCACTGGCCACACTCCAAATAAGGACTCTGTATGTATAACTGAGGCATATTGAAAACAAATAATAAGATTATTACAAGTAATGATTAAAATATTAATGACAATTGTGTCTATCTAAATTGTTCCAAATATTCTTCAATTGAATAAAAAGGGTGGTCAAATAAATATGTTACTGCTGCAGATTTGAAGGAAGTAAATTTGTCAATATAGAATATGTCCAGGAAAAAAGATTCCAATATTTACAGAGGCAGTAGTATGGAAAAAAACAAGAAAAAAGATTTCTATAAACATGGATCCTAAAATCAATATCTTCTGAGCTATGATCTTATTTTGTAAAAGCAGCATATCTTCTAAGCACATACTCTAAGCCTTTGACAGGAAATAAATAAGGAAACATGCAATCGATGGTGGTCATATCAGGCATGTGTGGTGAAGAGTAGATCAAAGACAGTGGTGATAATTGATAGTGGTGGTAAACAATACAATAGTTGACCATAACTCAGAAGATATTAAGTTTATGACCAGTGGTTCTAGGAACTTTTTTTTTTTCTTGTTTTGTTCCATGCTACCTCTTCTGTAACCTTTTGTACAATGTTTTCTCCAAAGTGCTCAGAGTAGAAGATATGCTGCTCTTACAAAATAAGACCATAACTTAGAAGATATTGCTTTAAGGACTCAAGAATGCAAGAACTGTTTTGGTTTTGTTCCATACTACTGCCTCTATAAATATTGAACCTTTTTTCAGGATACCTGCATTTAATTTTAGGAGATAGCTGAATATATAGTTTTACTCCTATATGGATGACACTATTCTCATATAGTTTTGTGTAAGTTCTTTCTACATGAATATTCCGTTTCATTCTGGTATTATAATTATGTATGTTTGCAATTGAATGTCTTTTGAAAACATACATAATGATAATAATTTTGAAGAGATTTATAGATATGTGCCTGAGCTGCAGAAACATTTCACTTGACAGTTAGCATCAGTTTGTGTTAAAGTTAGCTATGCTTAGGTTGTGACATTGCAGTAGCCCTCACTGCTTAATGACCAGATTGCAAAGGTGTCATCTAAGTAGCTGAACCAATGTGATGGCTTATGTTCTGCTGTCTGTTAAGTTTTTTCCCTCAAAATTTCCATAAAAAAATTGCCACAATCTGACTTCAGGGACTTCCTATGACCCTCCTTATTGACATGATTGAATAACATAACTTTTTCGGGTGTTTTTAAATTAATTTAAATCAACAACCATGGCAAACTAGCCCAATAATTATTAATTTCAATAATAACATGAGAGGAATGTTTTAAATTGTGTTTTATTCATCACCCATAGTAAACATTTCAGCTGTCCAGTGCCTAACAACACATACAAGAGGTTTATGAGAAAATAAGTATTATAACATTTATGAGAAAAACATGGAAGACACAATATATTTGGTTATTCACAATATAAATTACAGACATAAATAAACACAGATATGCTGCAGGAATGGTTTACACAGCTAAAACAAAGGAACCAGGACTTTGGCTTTGAGCTCCAAAATAGCTGGGAAAAGAGAAAGAATGTTGAACAAAATTGCAAGAGATGAGATATGATTTCAGAATTCCAAGGTTTATATCTATGAAAGAACTCACGTTTCATTTTAGAAAGAGAAATGTTCTTTGGTGATAGTGGTTCAGTCAGTTGTGATGCCTTGTAGTTCATGTGTGCTGCATCCTGATTGGCTATATGACCAAAGACGGGAAAAATTGGCTGCACTCCAGGATAACCTTAAAGCATTAAGTAATTCTTAATTAATATTTTAAATTCTTGAAGGAACATAAAACTTAATTTTCAGTGTTTTACCTTTTTTAAAATTTAACTCTTAACACTATCAAGTTTCTATAAATATTACCCATTTGTTTTACATTTGCTGATTTTGGTGGAAACAATGTGTACTGTTTACATCTACTCCTATTAGTGCTGTGCCCACTACATAGTGCAGCAATGTAGGAATGCTAATTGAAGGGCAAACACAGAATTATGGCAACCTGCATTGTTAACAGGCATAAACAAAATAAAACTATCAGTAGTTACAGCCCAATTTCAGCAGATAGAAATTGATGAAATTGTCACACTCTTCATATTTACAAATTTTAACTCTGATGTAGAGTTTGGCATAGATTGTAATTTTTTACATAGTTTACATTAAAATGCCATCTTAGAAAAAATTACATATTAATGGTAATTTAAAATACTTACATTTAGTATATTTACAAAGCTGAATGAAATTACAGGAGAAAAATTAATACACTAATTTTTTGAGTATGAAATTCTCATCTGTACAGAAGATGTGAGTGATAAGCTTTTATAATGCTAACCTAAACTTATTTTTATTAGAATGCAGGTCCTTTATAAATTTTTATTTAATGGTGTTTAATGCCCATTTTTACTACTGGGGCATCACAGGCAGTTCCTTTATAGATGATGGAAGTGAATTAAATAATACTATATCATTGTAATAAACACTTACTTGGTCTGTGCAAGTCCTTTTTGTGTCTGGTTTCTTTGCTGTGTATATCCTGAGTTTTTTATGAATACTTCTGAATTGTCTACTTCAAATAAAAGTACAGTTAAAATGTATTCAAAGCTAATGGTAAAATTGGAAATGTTTTAGTGGCTTATGAGTTGATCGTTTCGCCTCTGCCATTATTCTTATAACTTATTTATGTAAGAAATATTTTTGTAGCATTTACTGAATTTCCTCAGAATATTATTCCATAAAGAAGGGAAGTAAGTGTAATATATCATTTTTAGGATGCTCTTATTTATAAAAAGAATTAATAATCTGATTGCAAAAAATTGTGAGCTTATTTGGGTAAGATATAATCAATATAGTCTTTCCAATTCATATTTATGATCTGTCTTAAGACCAAGAAATTTTATGTTTCAGATTCTATGATTTCATTGTCTTCATATTTATCTTTAGGTCTGCAACATACTGTCAAACCAGTTATTTAGTGTACTGAAAATATCATTAGATAAATCTGAGATATGACTGATATTTTGTGTTCTTTAATGAGAATGGTAGTATCATCTGCAAAAATAACTGGCTAAGCATTTGTTTATTACTGAGGGGAGATCATTGATAATAACAAGCAGAATGGGCAAATCCAATTTTTCTTGGTTTCAATAACATGTTTGAAAGTCTTTAGATCTTCATTTGGTTTTCCTTTAAGTTTTTGTTAGATATTTTGTTCTTGTTCAGTTACAAATCTTTATATGAGTTTCAATTTAGAAGCAATATCTAGTTCAAAAATTGGTTTTAATTTTATGGAGCTCCTTTTTTTGCTGAAGTATCAGCACTTTCATTCCCCTTTAATATCACATAGCTCAGGATCCATTGTAAAAATATTTCTGTATTTCTGATCTGGATTGTGTGATATAGTTGGTCTACAGGCTGAAGATGGGAGGCATCATTGCCAAAACAGATGTCCAGTTTTTATATAAGTGAATGGAGTTAGTGTGAACAAATTTTATTACATTGTTTATTTATATAGTATTCTTATTTCATTTATAGTTTATGTAGGTAACTATAATTCATTATACTTTGTAGTGTTGCTTTAGAGTCATATAAGATAACAGTTATTTTATTTTATTATATATATTTAATTATAAAGATATTATTTTGTTCAAAATATGCTTTAAAATGGTCTGAACCTGACACAACTTTCTGGTCACCTTATACACTAGACATCTCCTCTCCAATTTAAAAAAAAAAAAAAAATTTCTGTGGTCTGAGAATTCAGCCAAGTTTGAAATTGTATAAGAACTGTAAAAAGTGTAAGAAAGTGAACATTGAAAAAAAAAAGTATGTAAATAGTAGAAAAACTAATTCTGGAAATGCAGAAGAGAGGTTCTACTGGATTTAATCACAATAAGAATTTTAAGTAAAATCTTATGATTATAACATAAAAGCAATATTAGTGATTTCTATGTCCTATGCTAACACTGAGAACTGAAAATGTATAGTCCTTGTTGTGGGACTGAGATATGAACCTAATTGTGCAGCCTCAGAAATAATTCTTACTTACTTGAAGTTGCAAGGCAGACAACAACAGAAACCCAAAATGCAAAAAATGCCAAAAGAGCAATAAATGTGCAGAATGGTAAGGCAAATAGTGTAGGCAGAGCAGCCAAACATTCTGCAGACTCCTGAAACAGTTTAGCCATGGAACTGATGCTCTTTCTTATAGCTAGCACCAAAAGTAGAATTATCATCTGAAATTGAGAAAATATTTACAAAATGCATTTTCAAATTATGAATTATGCATAGTTTTGTGTTTTTGTTTAATGATTATCAATAGCTTATAACCTCAACTTGGGTATTCATTTTTTACACTAAACTCCATTCACTAGTTTAGAGTAATGGCGGTTCAGTGAGCAACTGAAGATGGGAGAGATTCTCCCGAAACAAATGGAGTTTAGTGTAAAAAATGAATACCCAAGTTGAGGTTATATTGCCACTCCATTGTCAACAGCTTCGTAAGTACAATATTTAATAGCTTATAAATTTAAACTTAAGGTCTGTTCTGGATCCTGACAGACGATATGAACCATTTGAATTTAGTTATACTTAGCACCTAAAGATATTAGAGGAATGGAAGTATGCAGTTCTTTAATGCATGGGACATTGGGAAACTTACAATAGCAGTTTTTTGTAACTTATGCAAACATAGGATCTCTCAATATACTCCTCACCAACGTAAATGTATCATTGTCAGGTAACTTTATTGTAACATCACAAAATCTTGTTTGGGAGTACTATACCACCACTCATGAATAGCTGTCTAAATTTTCTCATTGTTGCCAAATTTTTTTCCTTCACATTGTCAAATTAGGCATGATCTGATGGAGTGAGGTCTAGTGAATATTGTGGGTATGACACAGCAATAAACATTTGTGATGACAACTTTGCAGTTGTAGTGTTTCTCTGTTGGGTTACACATTGTCATGTTGCAGGAACACTCTTGCCACCACTTCCGTTTTCATTCTTTCTGAATTGGATTAGACATTTTCTTTGTTAGCATAAGCAAGCCAGTAATTAATTTTTAGTGAATTCAGATAGCTATTGCAATTGTACCTGTTAAACAATTTTTTAAACATTTCTTAAAATCTCAATCGATCCAACCAACTATAAACGAAAATCCATGTAAGGGTCTTGCAATACACCTTGCTGTTGACAGTGGTTCCTTGAGAAAGCCAACCCATTAGCAGTATGCCTGAAGTGTCCCAAAGGAGAGTGATTATCTACTTGCCCACAGAAGCAGCAGCACAAAATTTCTTAGTTGGGAAGCACATTTTCTTCTCTGATGGGTGGTAATGACACCATGACTTTCGTCACCAGTCACCAACTTCTCCAAAAAACCAGATCTTCATTATGTATTTCCAGTAGCCAATGACAGACTTCAACCCTTTTGTCCTTCTGTTCCTGTGTCAAGTTCCATGGAAAACAATGTGTGCACATCTTTTTCAAATTCAAATTGTTATGAATAATAGCATGCAGCATTGTACAGAGAAGACACTTCTGACATTCCAATTCAACAAAGATTATGCATCTATCAGCCATAATCAATTCAGGCACAATCTTAATATTTCTAGGAGACTGCACTGTTGCCAGATGACTATTACATTTCTGCTGCTGATGAACCCATTGATAAATAGTTTTTGTGCAGGTTCTTGACCAGATACTGCAGTTAAACATATGAATTTCTGCAGTTTTGATGCCTTCCTTCCACCAAAACCATGCAGTCCATCTTGGTTCACGATAGTTGCCTTCATCTTGTCAACATGTTTCTCTACTTGACAACAAAAAAACACTGTCCCTTTGCTACACATTCTGTTTACAATCACCATCTAGCATCTGATGGCATGGCATAGATTGTGTGGTGTTCATAAAACACTGCTATTGTAAATCATTTATGAATGTCCTTGCTCATATATTATAAATCGTTGACCAGGATCCACAACTTAAAATAATCCCTCCCAGAGGACTGAAGGTCAAGATTTTTACATCCAGAAAAATCTATCAATATTGATTAGGTTGACACCATAAACCTTTGGGAAATGTACATAAGAATAAATATTAGTCCTTCAGGAAATGCCTAAAGTGAATTTCATAGTTGACTCTCTCAAGTATTGAACAATAAAGAAAAATCTCTAATGCTATATCCAGCAGCTCTGACAAAATCGTTATCCAAGGATTTTAGTTTTATTCACATTTTTAAATGTTTGCTCACAAAATCATTTCCCATTAGTTATAATAAGCCTAATAACTTACTGTTATAACTGTTGCTATTATCGAATATATCAAGAAGGCACTTTCATTATTAACAGATTCTGTTAGCATCTGACTCTCTGGAGTGTTGTCCAGTTGCTTCTTTATACTAACATACGTCCACCAAAGTACTCCTGTACCAACTGAAATGTAAAAATAACACATATAATACTATCCATTTCATGTTTTTCTAAAAATTAAGATGAAAGAAAATTTAATTTAAAAAAACTTGTAGTTTTTGTTTTGAAATTAATTATGCCTGTGCAGCATATAAAACTAGAAAATCTTGAAAAGTAGTGAGCCTACATATAAAGGAGTTGTTCTAAGAAGATAAAATTTCAGGACCTCTTTACATAGTCCCCCAAAAGTCTCTTTTCTTCTCATTTGGCGCTACAGCCTGGGGTAAGCCTTGGTATGCTGTGGCAACCTCTGCTTCTTTTATCTCCATCTTACATCACTAATAGAGGACAATATTGCATGGGTGCATGTGATGAGCATGCTGTCACCCCAGTCAACTTTTCATGTTTGAAAAATGCCACCTCTCCATCAGCCAGCTTCCCAATTGTCCTCACTAGGCTGGGTGGATCCCATTCCAGATCTCCCTAGCTTAGAAAAATTCCTAAGTAGGTACTGGGAATCAAACCCAGGCTGCTGACCAGCAGTCAGCAATGCTAACCACTAGACCAAGGAGGTGGTAAGTCCCCCAGAAGTGAGTCCATTTTTTTTCCAATGGTGCTCCAGTTTTGCCAACCCATGGAGGAAAAGGTTTTATTTTCATCAACAGTATTCATGGCAGCATTGTCATTGTTGAACTCCTTTCAGATATTATTTGAATGTTAGAAAGAAATGAAAGTTGGATGGTGCCCAATTCAGTCAGTAGGGCGGGCAAGGTAAGTTAAAAGTCACATTCATGAGTTATCTGCAAGAAAGCCATGAACAGTGTTACAGAATGCAGAATGTCTTGGAGGAAGAACATGCCATGTTCCATTTTTCCAGAATGCTTCTCAGTAAGTACATTTTGTAATTTCTGCAAGAGGTTGCAGTAATATTCAGAATTGAGTTTGTGGGGAAAGTCAAACAAGTTGACCACCTCTGAGTCCCAGAAGATGGATACCATAATCTTACCTGCTGAGGCCTGCACGTGAAATTTCTTTGGATGTGGTGATTCAGCATATTTCCATTTTTTTTGTTTGTTTATTTACGGATGCTCTTTAACACCTCAGATCATCAGCATCCCATTCAATTCAGCGCGCAAAACGGCCGTCAATCATCTTTATCATCAGTGCTTTAAAATTCCAACTTTCTAAAATGTGCAATCTTTTTGTCTTTTCTCTTTATAATTGCGTAATCATCCAAAGTAGAATTTTAAGTATTTTGTAATGTTTCTCCATTGCTGAATCAATTCTCTGCTATTTAAAACAATCCATGTTGGCACATCAGTTCTTGTCAGTTAAATACCATTTTTTACATCTTGCATGTTAAAATTACGTAATATAAATGTTTAAACAATATTAGTATATAATAATATGGTAGAATTTCAAAAGCCTTATTTACCTTACAGTTTTTGGGAAGGTATATAAAAAAACCATAATTCTGGGTGTTTTCTTAAATTTTACTACAGTTTATTGCAGAACAATCTGCATTTATTTTGTTTCTAAACACTTAATATTACATACAAAAATGCTTAAAACACCAAGTAAATTTAATCCAAAACATCTGTAACATTCCACGATAATATTAGGTAGGATGGAAAACAAGTTTTTTCCTACCAGGTATTTCATGGTTTTGTCACCCATTTCACAGTAGCTGGCAAGTCTGTATATAACTTCAAGAATTGCATGTTTTGTTGTTATATATTGACAGTTTGATTCTTGAAAATATATGCAGAACTTATTCATTTAACCTAATAAAACAACAATTCACATGCACCATCAAAGCAGTGGTAACAGTTTATAGGAGCTGTTTAATAAAGAATGATCATAATTATTTTACAGGTACAATTTTCATGCTAAAATTTGATTTTAAACATTTTGTTAGCTTAGTGCATAATGCACACTGGTATTAGTTTCTTTTTTGCTATTTTGGGTTCCCACCTGTGAAAGGTGTGCAAGTTGAAGTATGTTCAGTTCTGTCTACAGCAAAATGAGCAATATACTGCTCTGAAATTCTGCTTTCATCTCAACAAATCTTCAATTGAGGCTTCTGAGGCATATGCAATGTTAAGGGGGCCTATGGAGAATTTGTTCTTTTCTTAAACACAGCTCAAAGATGGCTTAAAATGTTTAAAGAGAAGGGGCTATCAATTTTAAATGAAGGTGGACCTGGCACAGAAGAAAACATTAAATTGCTGTCATTGTGAGAGAGGATTGTCAAATAATATTAAGCACACTCTCATAAATTCTGATAATTTCACTGTACTAATCACATGTTGGTAACTAAACAGTTCCAATTGAGATGTGACATATTTGTGCACAGTGGGTGCTAATACTGCTGATTTCTGAAAGAAGAAAAAAAAAAAAAAGGATGTTTGAGTGCACGTTTGCATGCAGTTGAAGATGATGTTACAGAAAGATGCAGAGTTTCTTTTAAAGGTAATCACTGCTGATAAAACTTGACTACATTATTTTGATCCTGAGAGCAAACAGCAAAGCTATGTTGTAAATATCCATCAACAGCCACAACAAAGTAAAAGATAGCTTCTGCTGGAAAAGTTATGGTCAGCTCATTTCTTAATATTCAAGGAATGGTTTTACCTGCAAATACAACTACAGAGATGTATGAAAATTCTGCAAGGCCATATCACATTCAAAAGATCACATTTTCGTGCAACAAGCTGGATGTTGCACCGTGATAATGCATGGCACATGGCAAATATTATTGCTAAATTCTCTCAAAATCAATATAAAGTGTGTCTCTCACCCTCCATATAGTTCAGATTTAGCTTCATGTGACATTTCCTTTTGCTTTTTCCCCAAATTGAAAAAACAACTTCATTGGAGCATTTTCCATCATCAGAAGCAGTGGTGAAGCCTGTGGAGGTGATTCTAAAGGAGCTGTCAAAAATGATTTCAAGCCTGTCTTTAAAGCCTGCTGGGACAAGTGCATTGCATCCAACAGAGACTTTTTCGAGAAAGATCATCAAAATTGTGAGTGTGAGTAAACATATATTGTCAAAAAAATTATGATCATTATTTATTGAACAGCCCTTATATATCAATTTGCACATACTTACCAATAGCTGCAATGCTGACTATAATCATAAATATCCAAGCAACCAAGGAAGCCAAAAGGTGGAGAATTGCAATCATCACTAATGAAAGAACTGAAAACAAAGAAGCAGTACATAAGATTTCCTGGGAGATTCAGTGAGATTTACCATGGTGACATCATTGCCAACTGATTAAGGCTATTTGCCTTCTGTCTGGATGGTCTGATTTGGAATTCAGCAAATAAAGAGAGTCATGACAGTTTTTGTCCATTTGACACTATATTCAATTGTAATCATGCTCATTAGGTTGAAACAGCACATATTTTTATACAAGAAAGATTTTAAAGGACCAAGAAGTGGCATTTTGTTTCTTAGCAAATAACTTAGCATATAACTCCAGTATAATATGATGAAAATACTGTTCTGTCTTAACGCATAAGAATTTGACTTCTCTTTACCTGTCTCTTAATACCTGTGAGCATTTTCTTGTACATCTTTATACAGAATTTAAACTTACTCTAGAGATAAAAGTTCTAGAGAATTTAATTTATACAATATCAATATTAATTCAATTTGGAATCTAAATAGTGAAACATGCATTAATAACCTCTTCTGAGTCGAACTATTTAGAACAATCTTTTTGGCTTCACTTATTGCAAATTTACTCAGTACATGTTTTGTGGACTCTTGACTCCAGTGGTCTTGTGATAAACTTGAATAAAGAGACAAATGAGTCATTATTAGCTGACACTAAAACTTCACTAACTGGTTAATTCTTCAGAACATGTTTCAAGAGCGAACGCTGAAGAATTAACAGTTAGTGAAGTTATAGTGTCACCTAATACTGACTCATTTGTATATTGTAATAACTTCACTGTTCCTAACTTCTGTTAAGTTTACAATTGAATAAAGAGCTTTCTGCTCCTGGGATGTCAAAATTCATTAAGTTTTGCTAATGTTTTTTATGTAAATCCTTTCCCATATGTTTAATTCTTTTGGTTGTTGAATTGTTTTTAATAATTTGATGCTCTTTTCTATTTCATGGTTTTCATTCCAAAAATGTGCTACCACTGATGATTTTTCTATTTGCTTGTAACAGATGTTTTTCCACTGTTCTTTCAACCAAATGCCTATATTTCTCTTTGTTTCCTACATATATTTTTTAACAATTCTGACATTCTGGTAATTTCACATTTTTTTTTCTTTGGACCTGGAATCTGTTTTGTTTAATTTCAATATTTTTTTTACAATGTATTGGTTTTGAGATGCTATGATGATATTGTACTGCTTGAAATTCTTTTTGGCTGATGGGCTTGTATGTGAACATTTTAAACTTAAAAGTTTCTGAATAAATCTCCAGTAAGTAAGGCCAAAAAGAGTATTCTATATAGTTCAACTCAGAAGAAATTATTAATTTATACAATTGACAAAAAAATCTGTTGCTTTTTTTTACAAAGCCAAATTTGAAATGTTGAGCAAAGTTGCAGTTGCCAAGGGTTAAGGGAGCAAAAATGGTAATTTTCATGATTTTTTTTTACATTTTCAGATTTTGATATTATTTTAATATCTTGATTTTCCTATTTATTTTATATATGTTTCAAAACAGCATTATAATTTAATTCTTTAAAGCTTTTGAAAATTATGTGTCACAGGTTTTTTACACTGTTCTGAATCATTCACTTAGTTAAAACATCAATAATTTTGTAAATTATTTACAATAGTAGTTGTTTGTACTTTATTTATTATGCAACATAGTTCAATATGTGTGGGATCTCTCAATATACTCCCCACTATCAATAACTTCATTATGGCAGCGCAAAACCATTGTTTGGCAGTACTACATCACCACTCTTGGACAGCTGCCTGAATTCATTTGTTGTTACCAAATTTTTTATCTTACAGCGAATTCTTCATGTGTCGAATAAGGCATAATCAGACAGCACAACAATGAGCCCCAGCAATGCGAACTTTGAGGGCATACATTGCTTGCTGGTGTGCGGTTACGCATTGTCATGTTGGAGGAACTTTCCCTTTTACTGTTGGTGAATCCTGCATCTAAGCCATGTATGGTCTCTTTGTACAACCCGCTGTTGACACTCGTTCCTTGAGGAAGCCAGACCATGCCTGAAGTGTTTAAAAAGACTGTTATCATCTGCCTGCCCGTAGATGGAGCAGCACAAAATTTCCTGAGCCAGAGGCTCCCTGGATCTTTCCATTGTTTGGTTTTTCCATGACTTGTCACCAGTCAACAACTTCTCCAAAAAATCCATATCTTCATTATGCATTTCCAGTAGCAGACAAAGACTTCAACCTATTTCTCCTGTTTCAAGTATCATGAAACATATGTGTACATACCTTTTTCACATTCAAATCATCATAAGTAATTGGGTGCAGCATCGCATGGCTGAGGCCTGTCTGACATTCCAGTTCATCAAAGATCATGTGCCTATTAGCCATTATCTATTCAGGCACAACTTTAATGTTCCTAGGAGACTGTGATGTTGACAGATGGCCAGTCTCACATCCTTGTGTGCAGATTCCCTACAATTGGTGAACCCACTGACCCAATTTTAAACAATTTTCTTTGCAGGAGCTTCTTGACTATATTTTACATTTATGCATTTCAATTTCAACACTTTTCTTCCACAAAAACTATGCAGTCTGTCTTGTCCACATATTTCTCTACTTGACAACAAACAAACAAACAAACAAACACAGTCCTTTTGCCTTACACTACTTACAACTGCCATTTAGCATCTGCACGGTGTACTAGTATCAGTTCAATTCCTCTCCCTTGAATGGACGTGCCAAACATTTGTACAGTATTTGTGAAACACCAATGTAAATAATTTCTGAACACTTCTCATATTTGCTTTAGAGAGATTTTTTCTCTCCCCTATTTGTTCAATAAACAAATAATTGAAAAGAAATTGAAATCAGGATAAAGAGGAAGAGATGGAGGGTTTCAGAGACTACTGCAAAACATGGTTATTCCAGTCAGTTCCAACGGTGAAATGTTAAGTTCCTGGAGCATTCCACGAGTTCGCGAATCAGTCACAGGAGACTGAAATTTGTCATTTACACTTACCACAGTAACACACATTCAACATTTACAAATATATTGTATACATCTGCATAAATTGTTACAAGTTCTATTTCTTCTACAAATATGAGATTTCGTTCATCTTTGTGTTTAATGCAGTTAATGTCTATTTATAAGTTTGTGATCTGTACATTGTTTCTCTGTATTTTGCCATAATCCATCTTTTTTGTTTTGAACAGGTACTTTGGTTTGCAATGCTCAAGACCATGCCAATACAGGAACACCATGGAGTGTTAATACCTCAAAGGTACGTTTTCATTTGCACATCTAAGATATTTAATAAGAGACTATTGTATTGTAACCAGTTACAGTAATTAAAACGTGATAAAATATCACTTTGTTAGCAAATTTTCTAATGAGCTTCCAGTTTGTAGTCATTTATTTCCAAAAAACACAAAAATGTTACGGAGAATGCTTCAAAGCTTTAGTCAATTTTAGTACATGGATAGTAAGCCCCTCCTTTGGCACTTTAAAAACACCATAAACAAATGAACTGAAAGATTTTAGTGTTACAGAATACAGCAGTTAGATATATAAAAAAATTCAAACTCTTTCATAATCTGTGGTTTTTCTTTTTGCACCTGTTTTGAATTCTATTAACCCTTTCCTTGTGGTCTTGTGGTTAGTATTGCTGACTGTTGACCAGGAGGTCCTGGGTTTGACCCCCAGTATCTGCTTAGAAATTTTCTTAGTTTGGGAGGTGTAAAATATGGTCCCTCAGCTTTGTAATCACATATAGGACCTGTTGGAGAAGTAGCATTGCCCGATCAAGAATATCATGTGATGCATGTCAAATGCCCCTTGCAATGTACACTGACTGTAATGTTGCAAAATGGAGGCAGAGGATGCATTGTGAAGTAAGCCTAGATCCTTTGGGACATTTGCGCTTGAGGTTGTCATCGTCGTCATCATCATCATCATTATTATTATTATTGCCATGAATACCGATACAAGGTTTTAGTTAAGTACAACATATTACAATGTTTTTTTTATCTGCTTTTCATTTGTTGCTCTCATGTATTCCAAACATTTAGCAACAATCAGTTCTCAAAATGATCCCCGTTGTCCTAATACATGATCGAAATCTCTCTAGCCATTCATTTACAGCAGCATGCACTAACTCCATTGGGAAATCTGCCACTGCTGACTCTTAAGGAATGCTTGAGAGTACCAATAATACAGTACATTTTCTTGTAACCATACCATCAAGCACTGACCACAGTTTGTAGTCCAGGGGTTCAGATCTGGAGAGCTAGAACGTATATCTTGTGTAATAATAAAATCTGGAACATTTCTCTCAAGTCAAGTCTGAGCAAACCTTGCCTAAAAGCCTGGAGCTAAATCTTGCTAGAAGCTCCAATGTCTATTCTTGAACAAAGTCATGTTCTAGTTCTTTACCTAAGGTTCCAAAAAATTGTTTTCTTCAATTCCTTTTGACAGAAATTGAGCTTAGTGACACCATCATAGCTCATTCCTTGGACCTTCAGGATCTTTTCACAAGCTTCTTGGAAAGTTAAGGCATGCCCTAAGTAATTTTCACAGTTGCAGAATTCTGCAATATTGAACATTCTTATGTCAATTCAGTTCTGGAATGAAATGCCCTCTGTTCAAGATCTCCTCTAAATGCTCTGAATATGGGTGTCCTGGATATATTGATCTAAGGGGCCATCACTGTCTGCTTCCAAAATACATTCTGCCACTCTTTGACAACAATTATGGTCAAAGCACTGGCACCTAATTTCAAATGATCATCAACAGTAATGCTTTTAATGAAGCATTAAAAGGTGCATATACAAATATCCTACTATTTTCCAATTTTTAAGCATACCTGATGATTTTCCAACCTTATGAAAGGCTATCACAGTAACATGGTCATGATCTCCCTATTCCGTGATTAAACCTCAAGTACTCTTTTTGCTTTGCTTTGCCTTTTGCTTTGGCAGAACTAGGAAGAATAGGAAGGAAAGATATAATAGTGGAGATAATCTTGAAAAATTGGCACAGATGTTTAAAATTAATATCAATGGACTAAAAGAATGTCTTAAGTATCAAAGGCATGTACTGGTAAGAGAAAGTTGGTTTGGGGAGATTTGAAAATTGTTAGAAGAAACTGGAATGGGGGATGTGTGACAATTGGGTGAAAGTAACATCAGTGAATTTTGGAAAGAATCAAGGCAGTGGATAGAAGATATTTAAAAGCAAGCAATTTGGGCTAGCTTTGAGGATAAAAGTTCTTTAGACTTTTCTAAAAGTATTAAGAAAAAAATTTAAAGAAGAATGTATTGTGTGTTTGAAAGGGCACAGTGCATTATATTGTCTAATAGAATGTGAAATGGTAAAAAGGTGGTATCTGGAATGAAAAATGGGACAAACTACAAGATATCGTCTTCTAATGCAGCTCTGGAATTTCAATTCTTTGCTTCCTAGCAGTTCAGTATCCAGTGCCCCTTATCAAGTTTTTTGCAGTCTAGTAGGTATTAGCTGTCCATCCTGCTGTTTGGTTCATTATGAAGTGTACATCTTTCTGACTCGTAGATGCCTTGTAGAGGTAGGCAGCCAGGCTGTTATGTATATAGTGATAATGACTCAAGATACAGTGGCAATTAAAATATCAGATATGAGGGTAGAGAAAATAAACAAGATTGGAGAATTCTTAGGAAAGGTAAGAGATATGTGGAGGAGAAGTACAAAGAAGGAACTTGAGGGCGCACATAGTTGTGAAAATGTTAGTTTATTTTAGAGGCTCTTTATTGTACATATAATCTGGTGGTCCTTAGTTTAGGTATTGCTAAATTCATAGATATTTTGTTTTGTTGATCTGAACTGAACAATAAGGATGCTATTGTCTGGCAGTGAAATTATTATCCGGTTGTCAAAGTACAGTTCTTTAGAAAAGTTTGTAACAGTATTTATGGCAATACTAGGTATATTACAAAGACTAATGCAAATGAAAAAAAGACCCCTCCCATAAAAAGCTTCTTTACTCCTTTGTCTCTGCCAACTTATTTCTTATATCATAACATTTAATAGTTCATTCTTACATGCTTTGCTTTCTTAAATTTGCTACTCAAGTAAGATATTGTGAAATGACACTGTTTTATGCAAACATTAATAATTCTTAATCTTGCTATGGTAGACTTTAAAATAGAACAAACATCTTTCCTTTCTATGTGCAATTTTGTAGAACCTCTTTTAGTTACAGAAGTGTAAATTTTGAACGTAATTTTATTTTACTTACCAAATGCAAGAATTGTGAGACCAAGGATTTCTCGCCAAGTGGCATACAGATCTCCTAAGACCTGTTCCACTGTATCCCAACTATTCAGCACAGAATACAAATTGGTGAATACTTGATCAGCCACTTCCTTTATAGGACGAGGAACACAACGATTCAAAACTGGAACACTAGTAGATAAACAAATATAGAAAATAATTTCAAGCATTTATTAAGAAAACACATACAGAAATTGATTCAAAACATTTTTTTAAAAAAAATTATTTATTCTCTGCTTTTGTTGCCAATCAAAACCTAGATTTTTTATTTTTTTTTCATTTGTATTATATTCAGTATTCAATATAACAAATACAATGGGTTATTAGTTGCCAACACGAAAATTTATTGCAGGACAGAAGAGACAAATTCTTTTATTAAAACAGCCATATCAGCACTGTTTGCTATAAGTAATCAAAAACTAAGCTCAGCAAGGAAGAAATAGTACAAAATATTTAACTTCCATTTGGAATGTGAAAACATGAGTATAAAGACAAACTGATTAAATATTTAAAATTCTAGAAATTTGTAATTTTAACTTATCATCATCATCATTATTATTATTAATATTATAGAATCCACCACCCTAGCTTTTTTTATTTTGTAATTTTACATTTTTCACCGAGGCCCAGTTGCATAAAGCTCTAGACATCTAAACAATAGCTATCTGTAAAAGTTATCAGATAGATAGTTTGAGTGCATTTCATTTCTGATGCAAAAGTTAACCTTTGGATAATTATATAAATAAAGGATGTTGGTATTACATAACATAGTATTTTACCTATTTATTTGATAACTATCTGTTTAATAGCTATTTAGATTTCTCCAACAGACTGGGAGTAGCTTTTTTATTAGATAGTATAGTGCTTGCAAGTAGTACTGTACTAAGAAATATTGACATAGCTATTGTGGCCAGCAGGCTACAATGTCGCAACATTTCCATTGTTGCATTGCACAGTACATGAATGTTTAATAAAAAAATAGCCTTTCCTATTTCTATTAAGTTCTGCATTTTCTGGAACCAGGGACTGTAGGCACAGATGAGTGCCATCCATACAAAGAAAACCCTAATATTTCCAGTTTGTTATCTCTCTGTTATTTTGAGGTAATTTTATGCAATTCTACCTCAAAAGTGCATTAAAATAATTGACATGTCTAATAGTCCTGCATGCAATAGATAACACACATTTAAATTGTTACTCATCACAATTTGGGAACTACTACAAGCATAAATCCTTAAACACAATAACAGCTGGTTTAAACCTCAGATAGCCAAAATAATTTTCAAAGTAAATTTATTATTTTATTCCTTTCTTATTAAAATTTCACCACACATGCACTACAAGTATGTCATTTTATAAGTTAACAAGACTTATAACTTGTTATTTAACGAATAACTTGTTAAGTTATTCAAAGGTACTGGTTCATAATTGCTATCTGATGTTTTAGAAACCAGGCCTTATTGTAGTAATTTCTCTCGTCTTGTTAGTCTAAAACATGTTTTTCTTTTCCTTCCTGTTTTTTAAATGCAAGGATATAACAACTATATGATAGACAAAAATCTCAGCAACTTTCAAGATAATACCTAGCCATAGCAGCCCAAAAGAAGCTCACAAAATGTTGGGCAAAATGTCAGTTTTAAATCATAACAAGACATAGCCTTCTCTGGAAGCTCATATATGACTAATATAGTGCTTACAACACATACTGTATTTACCTGTATGTAAAATGATTTTTTTTTTTTTTTTTCCTGTTATTACATTTAGAAAATGTAGGGGGATCTTAAATTTGCATATTAAAATAGAGAAAGCTGTCAGTGTTTTCTGTACTTGTAGAAGTACTTCTCAAGTATGGCACATCCCTTGCCATAATTATGTCATACTAGAATTATTTAGTTCTTGGAATGAAGCACAAAATGACAGCATAGCTTTTTGAAATTATTATTTTTATTTTTTGACATATCTCCCTTGGCACTAATGTGTCAATCCTCATGGTCTAGTGGTTAACATACTTGCTTCATAGACCCAAGATTGCAGGTTCAATCCCAGCCTGGTCAATGGATTTTTTTAGGTGTAAAAATCTTAAGCTTGGCTTCTTTCAGAAAGAAATTAAAACTGTAGATCCCATGTTGTAGATTTATGGCACAAAAAAACAACCTCAAGTCTGAAAGAAGAGGCTTCTGAGCAAAATTTATTGGCCATTTTGCACCCTGAATTGAATGGAATGCTCATGACCTGATATGTTAAACAGAACCCATAAATAAACAAAATAAATAAAATTGACTGTAATTTGTCTAGCCATGTTCCAAAGCCTTTATCTCATTACAAAAGTCAGATTCCTCCATCCTGCAAAATATGCCTCAACTGATGATTTAAGCTCTTTATCAGACAAAAATGTTTTTCCACCAAGGAATTTCTTATTTTAGGGAACAGATGGAACCTCCAAAACCACATCATACACCTTATCAATAATTTCAGATGTCATGATGAATTTTGGTTGTCTGTTGTGGGGTCATCTTCCAAGCTTTAAACTCCATGGTCTACTCAGAAATGGCTAAAAATTATGAACCAAGAGTCCCCTAGAGTGTTTGTTATATCTGTATAAATTCCTGTTATATTCATACCCTTCTTTTCCAAGTACTTAACAGCTGCATGATGCTTGACTACATTTGCCATTTTTCACATATACACATATCTACACTGCAACTAACAGCTATAGCTACTATGATTCTTGACCAATCCATGTATTATTGCACAAATGTTTCTATGAAAGATGGGGGGGTTTGATGACAAAACTGGTTCGAAAGTGCTGCTGTAACTTTTCAAATGGTCAACGTAGTAGCAGAAAAAGTGAGAAAAGTTCAGATTATAAATTGGCCAATATGGCAATAATTTTTCACTGTGTATTTGTTCTTCAATTCTTTGAAACAACCAGTATCATTTTTACTAATAGCAGGAATGGCATCATTAAATATATTTTTCAGTGATTATCGAACAAAATTAGTTTTCTGGAATAATGTAACTAATCATAGTTTTGCAGTTGATTTATTTGTGGCATTTACTAGGTATTTTCATACCTCATGGCACTGCAGTGTTCAGATGTCTTCCTTTTATGTAATTTATCAAACTTCAAACTGAGGAAGTAAAGACAACAATATCACACTTCTGTAGTGCTTGCTTGCGGTTTACTCAACATAAAACAATTGCAACTCACTAGTACAAAATACTAACTGACAGTTCTGATCATAAGTGTCTCTGATTTACAGCAACACTTGTTTGTTTCCACTGCACTGAGGATGACATTCTATGGCAAGATGTGGAAGACAGTACTGGAAATGGTGAAAGTGGAGAAGAGGAATGTAACAATTAGCATTGATATGAAATACAACATATAGCTTAACCAGGTAATTTTTTGCAGACTTCAGAAAATGTTCTACATTAAATATGAGTTGATAAGACTTTCAAAATATACTGTAATTTTAATAGATGTTCCAGAATAATAAAATACTTTGTTTGTGATTTGATCAACTTAAATACCTTAAAATATAAAATCCTATGGAAAATAAGGGGCATCTTATGTGTAGATGAATATGGTAGCTGCACTGTTAGAGTACATGTATTACTGAATTATCTGGTTGATTTTTTAGATGAGTTTTATCATTTGGAAGGTTTCTTTCAATCAGTTTATTTTCTCTAAGCTTCTTAATGTCATCCCTTCATCCATGGCACTGTGCATTCAGCACAGTAAATTAAAGAGCGCATATAATTAAATTATGTATGATTGAGTTGAACTATATAATCTTGTAGCTTCACTTGTTTATATCTAAAACATGTTTCACAGACTGTCATCTGCATCCTCAGTTTATTGTCAACAGCTGAATGATTCATAGTATTTCTTTAGGGACACATATTCTGTTCTGGTGAAGGTGTGATGAACTTAAAAGAAAAGTGGATGTTTTCAATCCCAGAAGTGTTGAATTTATTTAAACTGTTTCTTTATTTACAGATATAGATTTTCTTCCATGTTGCTAGCTCTATGGGTCCCTGTGCTGACTTTTTTAACTTTGCTTTTTTCATCACGATGTGGTCCTCTGTCCAGAAATATAAATATAAACACAGGCAAATTAATTAACTTTCAACACTTCTGGGGATGGAAACATCAACTTTAAGTTCATCACACCTCCATCAGAGCAGAACATGCATCTCCAAAGAATTACTGTGAATCATCTAGCAGTCAACAACTAGCTGAGGATACAGATGGCGGTCTGTGAAACATGTTCTAGATAAAAATAAGCAAGTGAAGTCATATGAATGTGTAGTTTGACTCAGTCATACAATAATTTAATTATATGATTTGCTTCACTGTACAAGTTCCAATTCTCACTTGGAGTGGTACTTAGGGGGATGTGTATGTGTGAATCGTTGATGTTCATTACTATCACCACCACAATATGCACAGCTAGCTCACAGTTTGTTATTATAGCTGGATTTTTCAGATTGAAAAATCCAGCTATAATAACAAACTGAAAAGAGTGTGAACTTAAGCATATCAAAATAACACTGGATAGTAATCTACAAGTTTATTAATGTCTTGTCATTACCACATAACTATACACTTTTCTGATAAAATGGCTCTGAGAATATTATTAGGTGCAGACTGACTATGAGACAGATGTGACTGCATTTATATTTCTCTTCCAACAAATGTGTGTGAGTAGTAATGTTCCTATCATGGTTGTTAATACCAATAATAATCTGTTTGATTGTATTCGATACTCCATACAAATTCTCCTTTTATTACTAATAGATATTTAACAAGCCTTATTTTACCTTTCCTTGTATATATCATATAATATATTCCTAATTGGATACTAATTCGAACTCGTGACTCTTATTATTTACCATGATTGATAATTTGTAACTTCTTTCCATGAAATATAAATTGCAACTTCTCCCTACATAATATTAAATGCAGCTTCTCTCTACAGAGTACGAACCATGACTTCTTCTCACAAAATATACAGCACATCCTCTCCCCACAGAATATAGACCACAACTAACTAAATATTATGAAATATAAACCGTCGCCTATTACAATAGATTGTAATAATATTATTCATCACAATGAATTATTTTCAACATAAGTATAACTAAACAAATAACAGTCATTAATTTTTATTGAATCTAACAAAACTACCTTGTGTTTCATTCTTGGTACACATTATTAATGTTGTTACGTTTGCCATTTGCTGATTTTCTTAATATTACAATTTTCTTTATTTGTAGTTAATCTAATCATATTCTTGGCTATGTGTGTTACATTTTTATTATTGAATTTGTCATAAAGGCCAACAAACACTAAGTCATGTATTGTAATAGTCCTTATCCGATATGCGAAATCTATACAAATGGGTATCTTAAATGAGCTTACTAGATTTATATGATTTAAAACATATTATCAACGAATATTTGTCATTTGAATTGAAAACTAAAGCCATTATCTAACATAACAACATATACAAATGAATTTCTTAAATTAACATAGCTAAATAGCTATTACCATTAGGGCTTTATATTGGACAGTTATAGCCTTTACCTAATATAAAAACATATGAAAATGAACTTATTAAATTAATGTAATTAAACTACTATTAGTGTTTAGGGCCTTCAATAGGATATTTTCTGCATCACACATCAAACTACTTACCTATCATATACAGGCAAAACTGGACATGGTCCCAGTGAACTGAACACTGCAATGTCTTTGTCTCTGTTTAACATATCTCTGCTGTTTACACTGTAGTTATACCTGTTCAACAGAAGCATTAGTTATCACTCTGTTCATGCATTATAACAATGCAGCTGTAACAACTTCTGCACTTACATGCATAGTGAAGACCCTGTACGAGCATAGAAGTCTCGGATATCTTGTCCAGAGTTCAGATTCTGATCTGGACATTCTTTGACACACAGTTTCAGAGAGTTGCGAATATTTCTCACATCCAAATAAAATAGATATCTGCAAAAAGATCATCAGTGACTATATCTTATAAACTTAAGTGTTTAACAGAACAATTCAAATTATTTTCTTGCAATTATTAGATTTTTTAAAAGCTAATGGTGCTTTCTGTTTGAACTGATTAACCAACTGGAACTTATGAATGGAGAAAATTAAATCTGGCAAAATTTTTCCTTCTAAATTATGAATAGAGATGTTTGTGCAGTTAATGCTTATAGTTTGAAGCCATTTTCATTTAACATTTCATCACATAAGAATCAGTAGAAAGTGATTCTTCACAGTCAGGTTAAGGAAGGAAGGAGGGAAGCATATGGTGCTAGGTTGGGACTGTAAGGTGGTAGCATCAACATTTTTGCTTCTGTGCTGAGTAAAAATAGCATTGTTTTTTGGCAATGTAAGCAGAAACATTGTTGTGGTGCAACAAAATGCTCCTTAGTTTAATTCTTGGTTGCTATTCATGGATTTTAGTCAACAGAGTGGAAAGGTGGACTTCATTATACTCCTTGACAGTAAATGTTTAATGATTTTCTAAAACAACAGGTGCAGAAGTTAAGGGCATTCCTCCCTGTCAATACTGTAGCTGACTTCTCAGGCCAGGATAATGTCCATAGGATAATTCTGTACTGTCTCAATAAAGATAATGGTGATTATAGTATACTGTAAGGTATTTAAGCCTATTAGAACCATCATGGATGCTATAGGGATCATCCTAACCAAGGAAAAGCCCCACAACATATCCGGTAATTGAACCTGGGAACTCGGAAATACCAGAACTGTTCAATAAAAAATGGTCATAATTTTACAGGCATAATTTCTGATGATAAAATTTAACTTTACAATATTTTGTAACTTAATACATAATGCACACATACTAGTTTCATTGTTGATGCTTCCATTTCTCATCTATGAGAGGTGTGTAAGTTGATACATATTCAGTTCTGCCAACAGCAAAATGGAGATGACATGCAATGAACAATATACTGTGCTGAAATTCTGCTTTCATTGGAGCAAATCTTCAGCTGAGGCCTATACAGTGTTACAGGAGATCTATGGAGAATTTATTCCTCCTTACAGCACAACTCGAAGATCGTTTAAAATATGACAAATTATTGTTACGAAATCACTCAAATTTCACTAATTTTGTTCCACTTACTTGGACATGTTTCAAAGGTGATTGCCTCCATCTTCAGCTTGGTCCCCTCCAAACATTTAAAATGTTTTTAAGAAGAAGGCATTCCTATGTGTGCTTTAATGGAAGGAAGCATTAACACTACTTGAGATAGGATCTTTGAATAACTTTAAAAACACTTTCAGAAATTCTGAAAATATCACTGGCTACCCACCCATATATTGGTAAATGAAAGTTGCACAAGACCTACTTGTGCACAATCGGTTCCAAGACCGATTCCTGAACAAAAGAACATTTTCAATGAAAAATGTATCAAAATTATGAGGATGAGTAAAGATATGTTGCCAAAAATAATTATGAATCATATTTTATTCAACAGCTATCATAGAAGTCAGAGGCTGTAATCATAAATCATGGGGCTGTTCTTAAATCAAATTTTGTCAGCACTTGTTGTCAAATTGTTCTAGAAACATTCAGCGAGTCATTGTGGTGTTATTTTTTTTTTTTTTTTTTTTTTTTTTTTTAATTTGTATGTAAAAAGGAATGAAACAAAACTCCATATCCATCATATGACTTCTCAAAATGTCAAAATGATCCTTAGAAACAGGTGAATGGAAATATACTATCAAAATGCATAGGCATATTTGTGAAGCAATTTAAAGTTTAAATGTAATATAACAGTGTATAATAAATGTATATGACAGTAGAACCATACTGATGATGAAGGCAACAGTCTTTGAAACATGTCCAAGTTAAAAACTTTAGTGAAATTTGAGTGATTTTCACAAATAGTTTGCTATAATCTATAACATACTTAGTGCTTAATTTCATATTTACACAATTTTGAACCACCTGTAAATACCTCAGCAGTAAAAATGGGTGTTAAACATTATTAAAAAAAAATTATAAAAGCTCAATTTTTCTCTTATGGCAATACTGCAGGGATTAAGGCCAAAGTTTTACATCTCCATTTCTCACTTAAACAGATTTAAAGAAAACGTGTACAGATAGTAAATTGCCAGCCATGAATGGGTTAAAACTCCTGCACAAAATATATGGGAAAATAAATAAATTAACAACAACAACAACAATAATAATAATAATAATAATTATAATAATAGGTGATAATTATATTAACTGTCCCTCTTGTATTTGCTGTAGTGTGCCATTTATGGAAAAATTAGCAATTTACATATTCTATAAATTAAGCTTCCCAATATCAAGCTGTTTGCAAACTTATGCCAAAGAAGAAAGAGGAATTAGAAGAGAGAAAAAAAAAAGAATTAAACTTGAGTATAGCCCACCTGCACCAAAAAGTGTATACACTTTTATAACAGAAATCGCACCAAGAAGGAGAAAATATCAACATAGTGTGCGAACTTCATTGTACCAATGACAAGAACTGCACTAAAATGAACAAAATTGCAGTCGCAGCCATTGAGACTCAAATGTTGCCTGAAGATGCAGCCCATGAATTATACTATCTATCAATATATGCTTTTTGATTGTGCAATAAAATGTATTAGATGTATCAATAAGTTGCTCTGCATCTCTCATGTAACCTAGATTCCCCTAGTATGGAAATTCAGTGGGTAGCACTGGCCAGTGTATGATTATAATGATCTGCTAGTTAAGAAATCTGTTAGTTTTGCACATTCAATTCATGAAAGGTAATGTAGATAAATAAATAATATATATGAAATTCACCTGTTTAAATATGATGTTGAAAATTTTTACAATTTTCTTGAAGTCACAAACTCACTTGCTTAAAATTATTTTCTAAAACTGTAATTAAAGTCTACCTGATATATCTGCCAGTTTTTCGTCTGTTAAGACACTCGGCCCACCACTTCTTGTAGCATCTTGCACTGTGCATGATTTAATTTATTTATTAATTAACACACACACTGTATCTTGGTGTGATAGTTTTGAATTTCGAAACTAGCAATGAAATGTTGTTTGACTTTCACTGTGTAATTTCCATATTCAGCAAAAACATTTACCTCTAGAAACATACTTTCCTCCATAGATTATGTTTCACTTCACACACACACATACCACCTTCACTTACAAGTCATAACTAAGAAACACGACCCTTTCATAGCAGCCAGCTTACCTGTTGGAATCTGATGAAATGCAGAAAATATAGGTCAAATGTAATAAAACCAACTGTTTCTCAAAGAGTATCAGCACGATGCGGAGGAAGTTTTCTATTACCCATTATTAAATAGTTCTTCACAGAAGCAGAAATAAGGGATTAAGCTGAATTATGGCAAATTTCATTATATAAACTTATGCAAACACCTAACCTAAATGGAATCTATCATAAGCAAATATTCATTTTACAAGTATTCTTGTGATACTTTAACTAATTTAGAAGTTAAGTTAATGAATGGTTTAGACTTAATGGACTCTTATGTTTCTACAGTTTCATTACCATTACACTACAAATGGTAAATGATAAAATTATGTAGTGGTTGACAACTCTGAAAAATAAAAGACGATCAGCTGAAGATGATGCATACAGCTGTCCTGATGGGGATAAATGAAGACATGCACATGAACATACTGGTGAGGAATTTTACTATATTTATAATGCATCTTCTAAATCTAACTACAAACTGTTTACAATTGTGCTACAATAATGCCTCCACTCACTTTCCTTTATTTTAAATAAATGTAAACTTCAAAACGTGTGGTTACAGTGTGTGCCATATTCAAATTTCAATGAGAAAAATTTATTGTACTTACTGCCTGCCACTTGTGTCAAGTCCTACAAAATTGAAATCAGCAATTTTCTCATTGTTCCTAGTGCCACATGTGTTGCCAAAACTGTCATAACCATTTATAAGCCTCAGTGGGTTTCCAAACACATATGCAAAGGCTGCAATAAATATCTGTCAACAAATGGTATATGTTATAGCCCAAGGAGGATACAGGAAGCAGAGATGATAACAGACAAAGGTCAGCAAGAAAAACTTCTACTTGCTAATTAACTTATGTCAATATATTGTGTTTTACAATCTCAGTGTTTGGGAAAACGTAGGCTTTCATGGCCGGAGTCATAGATGTAACTGTGATATTCTTCCAGGCTGTTTTGCCATGGTCTGCTGGAGATGAAGATTCCAGACATTTGGTCTGCAACTAGCAACCAGTCAACAGGCTGCCACCAGGTCTGGACCAATAAGCATGGAGCACTCTCATTATAAATAAAGCAACTTTGACAGCCAACACTTAAGACGCAGCATTACCGGAGAGGAGAACCCATCTATGCCACCAAAGATATCTGCCATAGTTACAAAATGTCTGGAATCTTCATCTCCAGCAGATCGCGGCAAAACAGTCCAAAAGAATATCATAGTTACACCTATCAGTGTTTTGTGTTTTCTGAGTTAACATTTAAATTCTATTTACTTTCACTACTTTACAAAGAGTAAAATTCATGAAAATAGCTACATATGAGAGTAAAGAAAGAAAACATATGGAAAAAAGTAAGTGTTGGCAAAAATTTATTTATATTAAACACCATATTTACTTGCATATTAGACCCCCAAATAATTCTGACAAACCTTCATATGACAGTATTATGTAAAACCATCACTTCACAACAATGCATAATAAGATTGCATGTATAACTGTTTTGTTTTATATAGTGAAGATGATATGTGAAAGCAGCAGTTAGGTAAATTAATAAAATCAGAAATAATATTATTTTCTAAATGTTTTGAATTTTATGAAATATGACTTCTGTAGGAAGGTTTTTTTTACTGTCTACAGATTCATACTTCATGATTCAAGGTGATGCATTAGGAGACACCATACAACTGTTTCATTGACTTTCATTTGGTTACCTGGGCAAATATTTAAACTTAATAAATAAGAATTGGAAGCTCATGCATTTTCATATTTTTTTGCCCAGCATTGTATGAGTATATAAATGAATTAGCTATATGAATCATTAATTTCTAAGCATAATAAACGTATTTTTATTGATTATAAGTACATATTTTTGCTTTTTTATAAATGTTAGGCTGATGCATAAGTTTGTAGCATTTTTGTTCGTCATCGCAATACTGCATTGCTAGAACATCATTTACCATTTGTCATCTGTCATTCATCATTTGAAGTGTTGTGCTTTTAAATATGCTTTGATTTTGCAGATTTAAGAAAGTTTGCACTATTCATGATCTAAACAAGATGGAATGTCAAGAGGAAGAAAATGAACATTTTCAACATATTCCTCTTTTTGAGTTTAATAGGGGAGCAAAGGAAGCTGGAAACATTTGTGTCATCTGTAGGGAGAATGCCTTTGGAGAAAGCATAGCAAGAAAATGGTTCTGTAATTTCATGAGCATTTTATCATATTCAGGAATACAATTGGGCTTTGATGAAGACCTTCTGAACTGTTTAATCCATGATTATTCCCCAATAATTAGCAATGTGATAAATTGTGACTTATTCAAGAAAAAAGACCATGAAGACTTCATCAGTAATGCTGCAACTTGATAATGCCTGCCCACTGTGCTAATATAGTTCTCGAATTTCCATCTTTTCCATTCTCTATCCAACAATCTTCTAGGGAACTACTTCGATAACGAAGATGCTTTACAAACTTGGCTTGATGACTTCTTCAGCTCCAATCCAGCAGATTCCTTAGACATGGAATCAAAATTATTCCAGCATTGGGAGAGAGTCACAGATTATGGAGGATAATATATTATTGATTAATTTTGTGTGCTATTCATTTTAAATAAAAAAAAAATTATCACAGCCAAAAAATGCTACAAAATTATGCATCAACCCAATACATATTTTCCACTTTATGTTAATAAACTACATTAACAGTTTTATTTTCCTTTTACATTTTTGTTAATTATACCACAGAACCATGACTTTGTTTTACACTGGATATGAGATTTTCATGTGAGAATCGTGTAGTTGTACATCTGTTATTATACTTATAAAAACACCAGGTATCTTGGGATGCTACTTTGCCTATCATCTTGAGGTAGTCAAGACTGTTGATTGCTTAGGGGTGTCCTGTGATCAAATTTACAAGTTTTGAAGACGAAAGAAACCCAGGCATTATGAACATGTTGTAATCTGTCAATCTCCCCAGATTCAGATTAGAGTACAAGGCATCACAATAATCAAATTGAGGCACAACAAGCACTTGAATGAGATTCTTTTTGAGATTCAGAGGTACATCTTTTGTTACATATTTTAATGTGTGAATTAACGTTAATTATTATCTAGATAATACTGTAAATATATGAGGGGTGTTAGAAAAGTTCATGGCCTGGAACAGAGTTAATGTTCCATTCAACTTGGTCACCTATTCCTTTTTGTAACATATAAATAAATTTTTGTTATCTTCTATTCCATAGTTTCTGCATAAGTGAACACTTTAAATAACTATGTGAGGCAGGTTTTTTTAAGATTAACATATTATTTTTTCTAGTAAAGGGAATGACTTGTATCACATCATTAGAGATTGGCTCTACATACCCTTTCATTACACCAACCTAAATGCACAGTTGAAAGGGCAACATGAAACAAGAATGTTCTTTAAATAAAAATTGTACTTACGAAGCTGTAGACAATGGAGTGGTAATATATCCTACATTAATGTGTTCAGTTGTTAACACTAACTCTACTTACTTTTTTAAAACTTTAGACTAGTTTCGGGAGAGGTTCCTCCCATCATCAGCTGTTGTTGACTGAATGCCGTTGCTCAAAACGGGGGATGGATGCCCGTTTGTTCCTGTGGTGGTATCTTGTGGTTCTAGTAGAAACTTGCTGAGTTCATCCAGCGGCGGAAAATCAAAATTCATTAAGTTGTTCTTATTTTTTAAAATGAAAATTCTCTCCCATGTGAATAGTTCTATTGGGTTGTGAAGTTGTTTCAGTAATTTAATTTCTGGTTTTATTTCATGATTTTTGTTCCAAAAATGACCTGCTATTGCTGATTTGTCTATCTGTTTCAATCTAATGTTCCTAAAATGTTCTTTTCTTCTAATTTCTAAATTTCTTTTCGTTTTTCCAATGTAGAAATTAAATTACTGAAACAACATCACAACCCAATAGAACTATCCACATGGGAGAGAATTTTCATTTTAAAAAATAAGAACAACTTAATGAATTTTGATTTTCTGCCGCTGGATGAACTCAGCAAGTTTCTACTAGAACCACAAGATACCACCGAACAGGCATCCATCCCCCATTTCGAACAATGGCATTCAGTCAACAACAGCCGATGATGGGAGAAACCTCTCCCGAAACTAGTCTAAAGTTTTAAAAAAGTAAGTGGAGTTAGTGTTAACAACTGAACACATTAATGCAGTATAAAAGAATGTTCATGTTATCCATTTTTGCATTTATCTGAGATATGGTGATACCTAGTGCTCACTTATTTCTATGGTAAAGGTTAAGGTATCTCATCTAGCATTCCAATAAAGCTTGATGGTGTTCTTGGATCTCTGTTGTTGTGGATCAAACTTCCAACACTGAAAGTGTTCATAATTGAATCTGGTTGCTACATATGCTGGTCTGATACATTTGGATTTTGTATAGGTGGTAAGCTAAACAATTTTGATCCATAGTGAGGTGGAATTTTGCAACTACTTCTATATGGGTGTATTCTTGTGGAATGGTAATATGTTCTGGATATACCTTCCATATTTGGTGTTAATTTGAGGGGTTGTGTTTCTCTTGTAGCATTCTTTAAGGTCCTTGTCTCTGCCCCTTTTAATTGTTCCTGTTGGTAAAAGTTTTCCTGTGGTGTACAATTTTGTTCCCCTTTTTGCTAGGAGGCCTGCAATCTTGTTACCTTCCAGGCCAATTTGGGACGGAACCCACTGAAGCACTATAATTTTATTGAGGGCTTTTAACTTGGCTTTCTTCATTTTTCTTATCTTTCTAAAGTATTTGTATTGGTTTGTCAATATGCCCTTGTTATCCATTTTTGCATTTATCTGAGATATGGTGATACCTAGTGTTCTTATTTCTATGGTAAAGGTATATGTCTATGGTTGCTTTAGAGTTGAAGTGAATGACTGCTTCCTTGAAAGTCTGTGGGTGTATAATAGGGGGGATAATGCACGGTATATCACTTCTATTTCCCTATCAAAATATGTTGTGTTTTTGCCCACTGGGACATGTTACAAGAGGAAATGAAGAGTATAGCCTGCTCCTAAAAGAGCATAGGACATTCCCTTATGCTCCTGTTCAAATTTCTCCTTACCTCATATACTGCCTCTTGTTTTGTACACCTGTCCCTACCTCAGACCTGGAATATGACTCTACTGTCTATCCCTCGTCACCAAACACATTTCTGCTCAGTGTGTCAGTTCCCAGAATCTGGAACTCCCCCCCTTTTTTTAATTTGTTTTATTTATGGATGCTCTTTAACATCTCAGGTCATCAGCATCCCATTCAAATCAGGGTATGAAATGGTTAACAAATTTTGCTCAGAGGCCTCTTTTTTCGGGCTTGAGGTTCTTTTTCACGCCATAAATGTACAACACAGGACCCACGGCTTTACTTCCCTTCTAAAGGAAGCCATACTTAGGATTTTTACACCCAAAAATAATTCATCAGTCCTGGCCGGGATCAAACCCACGATCTTGAGTTTAGGAGGCAAGTATGGTAACCACTACACTGCCAGGACCAACTCCCTTTCTTCTGAAGTCAGAGGTTGTTAGACAATAAAGCATTTTGAAATGTGTCTCAACTCTAGGAATTACAACAGTTAGTCTTGCACTTCTTTTCCTTCATCTCTCCCTCCTCCTCCTTCCTCCCTTGTACTTAAGAAAAACAAGTGGAATTCTAGCATTATCTTTATCAACTATCTAAGTAGTTAAAAATATGTAATATTTATGAGCAGTATTTATCTTTAATTTGGCCTCTGTATTTTATATAACTATTGTACTCTGTATTTTTACTGATTTTTTTCTCCTGGTAGAGTGGAAGAGAAAGTCCCAGGGCCTTAAATAAATAAATATAATAAAAAATTATTAATTACATTTTTGACATGAGTTAATTGATTTTTGGGTAAAACAACCAAAGCCGCCTAATGGTAGGAAAAAGTGGTCAGAATATGGCAAGACTTACTTGAAATTTAAGCAGAAGTATCAGGAGAAGACATGAGCTGGTTACAAAGTATTAATCTACCCACCCAACCAACACTAGAAAAGTGCTTTAAATTATAGCAGATTTTGGTTGCAGAGAGGAAAAATGGAGAGTAAGTGATGGGGATGGTGTGATGTAACTGTCATTGTCAACAGTATGAAATGCACTAAATTGGATGTTGGATACCTCTCAAGTGTCAAGTAACGCAGTTTTAAGTTATTTAGCAAATACTTAAATAACCTAACCTAACAGAAGCAGATACTCGTTATTACAGGTATCCTTGTAAAACTTCAACATAATTTAGGAGTTACACTTTAAGATTGTCATTCACATGCAACGATGCTGCTGTGGAAAAAGAACAGAATGGAAATTAGCACGGAGAAATAAGTACAAAAAGTAGAAAATTAAAGTGTATAGATGAGCGTAATAGCAGTTAATAAGGAAAGAGTACCATGGACTTAAGGGAAATCGGAAATAAAGAACAAAAGGGAATTAAAGGATGTATGATAATGGTTTTGGTACTGAATAATATTTTCTTGCTATTTATTTGTCACATGGAAAAGGAAATGTTCTCACACACTGGATTTGCTTTCTTTTGCTGGCTTTAAAAATGGAGGTCTGATATGAGAGTAAATATGGTAATTTACATTTAAATTACACTGAATGAGATGTAATCATTTTCAGTTGTACACAAATGGAGCACGCCATTTCATTACCATCACAAACCAAAACAGAATGAAAAAGCACAGCCATAAAACATCTGTGCAAGTGCGAGGTCTGTTTGCATCATTCTGGGTTGCACCATCTCTCTCTTCTCCATAGCAAGACATCTTCAGAGTAACTGCAAGCAATAACTCAACTCTGAAAGGAAAAAATATTCCTTAGTGGCAGCAGAAATAATTCAAAATTCAATTCTGAATAGGTGGGGAAGCATAAAACAAGTTAAAATTAAAAGATGTATGCTGATCACATTCAATAACCCTTGTTCACTCCAGTCATGAATGTGTTTAAATTTATTTTCTAAATATTTCTGGGAAATATTGAATAAAACCAAAGCAGTTTCAAGATTTAGATACACTGAATGTTGAATGGATTTGCTCATTTTTCTCCTGAGTTATATAGGGTGTGGTCATCTTTGATTTGCCCATGGTACTTAAAATAATACCTTTAAACAGATACACACAATAGTATTCCTTATCAGAGAAAAAACCATAAAGCAGCTACTAATTGGACATCATTGTAAATGGCATTCACAAGCAACAATCAATGTCCAAGTTCGTTAAAGCAAATGCACTAACAATTTTGGGGGTTGGAGAAATGGTGCTTAGCATGCATTTCTTGGGCATAAAGAGGAGTCAAAAGGATAAGGAGAGACATCTCAAGAGCTGACGTGGCTGTTTTCTGGCGTACATTTTTCTTTCTAGGGAGTAATATGACTCTGAATATCATGCGAGTTGTAATAAACTAAGTAGATTCAGCGGGCAACATCCGAGTTTTCTATTTAAAACCGTGAACGTCTTATCCTAACCTAAATGTAAAACCATAAATTGCGACTGAACGCCTCGAGATTTCAACTTTAGTAATGAGAATATATAGCAACTTACGTAACGACGGCGTTGCGTTAATTAAAAAAAGGTTCACACAATCATAAACATGTAAATATTTTGTTTGTAAACATTGCCTTCCATTTCTTTGTCAATGATTAATCAAGGCTGCCAACATAAGCAATTTGGGCAATGGAAAACTACCCTACCCAGAAAGGGTAGTCAACCTTATGTTAGTAATTAATTTCCCCCGCAACAGCGTTATCAAGGCTAGTATAATATAGGGCGCTAAATATAATTTATTTAAATGGTTGACAATCACATAATAACGAAATTACTAGCCAAGGAAATATATCAAATAGGTAAGATTTTTAAGAGAGTTATTTGTCATTGCGTAATAAGAGACGGTACCAACACATCTTGCAATTGTGAGAATGATAAAATAATTCATACATTAACACTACATAAGTACGTATGTAGACTGTGTCCTTGAACATATAATAGAAATGCACATTTCCACATGTGTAGGTGTGGAGGAGTTCTGATATTGAAGCCACGCTCTCAAGATGCTGAAAATGTCCTATTTTGATTAACGTTTCTGCTACATTTAGAAATAGCTTAATCTGCTTTGCATTTTCCTGAAATTAGGGCCACAGTCTCTCTATGGATAGGTACATTGTTTCTTGCTTTAATTTGCAAGTTCATTTTCTGGAGGCTGTAATACTGAAAAATGCCTTGTCACTTTTGGAGGCAAAAAAATATCATGGGCTTATAGTTTCTTTGGCCTGTTGTTGCATGGAGGAGCACTGATTATATAAACATGTAAATTTTTAGTGCAATTGAGGCATATTTGTGGACATGGGAAAATGTTTTAAAATTGAGGCCTCTCAGAAGGTTGAAATTACAAAAATTTTGGAAAACGTATTTCCACTACCATATGCACATTTTAATGTGCTTGGCATTTTTGTAATATTGGAGCCCCAGGCTCTCTGCTAAATCATATTGCCCTTTCCTTAGCCTAAAGTCCATTTTCAGTAAGCCGTAATTTTGAAAAATGTCATGCCATTTATTGATACCAGCATTTGGAATCATTTTGGCCGTTGTATCATTCAGAAGCAGTGGTTGTGTTTAGAGGTGAGTTTTTATGGCTATCAAACATATTTATATGCAGTACTGTCATTTATTAATCTCTTTTATTTTCTGCAATAATTTTTTTAAGAGTGGAATTAGCATTATGATGTAAGGTGGCAATGACACATCAATATTAACTCTTTTGTGAAGTGTTTTGCATTACCCTTTCTAATTTTCTACTTTTAGATGTTCTTAAAGTGAAATATTTTGTAACAAACACAACATTGTTTTCAAAATGAGTCTTTTTATTGCAATACAAAATGAAATACAGAACCTTTTGTAACTTTATTCAGATTTGTTTCCTAATGGATGGAAAATACCTCCACAGCCAAGTGTGCATGACAACAATGACATGTGAACTGTAACCTAAACATATATATCTACATTTAAAGTAAAAGTTGAACACGTTTTATGAACATCAAACTTTAGCATTGTAAAACAAAACATTATGAACAATTAAAACATTTTAAGAAGCATTAAAAGTACTCTTCTATGTTTACATATTAAATATATGTTAATTACATAAATATGGCACAGTGTGTTAAACAAATTATAATATAACTTCAATAAAATTGCAAGATTTTATCAAAGTATATGCATCTCCATGCATTTATGTGCTTTAAATTAATAAAGTATTCTTCAGAGTTCAGTTGCTATGGCCTCTCAGACTGTAGCATTTTCTAACAGAACCTGCCCTCGTGTAATGTATATTTTATTTTTTTATTATTATTACTAATTGTATTAGTGTAAAATTATACCTGCTAGTTATGTAATTTTGTGTATATTTAATTAGTAATTCAGTTTGCAGTGGCTCTTTTAACATTAGCATTAATTTGTTAACTGTTGGTGGCTTGATTAAGCATAACCATTTTATTCTAACTTAAATTATTCTTATTATATTTTACCCTTTCAAAGACTATAGAGATTGAGAAAAAATGATAATTCAAAAATAAAATACTTTTGCTGGATTAATTTTTTAATACATGTAGAAAAATGTTTTAAGCATGCCTTTGAAGCAAAAAATAAATGTTTAGAAAAATTTAGAGAGACTGAATTATAGTAAGGTCAGGTATTAATTATATACACAACTATATTGCCAAACATTTTAAATACATACCATAATTACTCTCATCTTAGATCCTCTAACTAACTTTCCCACGACAAATAATATAACAATCTAATGATCAAAATATTAGAATTGAGAATAATTACAACATTATTTTATGACAATATTTCAGAAATTGACACTTTATGACAAAGCCAGATAGCAAATGCATTGCTGCTGATGAAAGTGGTGAACTATAGACGAAGGTTTGGGAATAGCACAAAATTCAAATTTCTAACATTACTAACTTATTTAAAGAGGAAAAAAAACAGACATTAACCTACTGACTGACCTTGTATTTTGAAACTGAGTAATTTAATATAACAAATTATTACTGAGTAAATAACTCAAATTTCAGTAATTAGGTTCCACTTTGTATAGTATACTATTATACTACATAACAAGTTATATACTTGCTACATTATATTATACTATATTTCACTGTGGAAATTTCTGCTGTTTCAAAACTGCTTATGGTAATTTAAGTTGTGTAATTTTATATCTGTACTTTTTATTTGTTGTAATGAGTACTGAATAAATTTGTTCATTTGACCACTTGTTAATCATATGAAGTGGGAAGAAAGGCGATATAATGTGCTAGTAAACACAGTATTTTTATAACATTTTGACAAGACTGCATAATTCAGAATGTTCTTCATAAAACCAGTTTGCCTCACTGCATTCATAAATAGATGTTGGCCTCACTGCCATCCTGGCCCTAATATTTACACCTTGCAGCATTCATATTTAGACTTTGCTCGTTTTACTTATGTAATTGTTATAATTCAACAGTTTAGTTTAATAGTAATTGTCTTGAATATCATGGAAATGTTTGAGAGAAATGGTGCAGTTTTTAGCGGAACACCAGATTGATATTGTGGAATTTTACATAAAGATAGGCTCCATTAAGGAGACAAAGAGGTGAAATATACTGGTATGCTCCCCCCAACCAGCACAATTCAAGATCTGTATAAGAAATGGAAGACTACAGGATCCATTGCAAATGTGAAAAGGAATAAACATCCAACAGTGAAGACCCTGGTGGTCCTGAACAGAATTTGCAATGGCATAATGAGAACCCCAAAAAAATTAATAAGGAGATAATCTCAGCAAATTGGTATATCCTGCAAAACATGCCATCATTTCTAAAAGAGCTGAAATTCTGAGCAAATACCGGAGGCCTTCGCATTCGCCAGACTTAACATCCTGTGATTTTCATTATGGGAAGGCAAAGTATATGCTAACAACTCTCAGACAATAGACCAACTGAAAGAGAACTACAAATAAGATAAATAGCGATCTATCTTAAGAAATATAATGTGTTAATCAAAATATTGTTGCAGTGCCTGGATGTTGGTGGAGGGCACTTCCAGCACTTGTTATAAACCAGTAAATCTTGTAACTATGTGATATTAACATATAATATAATATACATGCCTTTTATGTAAATGGTAGTGAGACTGTGAGGCATACCAGTTTTATGTGGGACATCCTGTGTTAAGATAACAGAGTGGTGGTCAATTCAAGGAGAGCAAAACAATACATTGCAGGATATACTCTTATAACACAGTTTTCAATTTATCTCAAAATGTACTAATGAACAGAAATTTATGTTCTCAAATTATTTCTAGACTTCTCCAAAATCTCCTTCTTGATTCTTGGATAGTCAGGTTGAACCTTCAAAACTTGCTGACAGACATCAATGGCATCAGCATATCGTTTACCCTTCATATAATTGAAGGCAAGTTTGTACCCAATGACAGGGTTTGCATGTCCTCCATATTTCCAGGCACGCTCATATTGGCTCGCAGCCTCTCGATAGGATTGTTCTTTTTCAGCAATGAAACCTGCAAACTCATAAGCTTTTGTGCAACCCTTATTGTGCTGAAGAATGCGTCTCAAGAGTTCGCTTGCCATGTCATACTTGTTTCCCTGGATGTAAATATCAGCAAGCAGCAGCCAGCAGCGCTCCAGGTACTCTGCATCCTCAAAGCTCCATACATTTTTTGCAACTCTCTTGAGCTGGTTGCGAGCTCTTGGCATTTGCTTCAAGAGCATGTAAGCTGTGGCTAGCCCCAGAGCAGCTCCAACATGGTCCCTGTAAGCATCTTGACTTGCCAGTGCTGCAAAGTCTTGTAGTGCCTGTTCTATGTTGTGTTTCTGGCGTGTAGCAAGCAGCAAGAAATTGCCCAAGAGGCGATGATTTAGAACTTCATCTGCACCAACAAGACCTCCAGCACGAGGCTGCAATTCTTTCAGGAGACGATCTGCTGTCTTGATGGACATCTCATGGGTGCGCCGTAGCTCTTCATCATCAGCATCTGCATCAGAGCTGCCAAGTACCTCATCATCTGGGTTGAGGCAGATCTCAATCATATTGTAGATGGCTTGTTGGCCCCACTCTGGATCCTGTCTGGCACTACTAAAATGGCGCAAAGCAGCATTAGGATTGCCTGAATACCATTCATAGAGTCCTCGACAATATGCTAAACCAGCTTCTTGACTAGCACGTTGGCAAGCAGCCTCAGCTTTGTCCAGGTAGAAGGGAACATCCTCAAGGGTTCCTGTACGTCTCATGACTTCCACCAGTCTGGCTAGGGCAGTCCAATATGCAGGATGTTTCTGTAGCAGCTGCTGGAAGTGGAATGCAGCTGTTTCAAAGTCCACCTTTCTGAAAGCTAGATCAGCCATCATGACTGTTGCAGATTCATTATCAGCATCAGTTTTGAGCAGAGTCATACAAGTGATTTGACACTGCTCCAAATTGTTGACTTGCATGTGGAGCTTTGCAAGGGACACCAAAGTTGCAGTGTCATTGGGGATGAATGTCAGGGCATCCTTGTAGCAACGTATGGCAAATTCATAATCTCTGAGAGCAGTGGCATGTTCTGCCATTTGCTGGCAAATATCAGCTGCCACTCTTCGTTCTTCAGCATCGTCTTCGCTTGCTTCAATGGCAGTTCGTTTCAATACTCTGCCCTGATTTTCTCGAGCATCCTTAAGAGAACTAAGAGCTGCCTGTATGAAGCCAGCACGCTCACGAACTTTGGCCAGGAGCAGAAGGAGTTTGGTACGGGACACAAGGGCTATGAGATCACTGTTATCCACTTTAACATCCAGTTCCTGGACAAGCACTTTCTCAGCTTTGTCATACTGCCCTAACTTCATATACAGTTCTGCCATGTCAAGCTTTAGCTGTCCTGTGTTCTCGCCTTTTACAGCTTCCTTGTAATAGTTAATGGCTTTCCCATACTGGTGAGTTTTCACCAGAGCTTTTCCCATTTTGCAAGCCAGGGCAGCATCACGGGGATTACGCTTAATGGCCTGTTCATATGCCTCAATAGCTCTATCAGGTTCCTGAATTGACATGTAGGCATCTCCCAGCATAATGAAACTCTGTGGCCCTGGGGAGTTCTCCACTAGTTCACGGAAACATTCTGCAAATGCTCTCCTGTCTTTGCAATAATGCAGGTGTATATCAGCCATCTTACAGTGTGCCTGCTGGTAGTATTGTTGTCCAGGAGACACACTCTTTAACAGTTCCAGTGCCATTGTTGTATCACCACGTTGAAGAGCTAGCTCTGCATTGGCAATGGTTACACGGCCCTCTTCAGAAGTGCCTTCAAAGGTATCTATAGCATCCTGCATGACCTTAGCTGCTTCATGTACTTGGTTGGCAGCCATGTGCGCCTCGGATAGCTCCAGGAACAATGAAACTTTGTCAGGTAGTGACAACATTGCAATGGATCCACTTGATATGCGAGAGTGCCCAGCACTGCCTGGTTTCAATCCACAAAGGGACATTGCAGTCTGCAGAGTCTGAATACAATCCTTTATGTTACCCTGTTGCTTTTGTACTAAAGCTGTGATGAGGTGATACAGAGGATGTTCACGTACCTTAAAGTTGTAGCTGAGTCCCACTTCAAGACTTTGGGCAGCTCGCTGGTAATTACCTTGCTGAGACTGTATTTGTGCCATTAACAGATGTGCATCTGCAAAAGTCGCATCAACATCATCCAGGATGTGTTGCAGTGTCACTGATGCTGAACGTATGTCACCACTCAGGAACTGCACCTTTGCAAGATGATAGAGACCTTCAAGAAGCCCAGGACATGCCTTAGTCACTTTTTCTAACACTGTCAAACTCTGCTTTAAGGCTGCAGGTAAAGGCTGACCTTGTTGTGGAGTTAGAGAGCCAATGGTAATGCCAGTAACTGGGGAGTTTGGAGCATACAGAAGATACTCCTTGACAATTTGCAATAGAAAATCTGGATCCAGTGCTCTAAGGTACTTTGCCCCAAAAGGCATGGTGCGAAGTGCTCTGAAGTGAAACTCTACAGCATCATTGAGATGTTTCACAGCATTGTCTGCATCACCTGAAGCAAGTCTAGCAGACATCAGAAGCAAATCTGGTGTTGACTGTGAACCCTGGACTTCTCTAAGGAACTCTACCTGCTGTCGTACTTGATCAGTGGGAACACCTCCCTCTGTCAGTTGACACAGTGTAAGCCCAGAAAGTGCAGTAACAGAAGAGTCATCTAGTTTTGTTGCATTTCGATAGAATCTGACTGCCTCCTTTATTTTTCCTTGCAGGAGACATTGATAGCCCAGTTCTGTCATAAAGTCAGCACTGTGGGTATCCAGCTGTGCAGCTTTTTCTGCAAAACGATAAGTCTCAGATAGCACAGAGGCATTGCGACCACAGACTCGAGAGAAGAGCTGTGCACTTTCTATAAATAGTTCAGCATTCTTTGATTCTGTTTTCTCCATTTCAGAATAAAAACGTCTCACACTTATACTGGCATCCTCATAGTTTCCTTCACGACATGTAACACTGAGGATTCTGACTTTCAAGGCCTCCAGACAGTGAGGATCTATAGTGAGGATTCTGCTAGCAGTTTCTAGGACTTGCTCCCAGTCCATTAATGCTAGCTGATTCTTCATCTTCTCAACTAGAGGTGGTGTAAATGATGGAAAATGAACCACAAGTTGATTGAGCAAAGTAATGGCTTCTTCAAAATGATTCTGTAGTTCAAGAAACCTAACCTTGCCAAACAAAGCCTCCATGTTTTTCTTGTTTGGATTACTTTGTTGATTTAGCACGGCATCGAAATACTGAGATGCTGTGCTTGCTTTGCCTTCCTTACCAGCGCTCATTTCTATCCACCCCTTGATGATCAGGCCATCTGAAGAGTTTGGATTGGCCTTAAGAAGCCTATCAGCATATTCACGTGCCTTTTCTGGTTTACCTGTATGGAAAAGTACAGTAGCACCGTAGTACAGGGCAGTTTCTCCTGCATGCTTACGTTCTTCCTTCAGTCGAGCCTCAAGCTGAGTTGATGCTTCTTTGTCTATGACATGGCAATGACGATGAGCATACATCAGCCCCAGAATTGCTCCTAGCATGACATGTTGATCATTTGTTAGTGGTTCCAATTCACGGATACCTTCTTGAATTCTGTTTCCTAGTGCCAAAGATAAACCATTGTAGAGCCGGAATGTGACATCCCCAGGATACTTGCGTAAACCATCCAGGGCTGCAGACTGCATTGCCTGATACAGTTTTTCACGACAATAATAGTGAATTTTGGCTTTTAGATCACGTTCTTCCATTATTCTTATTTATACTTATTTATACTATACTTCTTTGGCTATAAAAACACCTGAAAAAAAAGAATGAAATAAAAGTATGAGCTGTGTATTCAAAATGTAGTAACAGTTGCAAAAAATATACAATAACAATACTTTGCTTAAAAAGGAATCCTGTGTGTTAGGTATAATCACCATGTTCAGTGTGTACCCAACCAGCTTACTTTGAGTAGTTAACAATGATGTATAATTAATTGCCACAATTTTCTCGGAGCCTTTGATAATATAGCAATGAAAAGTCTCTGTCTGAACACACTAATAATATTTTAGCTTCAGTCAGTAGCAGTCTGGGATTTAACAGCAAACAAACTTGACATGAAATGTGTTGAATGACAGCCTATAGTCTCTATGCTTTCCCCAGACTTTGAGATCAACTGTTTAGCAATAGAGATTCTCTGTCTTGCCGCACCAATAGTTTAGCTTTAGCTAATAGCAGTTTAGAATTTAACAGTACACAAAATCCAAGTGTAGTAACTTCAGCCAATGGCATAGTAGACTAACCTACAACTTCGGAAGATTTTATCAGTGTTATTGTTGGAATATCAAATAACGATGATGTATTAAAAGTTTGGTTTAGATTAAAAGTAAAACTACTTAAAAGTCATGTCAACACATTAAAACTCTCTTGATGTTCCCCTTTTTAAAAATTTATTTAAAAGTAAACTGGACATGTTTCATGAGTCACTCACTCACATTGTCAACCATTCAACAACCATGAGCGGGTGACTCACAAAACACATCCAGTTTACTTTTAAATAAGTTTTTAAAAAGTGGAACATCAAGAGAGTTTTAATATGTTGACATGACTTTTAAGTAGTTTTACTTTTAGTCTAAACCAGATTTTATGATAGTTTCACTGTATGGATTCCTACATTCAGTTTTAATTGTATCAAAAGTATGTTGCCTCTAGTGATATGGCCTGGGTATTTTATAAGCATGGTGTTTAATCAATACTCTTCTTATTACTGTTTGTTATCAAAGACTTGAAGTTAAACAATCAACCTTGAATGCTTATCTCTAGAAACAAACCCCCATAAACAGCACAAAATTAAATAATCAAGTGAGTGACTACCTCTGTGATCTTGTAGTTAGCATGTCTTCCTACAAATCTGAAGGTCCTGAGTTCGAATTCCACAAGGTAAGAGTTTTTTTTCCCAGAATTTTTCCTTAATCTGATAAAGTTTTTGAGCTTATTCAGACTTAAATGACTCACCTAATATAGTGTAGCGACTAGGTATATTCAGATTAAAAAGTTGAATGGTTAAAGTGGCTTAGAAGCTAGAGGGAGGAAAAGATTCCTGTTTTCTGGATTTGTGAAAGGCTTTTACCCCATGAGCAATAACAGGAAATATAAAAACATGAATTGTTATTTTGCTTTTAATATGTTTACTTGATTATTCAAATTGCATGAATTAGGCTCTATTTATATGTTAAAAATATTATATCTACATGTAAATTTAGAATAGGAAGAAAAAAGTCATCTATTCATGCTGGGGAAAGGTAAACACCAGGTAGCCTAAAACATTGTGAACTCCAGGCTGATTACACTTGCATTTCAGTAAATATTCATAATTTCTTTAGACCTTCACTGTTAAACTGTAACAACAACAAAAAACCTACAAGTAGGTTGATGTATAAGTTGGAAGCATTTGTTCCTGGCATGCTAACAATGCTGTGCTTGTGAATATGCCTTGAATTTTGAAGGTTTGAAGAAAATTAGTTCTATTTTTTAGCTGCAGAAGAGGAAATGTAAGTAAGTGAGTGATTCTAATGCCAGCATTGGAATTCCATACACAGGCAGAAGATGGCAATAACATAGTTTATTTGAAATGCATGCACTGAAAATAAGCAGATACATTACACTGAATGATGAGGGCCACTGTTGATATGAGTGATTCTTCATGTTCAAGAAAATAGTTGAGCTTTAATGAAGATTGTTTAAATTCTGTAACCCATCATGATAGTCAACTTGAGAACCAACAAATATGGTGAACTGTGACCAGTCAACTGTCATGAAACATTTTCATTCCTTGGGCAAGGTTAAAACATTGAGTATATGGATACCACATGCTTTAAGAAAAATTAATATAAATTAGTTTGTGGCAATTTGTTCTTCTTTGCTTGCTCATCTTCAGTTAGCTGGTGAATTACATTGATTATTCCTGTCCAATAGTTACTAGTGATGATAAATGGTGTCTTTATTTCAATCAAAAAAAGAAAGAATGATTAAGCCCTAATAAAATTCCCTTACCCATCTATAGAAGATTTTATGCATTTGATGGGACAATAAGGTGTTGGGTACTACAAATTGTTTTCCAGGAATCTAACCATCATTGCTGACGTGTCTAACAACTTAGATGTTTTAAGGCCACAAAAGAAAAATAACTAGAAAGATTGTGCCAAGTGCTGCAGTAACATGATAATATATTTAAAAAATGATAATATATGCCTGCACTCCACTAATATACAAAAGCAGCTTCCAAGGAGCTTAGATAGGAGATTTTTCCACCTTCTCCTTATTCCCCTAATCTTGCACCCTCATATTTCCAACTTTTCTACATTCTATCCAGCAATCTGAGGAAACTCTTTTGATGACAGAAATGCTGTTCAAAATTGGCTTTAAGATTTCCCTAACTATAATTAACAGATTTCTTCAGGATGGAATATAAAACTGCCTTAACATTGGCTGACATTCATAAATGTTAGGGAATGCCTTTAGAATTGGATGAAGGAATTGTAAACCAAGACCAATATTAGTTAAATTTGCCACTATGAGCTATAAATGGAATGTACTACACAATGCCAGGAAATTAAAAGACACAAGAATATTTATTGAGTATGATTACAACAGAAAAGAGTGAGAAATAAGATTCAAATTATTACAGGAGATGAAAAAAGCCAGAAACGAAGGAAGAAGAGCTTATAAATAATGGTGGAATGAAGCCCTGGGCTGATGGAATTCTATTGACTCAGCTACAAAATCAAGATAAGATGGACAGAAGAGAAGAGAGGAGGGGAGGAGTGTGTGGTAGCAAATAGGACAGCTCAGATGAAGTTATCTACTTGGAAAACTAACCCTCAGAAACTGATCGAGCAAGACAGGACATTTCAGTTCATCAAACATTATGCACCTATAAGCCATAATCAAATCAGAAACAACCTAAATGTTCTTGGGAGGCCACTACTTACATTTTCATGTGCAGACTTCTACTAGCAAACCCATTTGTAAATGATCTACGCAAAACTTCTTGATATCACAGTTAAGCATTTATGAATTTTTGCAGTTTTGATACCACCCTTCCATAAAAACCATGCAGTTCATCTTGTCCGAATCTTTCTCCACTTAACAAACAAACACTATACACTCTGCTTACAACCACCATCTAGCATCTGTATTGCATACTAGTATTAGTCCATTGCCCTACAAATGAATGTGCTCATAAATTGTACGATAATAAAAAAATGCTGCTATTGTAAATAATTTCCGAATGCCCCTCATACTTAATTTCCTTTTCAATTTTTCCAACTAATAAACTAGTAACATATGAGGTTAAAACGCTGACAGTCAATTTCCATTATAAAAACAGCAACAAGCCTGAGATCCTCAACATAAGATTTGGATCCAAATTTCTGAACAACGAATCTAAAACAAAATCACCTTATTTCTGCTTATTTACAAAGTGCAATAAGTATATCAATATAAATTGATATTATAAGAAATTCAACAAATTACACAAAGGATCTATAGTCAAGACCAAAACCATCTCAAAACCTAACCTCCAAATAGTCAATCTCTCCAAAGAAAGATTTAATGCAAATGAAATAGAATTACTGAATAAAGGGATCAATACTTGTATCAGCTTCTCATCCAATTTAGAAGAATATGTAGCAGATATTGTACTAGCCATTGAAAACCTCAATTTAATAGATAAAAATTTTGTCAGGGAACATCCTTCAATATTAAATATAATATTTAATTTCATGTTGAAACCAATACAGTGAAGTGACTCTTATGTTCTTAATTATCTAGTGAGTCTATTTGATAATCTTATGCTCCACTTACTGTTGAATTATGCAAAACTAGTTTCGCAGGCTTTTGCCTGCATCCTCAGTTGCGAGTCGACGTCAGCTTTGTTGTTGGTTGGCTGGACTTGTTGTAGCTCTCGTGGACATTTTATGAACTTCTGGATTAATTTGTCTTCTGTTGGTATCTCAAAGTTCATAACCTTATCCTCATATTTTTTTATATAAATTTTTTCCTTTATTTCCAGCTCAACGGGTCGATCTACAAATTTCAATAATTTCTTTGTCCCCAGTGAATAAGTTTGGCCTAAAAATCTGCTCAATTCTGGTGATAATAATAGAATACCGGAGGAGAAAAAGCCAGGAATATACAAAATCAGTTGTTTAAAGTGTAATAAAGTATATATTGGAAAAACAAAAATAAGCATTGGAATCAGGCTGAAGGAACACTGGAGAAACATAAGGTACAATCAGATAGAGAAATCAGCAGTTGCACATCACTTTTGGAGAGATAAACATGATATAGAAATGGGAGTGAAATTATTGAAATTCGTAGATCGACCCGTTGAGCTGAGAATATGGGAAAAAATTTATATGAAAAAATATGAGGATAAGCATATGAACTTTGAGATACCAACAATCCAGAAGTTCATAAAATGTCCACGAGAGCTACACCAAGTCCAGCCAACCAACAACGAAGCTGACAGTCGACTTGCAACTGAGGATGCAGGCAAAAGCGAACTAGTTTTGCATAATTCAACAGTAAGTGGAGCATAAGATTATCAAATCAACTCACTAGATAATTAAGATCATCCTTCAATATATTACAAGAGATTGGAAAAAAGAAACCGAAGTCCTAGTTTTCACCTAAGATTTATTAGATCTCTTAACAAAAAGGATGTGGTTTATACCAAGACTGACAAAGGAAACCAAATTGTGATATTAGCCAAAGAAGATTGCAGACTAAAAATGCAAGAAATATTAAACAATGATGAATTCATTGAGGTAAAAGCAGACCCTTTAAATAAATGCACAAAATCAATAGAAGAAATCCTAAAAAGCAGCACCTTATTCTCAAAACCCAACTGTTGCAAAATCAAAGTACATAATCCTTCTTTAGCCAAGATTTTAGGCCTACCAAAAATTCATAACCTGGGAAAAGCATGAGACCTATTTATTAATAACATCAACATTCCATGTTATCTCTTAGCAAACTGGTTGTCCTCAAAATTTAACACTTTTCCAAAGTTTGACAGTTTAAGCTTGAATAACTCTATGGATCTTATTAACAAAATCAAAGATTACAAATTGTCTCCGAATGATACTTTGGTTTCATTTGAGTAAAAGCTTTGTTTCCCAGCATACCGCAAAATAAAACATTAACTCTTCTAAGAAAATTGTTACAAGCATCCCATCTAACAGAAACGCATATCAAGGAGTATATTAAACTCACCAAACTTAAATCAAGTCTTTTTCACATTTGAAGGAAAATTTTTCAAACAAAAATCAGGATTAGTAAAGGGCAGGCCTCTTTCATCTTTCTTTGCTGACTTATTTATGAGTTCTTTTGAAATGCATATCACTAAAGCCTTCCTCTACATCTTCAAGATCTGGTATAGATATGTAGATGATATATTTGCTATTGCACCAAAGAGATTGGTAGAAGGTGCACTGAAATTATTAAACTTATAGGAACCCACTATTAAATTTACTATAGAAATTGAAACCAATAACATATTATCATTTCTGAATAATAAAATGTAAGAACAAATTAGAATTTGGCATTCACAGAAAGAATATACACACTAACACTTATAGTAAAGCTCATGGTTTTAACCCAAGACCTCATAAAGAAGCAGCTTTCAACAGCATGGTATACAGACCACTTAATAAAGAATATAAAAAGGAATACCTGCATATAATAGAAACAGCTATTTCTAATGGGTTCAAAAAACCATTGATTGATCACAAAATTAAAAGATTTCTAAAACAAAAGGAAATTAAACAAATTACCACTTTGACTGCCTTATCAAAAAAAAAAAAAAAAACTTACAAAAATTCACTTACCACCCTCAAGCCAATAGTAAATTTCAAAAATTTTTCAAACAATATAACATTACATTAGCATCTAAGAACAGATACAGTGTTGGCAAATTATTAAAGTTAAATAAAAGCAGATTCCAAACCCAAAGAAGAAAAATCAGATATATACCAGATCAATTGTAAAGAATGCGAAAAAATATACATTGGCAAGATCAAGAGAAATATAGGCATCAGATTGAAGGAACATTGGAGAAATATCCATTACAAACAGATAGGGAAATCAGCTGTATCAGCACATTTTTGGAATGATAATCATGAAATAGAAAACGACATCTCTTTATTAAAAGCTGTTCAACATCCCAAGGAACTTGACATATGGGAAATAATTTTCATAAAGAAATATGAACATAAACTCACAATTCAATTAAAAATGAATGTAGGAATCCACACAGTGAAACTATCATAAATCTTGTTGAATTAAAAGTAAAACTTTTTTAAAAAGTTTTAACATGAAACGTCAAGAGAGTTTTAATGTAGTGACATGATTTTAGAAGTTTTACTTTTGATTCAACAAGATAAACTCACAAATTTTGACATTCTGGAAGCAGACAACATTTTGTACAAGTTCATCAACAGACCATCAGATTCACCACAGTCGCCTACCTTTCCAACCTAATATGATCCACCATGCACCAGTGGTTTAACAGTTGACAATGTGAGCAAAGGTCTGAAGAAACAGTCCTGAACTTTTTAATTTTGAGAGTGAAACCTTAAGAGTCTTTTATCATTGTTTCTATATTTTAAATGTTTTTAGCATTTTAAAATTGAAAATAAATTTTTTTGTTTAGCAGTTTTATATTGATGGGTACTCCCTGGATTTCAATTTGTTTTTGACATAACAATGTAATTGTTTTTAAAACTGAATAATATTTTCCTTAAATTATATTTGGTTTAATTTTTTTACATTGAAACTTTGCCATTTTTTATTTTTTGCACTGTTTTGAATCCAATTGCAATCAGCATCACTGTACTTTCTTACTTGTGTTTCTTCTTACATATAAAATGTTTTACCAAATGGCTAGCGTTTCTTGCTGTTTTTAATAATTTAACTGATCTATTTCATGATTTGTAACCAAAATTGCACAACTACTGTGATTTTAATGTTTCTTTGTATTTGATGTATTCAAATGGGAGATAAGTAATTTGAAAAGGGTCACGTTGACATTTAAACAGAATATAATAGTTGGTGTAAAAAATAACCATAATGCTAAGTCTTATCCATATTTGATACAGCCACTTTGTTTTCCTTATTAACAACCAAGATTTTTGGAGTGTTACCAAATCTTTACTTGCTTAGTGATAGAGACTCTATGCCCGACTGCTCCAATATTTTAGCTTCAGTTTATAGTAGTCTACAATTTAACAATAGACAAAGTGGTGTGATGTCAAATAGCAGCTTACTTACAGCTGCAGGAGAGTTTATAGTGTTATTGTTGGGCCCTTCTTTGATTTTTCTGGTTGTTAATTATACTGTGGTAGTAATACCATAACTTGAACATTCATGGTAAAGATTTTATGTTCATCTCAACAAACTGCTAAATAGATCATCTTTAGAGGGGAAAATGGGTTATCCATGTCTAGGCTTGATTTTTGTTGGTAATGTTTTCCATTGAAGGTGAAGTAGGTTTGTTCTATGCATAGTATAGTTTTATTTTTTTGTCCAAAAAATAAAAATATTACTGAAGCTCTAGTATAAAAAAATATTGTAATTCAAAATAATCTGATTTTAAAATTTTTTCCTAAATACAAATATTTGTATTTAGGAAAATATTTTTCTTCCCACATAAAATGAGAAGATTGTTGCACATTAATTTCCTTACTATTTTTGGCTATAGAACCATAGAAAGCGGAAGGATTTAATATGAAAGTAAATATGGTGATTCTTAAACAAGAATTATTAGAGTGCTAAAAACTTTCTACTGAGACATCATTTCTGTAGTATTTCATTTCATGACATGCCTAGTTTCCATATAGTGACATATTTTGCTCAGAGTGAAGGTGTATGTGCAAATAGATTATATTCTCTATAAACAAACCCAAGTCCATGATAGTGCATTATTGGGTGATTGGTGAAATAAGGAAGAAGGTACCTAGCAAAAAATAGCAAGATAGACTTAACAGTTTGTTTTATTAAACCATTAGAAATGTACAGATCACAGAGCAAGAAAACATGCTTTCTATCATAGTGCATCAGTGTAGATAACAATTCTTACAATACCACATGAGAGGATTAGGTGCAGATATTCATCAACGGTAGCATGCATGTATGTAGATTTATTTTTACATTCACCTGAAAATATCCAATGATGTGAAAAAACTTATCATGCACAATTCTTACAAGCCAGAAATTTAGATACAATTTTTGTTTACTCAAAGCAAACTATGCAGTCAAAACACAGCAAAGAAATATTAGTTTGCATTACTGTAAGTTTAATTTTCAGTACTACTTACAACAGAAATGCATAAACATCTTTTTTAATTACTTCTTTTTGTACTAAAGAAGACAGTTTTTGTTTTGTTTTAACCATACTCTTTGAGAATTTCTCTTAACAAGGATTGACCATGAAATAAATGTGCCCACATTTAGAATTTTGGTTATATTTATTAAGAAAGCTTGCAAGTTATACTGTAGTATTTCAAATAAACCTTAAACCTTTTAACATTATAAGCTTTCAATGAATTTACTATAACTTTATATATTAAAGAATTAAACCTTCTTAAATTTGTTATGAGCATCTGCTTTTAAATAAGTGAACTAGATTTACCTAAAGTAAACTAAAAATTTACTGCCATACTAGTGAAATTTAATCAATGATCCTCTTCACATATTCTGGATTAATGTTTTCATTGATGCATTTCTGTAGAAAAGTACATGAAATCTTCATACTTAGGTCTTTTTCCACAGCATAATCGAAAACACCCTGAAAACAAAAAATTAAAAATATACTTAAATGTGTAACTGTTAAGAACATTTAAGTGTTAAAAAGCTCATAGCCTGACACAGACAGCATTCTAATCAGCTCAAACGCCTATTTATCTTTATCATTCTTTGTAACGATACAAATGAACTGAATTTGTGTAATGTGGGTATGGATGAATTTATTTTCACAACCAACATTACAATTAAATTTATATAAAAAAAAACAAAATATCTAAATATTTACAGTACTAAAACTGAGGTTCTCCTATACCCCAATCACCTGGTTATATGTATGGTAAATGAACTCCTACAGTAAGTCACCATTTTCACAACTGTGTGTGCCCATAAAACCCTTTCTTATATTTCCCCTCCATTTATCTCTTCCTTTTCCTATGAATTCCCTAATCTCACTTATTTTCTGTCCTCATATCTGACATTTCATGTTGTAGTTCATCCCATTTTTCATCCCAGATACTATCCCTCCACTTTTTATCATTTCACATTCTATCAGATAATGGAACACATCCACTTTCCCACACATAATACAACCTTCTTTAATCCTTTTAGAAATAGTACACTTGTATGCATGCAAGACCTATTCTTCCAAATTGATCACAATTATCCTCAAATCCTTTTAACTGTCCTATATATGTCTAAAGAATTTTTATCCTCTAGGCTAGTCCAAAATCTCTTGCTTCTCTATATCTTATACCCTCTATCTCATCTCTTTCCAAATTCCATTTGTTACTTTCACCCATTTGCCAGACATCCCCCATTCCAATTTATTCTAATAGTTTCCCCATCTCCCCAAACCAGCTCTCACTTCCCAGTACATCTCTTTGGTATATAAGACATTGTTATTATCCAATTTTGGACATCTGTGCCAATATTTCAAGATTCTCTCCACTATTATATCTTTCCTCCTACTCTTCCTAGTTCTAACAAAACTTACCCCTTCTGCAAACTTTTTGGTAACCCCAGAACTTCTTTACAAAACATTCCATGTACATCAACCTTTTGACCATCCCTTTAGCACTCCCCAAATTTCTACTGCATACATTATCTTTGACTAAACCACAGTCTCATATAGTCTTTCTAGCCATTGTCATGAGGGGCTATTAAGTTTTCAGAATTTGAGCAAACTGTGAATAAATCTGTTGCTAGCACTGGAAAGTGCATTCTTGATTAATAACCATATTGGAAGTTAGCATGCAGAACCCATTGTTCCAGCTGCAGAAAAATGTTAATTGTAGTCGTATATTCACTGTCTTAAGCTGTAACTCCAGAGCATTTTCTTCTAATGATTTTTTATAATTATAAGTGCAGACTGAGCCATCACAAATGTCTGGAAAAATTACAAGAGCTTTTCCACACTCTCTTTCTTCATGTACAAAAGTTTATTACTGATTTACAGGTTGGTCCTGGTGGTCTTGTGGTAATCAACCTTGGTAGACCCAAGGTTGAGGGTTCAAACTTGGCCAGGGTTGATGGATATTTTAGGATGTAAAATCCTCAGTATTGCTTCCTTTGGTAGGAAAGTAAAGCTATCGGTCCTGTGTCAGAGATTTATGACACGTAAAAGAAACTTAAATTTGAGAAAATAGGCTTCTGAGCAAAATTTATCATCCATTTCATGCCTTGAATTGAATGGGAGGCTAATAATCAAAGATATTAAAGCCATCCTTAAATAAAATTACCTAACCTACTGAATTGCAGCATTTGGGTGAGAAAGAAGAGCCTTGAAAAATGAGGAGCCCAAAGGTCCAGCAACAGTAGTCATATATGAAAATATTGCTAGTGTAAAAGTCATAGTAAATCCATGACTCACAGGGAAATGGGAAGTCTCTCTAAACATTCATTCCCCATAGGTATCAGAAATCCTGCACAAATATCTTCATGCAAGGAATCTTTGCCTCTATTGTCAAGAGTACCCCACAACTTCACAGAAGAAGAAAAGGCAGCTAGAGCTGAATGGTGCCACAAAATGGTTCTCATTTTAACATGTCCACAGTACCTTTACAGCTCATTTCAACATGTCCACAGTAGCTTTACAGGTGATTAAATCTGGATTTAACAATACAACCCAGAATCAAAGAGGCAATTGGTGATTTGGGTCTTTCCAAATGACAACCCCCCCCCCCCATGACTTAAACAATGCCTAAATGTAGGGCAGAAGATAGCCATATTGCAACTGTTCCACTACAGGAACAAAAAACAGCTATTATTAATTGGTACACCACACTTTGCCTCCCCAGGATCTTCAAAACACCAATAGAAAGAAGATCAAATCTGGATTGCAAGGATTGCTGCTTCTGCACATATTACTTTGAAAAGGATGAAATTTCTGCAATAATCAAGAAGGACATTGGTGAATCATCCACCATATAGTCCATATCTAGTGCCCTGCGACATTTCGTTTCCAACTATCAAAGAAAAACTGAGGGGCATCAATTGGGAGTGTGGAAAAAGTGTTGCATCCTACAAAGAGAAAGGGTAAGATTGTTTTCATTGGCTGGCAATGTCATGGCATCAATATTCTGAGGTTCCAAGAGTGTATTTATATAATAATTGTTGATTCTTCTCTAAAGGGTTGGACAATAAACAGAGAATACTATATTAAACTGAATAGAAGTTAGAAAACAGTGAAGTTTATTGATTATACACAAAAAGAAGTCAGTATTAGGTGACACTACTTCAAATTTGCCAGAACATGTTTCAAGAGCTTTTACTCATGTCTGCTGCAACATTTCTTCTTTTTTGTTGTAGCTTAAAGAAGGACTTAATGTATTTTTTGTCAAGGAGATGTTAGTTAGAGGTAAAAAAAGTTATATGCTACCTCTTTGATGGCAATCTTGTATATCTGCTGTACTGACATGTTGTGGGTTTCTGTACACTTATAGTACTTATCAATGGATTGTTTGCTCATATGATATTGGAACTGAATAGAAGTTAGAAACAGTGAAGTAAATTGATTATACACATAAATCTTGTGGAATTTTTTTTACTACAGTTTCACATTTTTATTTTTTGGACAGATATGGATAGACAATTTTCCCCTTTAAAGCCGATTTATTTAGGAGTTTGTTGAAATGAACATAAAATCTTTCCCATGAATGTTCAAGCTATAGTATTTACTGCAGCTATAAGTAAGCTATTTAAACCACTATACTTGGAGTTTTGTCTATTGTTAAATCCTAGACAAGCTAAAATATCAATGCATTTAGGCACAGAGTCTCTATCACTAAGCAAGTACGTTTGGTAACACTCCAAGTATCTTGTTGTTAATGAGGAAAACATAGTGGCTGTATCAAATATGGCTAAAATTTAGCATCATGGGGTTTTTATTCTGTTTAAATGTCATCAATGTGATCCTTTTCAAATTACTTCCATCCCAAGGAATACAAAGAAACATTAAAATCACAGTAGTTGCCAATTTTGGTCACAAAATTTGGTTTACTTACTCATGCTCTTTAACATCACAGGTCATTAGCATCCCATTCGATTCAGAGCATGAAATGGCCAATTTGCTCAGAGGTCTCTTCTTTCCAGCTTGGGGTTCTTTTTCGTGCCATAAATGTATGACATGGGACCCACGGCTTTGCTTTACTTTCCTTCGGAAGGAAGCCAAAAATCTATTGATCCAGGCCAGGTTTGAATACATGATCCTGGGTTTAGGAGGTAAGTGTGGTTACCACTACACCACCAAGACCAACTGGTCACAAAATCATGAAATAGATCAACTAAATTATAAGAAACAGCTAGTCATTTGGAAAAACATTTTATACATAAGAAGAAACAAACTGTGGAGAAAGTCCAGTGATGCTGATATGTATAGAGAACTGTGTTTACCTACTCGAATGGGAATTAAAATAGAAAGATTTTTGGAAATAACTGAATTTGAGGATTTCACATACTGAAATGCTAGAAATATTTAATGCCTATAATAATAAAAATCCTTAAGTTTATACAGATGCATGAAAAATATGTGAGGCAAGGAAAAATTTGTTTCATATTGTAATAAGGATGCCAGAGAAGAATTTGCAAGAATCAGAATAGAATTGTCTAAAAGAGTAACAGGAAGGATCAATATACAAGGGTGGTTGATAAATAACTTGATTTGCATGCTAATAGAAGACAACAGCAATATTTATGTTTGTTTTCTATAGTCGGTTCTATGCTCACAAGGCATTCCGACATTAAATCAATGTTTGACAGTTGTTTAAACATAATCATTTTGAGTGACATTGAATTAACCCCTAGCTCTTCCAAAACATCTGTTGCTGCAAGGTGTTACATTAGTGCTACATTAGGTAGTTTTGGATACTGGTATAACTAACACACTTTATACTCTGTGTAACATAAACTCCAAATATACTCTTAAGTTTACTTGTATTTGAAAGTGTTTTCTGCAATCTGCAAAATACTTAGTAGATTGAGGCATTTTCCTCAAGATAATCTATTTCAATTCAAGCAACTGGATGCAAAATTTCTGTGACTGAACAGTTTCCCTCCAGACTGGCTTTGAATCCCCCCCCCCCATGTGGCAGTGGTGTTGGTTGATTGATTGATTTATTTATTTATGGATGCTCTTTAACATCTCAGGTCATCAGCATCCCATTCAACTCAGGGCGTGAAACGGCCGACAAATTTTGCTCAGAGGCCTCTCTTTCAGGCTTGAGGTTCTTTTTCGTGCCGTAAATGTATGACAGGGGACCCACGGCTTTACTTCCCTTCCAATGGAAGCCATACTTATGATTTTTACGCCCGAAAAAATCCATCGCTCCTGAACAGGTTCGAACCAGTGGTATTGAGGTTTGACCTCCATGGAACAGTGATCGGCTAGTGAGAACACTGAGGTGATCTTGAATGCCTTCAGCAATAATCCCTATTGGAGGTTAATACTAGTACAGTTAATACCAACAGTAGATAATGGGAACAGGACCAGATAACTTTGTAAGTATCCATAAAAAATGGATGGAGTTGTTGTTTTATTTTCCTTCCCCCCTCGTTTCGTTGGAATGATTGATTCCCTTGTAAATTTCTCTATTGTCACTTTCTTTTTTGTTTTTGTCTACAGACTATTTGAAAATGAATTATGCAATCATTCTCAGCTAATTTTTCTGACTAAATTTGCAGTGCATAGGCAGCAAATATTTGTCATTGTTTTCTTTTAAATCTTCCTTCAATTATCCTTGCCCCTAACATAAATGTTGATCAGCCACCCAACCCTGAGTTTTGTAATTTTTTTTACAACTTTTCCATTATACCTTGCTGTCTGTCATTGGCTACACAAGCATATTATATAAATTTTACTTCTTAAACAGCTTGGAAGAACTTATGTACCTTTGCCAAAAATTTGCCAATGCCCTTTCCTTGGAATGCTTTGGGAACTTCAGTCTCCATAAAATGCATATCTTTATTATTAATTAGCTCATATGTCACTATAGCTTTCTCTGGAAGGAAAAAAAAATTATTACTCAATGTAAAAGAAAAATCTTAAGGCACACTAATTAAATTTTCTTGGAAAACCTGTGGCAATGCAATTGCTCAATACTAAGCTACAATTTTGATGTTAACAGTAAAAGTTGATACTTTTACCATTGTCCAGTTGAACATAAAATTCCTGCTTTTCTGGATCATGTTTAAGGACTAATGAATCAGTGCCGAAGTTCCTTCCCAGAGGTGCAGTTGATGTTACAGTTTCTGCAGATTTAGCAAGTACCCTTGAAGAACGACGTAACATTTATGAACTGTAATATAATAAATTATACAAAAGCTTAAATTTTATAAAATTAAAGAAATAGAAAGTTATTCATTTCTGTTAAAAATGTGTATAAAATTTTGAAAAAAATCATGATTCATTTCTACAACTCTGCTTTCCTGCATAATTTAGGCCATGATATATTAAACTCATTCCCCTACCAAAAAAAAAAAAAAATATTGAAAAGTTGTGCTTATTCAATAATAACAATAATGCTTTTTAACAATACAGATGCCGGAAATTTGATATCCGAAAGGCACTTTAGTTATCTATGCAATTAGATATGCTATACTAATTTATCATGTCACGTCAGTATAATTCACACTGAATAAAGAAAAGTGGAAAAATTGTTTAAAGTTATAATAAAACAAAATACAGGCATGTTAAGCATATCTGCTTTTCATGCAAACCGCTTAACGTAACTTTCATAATGGCATTTTAATGTAATTTTTCCCATTATCAGAACTAAAATCGATAGCTTTAAACTGTGGCTTAATATCAATGTATAGATGATGCAAGTCAATATCAAAGGCAATGGTAAATAAATATGAACTTATACTTAATGCGTTTGTATTTCTTGAACGTGCCTTTGTTAACTGAAACGTGCAATGTAATGTAATATAAATTACTTGAGAATAGGAAACTCCCATGATGCACTAGGGTTTGTTTACGTTTGTGGGAGTAAAACGAGAGTCTATTTTCATGTAACAGGAAATTGAAAACGGCGGGAAATGTTCGGAATAGCCGCGAAATGAACTATTTGTGGTAAGTTCTGGTGTCATTCTGCCGCATCATCTATGACGTAGAAGGATTGTGCCAAACCTCAAGTCGTAGAAATTGACGAATCGAAATTTTTCCGCAAGAATTATCATCGTAGTTTGTGGAGGGAGGATCATTGAAGGAGGGACGGGAAAATGCTTTCTTGTTGAAGTATCAGACCGAAAGGCTGTTACTTTGACGAATGCATACGACATTTCATATTGCTAGGGACTATTATTGTTTCGCATGGGTGGGCGGTATACGCTAACATTTCGGACATTCGTGGGGGATTTATGAAAATGATGTAATTGTCACGAGCAAAGTTATAGACCCGGACAATGCAGAAATTCATACACAAAACGTAGAAAACATTTGAAAGAAGGCTAAGCGCAAGATTAGGAGGCAGGATGGAACTTCGGATGCACTCTTTACGTCCTGTTTTCACGAATTTTGTGGAAAAATTCATTCAAATAAATTCTTTGTATTTACGTTCTTTATTCTTTGTAACGTGCATTTCCAGTATCTACAATGTCCACTGAATTCTTGTCTCGAAAAACATATTCTAAATTCTCTTATGGTTAGAAAGACATTTAAAATTTACTGCCACATTCTATCACTTCAAGCTACCACCCCTGCACCAACAATCTGCAACTGCATCTTTTACTTTAACCTTTTCACCGCAATCACGGCAACGGCCCATTAAGGAGAAACCAGATACTTCTTTGATACTGGCAGTTTAGTTTACTCACCATCAGTGCTTGTGTATGTGTTTTTTTATAAGTGGTTATATGTGTTAGTGATTATCATGTGAGTTAATAATGATCATATGTGATTGCACTAGATATATCTCCCACGTCACTTCCGCTGTGTAATGAAAGAACGTGCGATCGGCGCACTCCCTAGTGTTAGTTCGGGTAAACACAAATTTGCGGAGTTCCCTATTCTCAAAAAGTACAAAAAAACAAGGTAAATATATAGTTTTTGTATAAAAGTACAATTAAAGGAACTCGTACATTATTGACATTTCAAAAGCAGTTTATTAAAATTTTTCATTTAATTTAATTGCATTCCAGAATCACATTCGTGAAATGAAAATATAAAATTTAAGTCTTATAAAATGTCAAGATCTCATGAATGTGTTTTGAAGGAGACTTGAAAATCTGACCCTAAATAAGTTTGTGTAATGCATCAGAACAGTTGATATTGTTTTTATTCCTTGTATCGTGTATATCACTGCTAGTTTAAAAGGAATTCAAATTTGTTTCAATCTCTCCCTCATACAATCTTGCCATTAGTTCTGGCCCTTATTTAAGGACTATTCTTTGAAACAAGACTTAGAAAATTATAGCGAATTTAATTTTATTCAATAATGAGCATCCATAATCATCTCAGTCATTCAGAACCATCGCCTATGGCCTTTACACATAACTTTGTGTTCATGAACACAACATATAGAGAGATCCCAAAATAAAACATGCAAAACTGAACAAGATATTTCTGATTGGTCAAGAAATGTAGCAGTTGCATTGTTTAGAATGACAACAGATCATTACTATCCAGCACAGCACCTTTATTGAATAGGCATCTACAACAGCCCCCTATGCAAACTCTGTAACCAGTACACTGTCATGAATGCAAAGCATCTGAGAGTTTGCTCTACTCTCACTAGGACAACAACCTGGGAAGCTGAAGTCTAGCTAGAAATCCACATCACAGATTTTGAGACCAACATGTAGAAATAGTTATATGCAGTACTTAAAATATATATATATATACTAACAAGGGTGACCAGACATAAGGATTTCAATTGAAATGTCCTGCTTTTCTTGACATTCCTTGAGTATCACTGGCTTTTTTCATATCCAAAGAGTGAATACAGTGCAGAAATGTACGTTCTGGGGTGAAATTTAAAAATAAATCAAATACAAATAACTTCATATATTATACATGGACAGGCATGGTTCAGAATCTGATATTGTCCATACTGTTATAGTGAAAAATTATCATTTTAAATTAATAAGAGGAAATTTTCAAATTTGGTAATTATGAGAAAATACATTTGGTATCACTCTTTCTGGTTTGCAGTGGGCAGATGTAGCAAATAGTTCCTGTTCCTCTTTCAGAAATTGTTTTCATTTCTATCTGTGTTTTAGTTAAGTGAAGATTAGTTGTGGTTATCTGTTATCATAATGCAGTTTAGCAATCAGAACCATCTAGGAAAAGAAAGTGCAAATTTAGTGAAATTATAAGAACTAAACATCCATGCTTTATTAAAGGTCGTGTGGACAGTAAAAGCATTATTTGTGACTGTTACTTGTCTTTGAGGTGTTTCTGTTTTATTTTCACAAAATGCATGAGATTTGCACAAGGTTTTATAGGAGTGAAACTGCTGGGATTAAATGAGAGTTTAACACTGATAAACTTTCCCTCAGCTGTAGGTAAGTGCCAAATGGCAATACAATTCCATGAAATTAACTCTTTGTGGCATCTTACGGTAATTTGCATTATTTTTTGTTGAAGGTAATTATCTTCACAAATTCCTGAGAGAAATGCATTTAAGCATATCAATGTATGCGCATAATGTATGACATTTATTTTGAGTATCTACTATTCAACTAAATTCTTGTCTTGATAAAATGTATTCTAAATTCTCTTTTAGTTTGAAAGAAATTAAAAAATAAGGGACATGCGCCTCAGAAGCTCCACATTGGCACAACAGACCATTATCAACAGCATCTGAAGCTGTTCACCATAATCATGGCAACTACTACTCCTTTAGAAGCCACTAAATATATCACAAAAGAGCACTAGTCCCATGTAACCCATAATTTATCTCCTTTCAGTACTTCATGTGCTTTTATAATGGTTTGCAGCTATTCACTGCAATTGTGGCATCATTGGTTATGTGGTGTTATGTCTGGTGCTTGTCAGTTTTCCACTATATAATGAAAATAACTGATGTTTTGACTCCGATGGTTACCTTGCAATCTGCATACCGTAGTAACAGCTCTGAAAAACAAATGATTTTAAACATTACCTAAGATGTCAGCTATTGTGAATGAAGTATTGTTAACCCATTCTCTGTTAATATTCTTTGAGTCCTTTTTATGGGAATAGCAATTTATGCAAGCAATCTTGGGAGTTTTTTTTTAACAGTATTTAATGTCTATTTTTACTGCCATGGTAGTTAGTCATGTGAGTGTTAAATTATTTCTTGTCATTGTATAATATTTTGATTGGAGAATTGGTATAGCACCAAAACTGTATGAGGCTATGAAACTGCACAGACAATATCGTATCTTCTTCTAAAATGTGTGAAAATTATGGAGGCATGAATAAACCTGACTCTGCAAATAATGTTGTTCCCAATGTACTTGTAGCAGTAGAATGCCTTGCACTTGTTCTACATAACATAATGCTATAAGGCAGTCATTTTATTTCCAATTGAGATGGAGTTATTGCTCACTATTTTTCAAAATATACCTTTTGAGCTGAAAAACTTGTACATTTTTGTGATTTTGTGAAAATTAATTATCAGCAGCTGACAATTGTCAGTCAGAACCTCAAGCCTGAAAGAAGAGGCCTCTGAGCAAAATTTATCGGTCATTTCACGCCCTGAATTGAATGGGATGCTAATGACCTCTGATATTATAGAGCATCCGTAAATAAACCAAATAAATAAATCACTTTGGTTCAGAAAAGTTCGATGTGGTTCAGGTCACACTTGTATGGAGGCAGACAAATTTAGTGTGGCCTAAAGATTGCAAATATGCAATCACTTTAAACAGCTTCTCTCTAGGTTTTTTAATTGCAATAAGTTTGTATAGCTCTGATTTGTGCTTAGCATTGTCGCACAACCCCATTCTGCATTCTATCATTGCAGATTTCCTGGATGGTTTGTCTACTTGTAGACCATTATATGGCTTATTATCTAAGACCACACTAATTGAGAATGGAGGCAAATTGGAATTAAATTTTTCTTGAACCCACGTCTTCTTGGTTTATTTGAATATGGTAGTCATCTGAATCTACCTGGCCCAACCTGATAATTAGCACTTATCAATTAAGATTACTATAGCAATAAATAATATACAGATACCTGGTCTGCTTTTTGCAGATGATTTAGTGTTAGGGTCCATAACTGTAAATGTTAAAACTGTCCTTACAGGAAATATATTCATATTGTGCAGAATGGAGATTAAGTGTAAATGAAAAGAAAACACAAATTATGGTTTACTTAAATGTAAAATTGGAACTTAAACACAGTGAAGCCAATCATATTAATGGATATCATTGTATGATTAGTTGAACTACACACTCTTAAAGCTTCACTTACTTTTTATAAATGTATGGAACCGGTTTCGAGAACATTTGTTCCCATCTTCAGCCATGCTAAGGTTCAACTGTCGGATCATTCGTTGAGCTGTGGGAATGTATTTCTGCTCTGGTGGCGGTTTTGTCGGGGATGAAAACATAAACTACAAGTTTATCACACCGCCACCAGAGCAGAATATACATTCCCACAGCTCAACGAATGATCCGACAGTTGAACCTTAGCATGGCTGAAGATGGGAACAAATGTTCTCGAAACCGGTTCCATACATTTATAAAAAGTAAGTGAAGCTTTAAGAGTGTGTAGTTCAACTAATCATACAATGATATCCATTAACAAATTATGGTGTTTAAGAAAGGAGGAAAATAGAGTAAATATGAAAAATGAAAGAAGAAGAAGAAGAAGTTATGAATATAAAGTAGTGAAAGATTGTATGTATTAGAAATGAAAATAGATGCAGGAGGGAAATGGGAGAAACAAAAGAAATGAACTCTGACAAAGGGGAAAGTAGCAATGACAACTGTAATAAGATGCTAATTTAAAATGCTGGAGATGGAGATGAAATGGCTGGAAAGAGTATACAACTCAGTCGTCGAGGCTTGAATGTTATATGGTATTGACTTGAGGACTTGAAAACAGTGGGAAGTTGTGGACCAAGTACATAGGATGTTTTGTAAGGAAGTTCTTGGGTTGTCCTTAACAGTGACTAATGGAATGGCTCAAATTGAATTGGGATGAGTATCAAGAAAAGGATTGGTTCTGGAGAGAGCCTTAAAATATTGGTATAGGATATGCACCTTGATGAAGATAATTTGTTAAATTAATGTTTAACATATCAAGTTATTAGTCTACAAAGCATGTGAACTGAAAAATAACTTAGAAAATAATAGTGTGGGAAATGTTTGGAATAAAAGGGAGTTAAATAACAAAGGTTTTTGGAGAAATATAATAAGAAAAATTGAAGATATTGAGATACAAAAATATTTATTCAGATAAGCAAGAAAAAAAGCATTTGCCTTTTATTTTACAATGAAAAATCTTTGGGAAAGATAGAGATATGTAGACTCACTAATAAACAAGAAAGTGTGGGGGGATAGAATGGTTAAGTACAGGAGTATGGAGGCTGAAAGGGCAACAAAATGCTTATCCACAAGGCATATGTCCATTAATTGGGGGAAGAGAGAATATATAACACATTCTATTTGAATGCAAGAAACAGAGATTTGGAGATAAGAGAGTGTATGGTATAGAATGAATAGGTACACTCATATAATTAAAATTCTAGATAATAACTGTAAGAGTGTTGGGCAATATTTAGAGAAAGTAAAAAATAAGTGGATTGTTAAAAGAAGACAATCTGTAAGAATAGCACTATAAATATAAGAATTAAATATTATGTAACATATAATTGTCAACTTGTGGACTGCCCAACTTAGTGGCAGGGCTCATAGAATGGGCAGTTTAATATATATGTATATATTCCAAAGCAATAAATTATTCATTCATCTTAATTATCTTATTGAAAAATAGTCTGATTTGAAAAATTATTGCAAAAAGTTTGAAATAAAATGTGATGCCCTTGGGCACAAATATCTTTGTTTTAAAAAGCTAATATTAAAATTTACATTGTATGTTATTGAATGAATCTTAATATTTTAGATACTAGATATCTGCAGAAGTTTAAAATGTTAAATATGAAGTAAAAGCTTATCTGTGCATTTAGATGCAGAATTAAAATTTTCCCATCATAGCTTAGCTCTTTTACAAATTAATTTTGTTTTGTAATGCACACTACAGATTATGAAGCTAAGTATCAATATACTTGCCATGGATTTACTAGCTGTCATCTTCTTCAACATCTGCATCACCACTTCAAGAGCATCTTAATCTCTAGGGGGCGATGGATATCCCTTTAGCTTCGATGAAGAATGGATCAAACTTCTAGTAAGTCCCTATATAGTGTGTTTTATAATTAGACGAAAATTGAAATCTTCAAGAAACTTATATTTGAAAAGTAATTTTTCAACTAAAAAAATGCAATATTCCACAAACAAAATCCATAGCTCATTTTAAGAATTTAACTTCTAAATTATGTTATAAGTAAATCATTATATACTTCCCCTAATAGAACCGGATTAGGCAGATTTTTATGTTCTGTACCTATTTAAAATGCTGAAGCCTCACTCTATCTGGGAGGTCATGTGGCCTTTATTTTTTTTATTTAAGCAAAACTTGAAATTTCAAAAATGTCATTTGTTCTTAGAGAGTTATTCCTTTTATTCCCAGTATACCATCACAGGTGGCCGAGGCCATTAAGGCGCAGACTCATAAGCGGGGAGGTCTGGGATTTGAATCTTGCCAGGACTGTCCTCCCTGACTGAGGTTTTTTCCAGGTTTTCCTCAGTCCTCATCATAAATGGCAAATGCCAGGGAGGTACCCTAAATTTAGGCTGGAATGCTTCCTTCCTTAAAAAAAAATCCTTTCCCAATTTATCATTTCATTTCATGTATCATCAGTGTCCACCACCTGTGGTGCCTCAGTAGTGAAAACAGACATTAAACACTATTAAAAAAAAAATTCCCAGTATAATGTTTAGGGCAATTGTGATATATTTGTAGGAGTATAAGACAGTTTCAAATTTAAGGCCTTCGTCTATAGAGTTCAAAACAGTTTATATATATGTCTAAGCAGATTGCAAATTTTTACATTCTAAATATATTTGAAATGCTGAGGCCCTACTCTATCTGTGTGGCACACCATGGTTTTTTTCCCTGGTTTACCATGTATTTTAGCTAAGCTTGAAATTTGACAAATTTGGAGGCCAAAATTCTTTATGTATTTTTGACTTCTGTGATCTTGTGTAGGTGGTTCCTAGTTTTATTCCCAGTATAAATTTTAGGACAGATGCAGCATATATGTAAGTGTGGCATGATTTTGATTTTGAGGGTTCTAGAGGGCCCCTAAAAGGCCAATTTTCGAATAGACTTTAATAAATATCTGCACAACCAGAAGGTAACTTTTTATTTTCTGTAAATATTCAGAATGCTGAGTCCCACTCTTTCTGCATGTTATAAGGTAGTTTGTTTTATTTTACTGTAAATTTAGCAAGATTTGAAATATAAAAAATAGCCATTAACTCTAATGTTGCCATTGTGAATTCAATGGTCATTTCTGAATAGAGGGTTAATAGTTTTATTGTCTGCCATTGTCTTTTGATCCCAAAAGTCTCAAAATGTCATACTTTGGTTCTTGTCATCTTAGAGAGATGCTATTTTTATTCCCTGTAAAATTGCATGCCACCTTATATATGGGCAACTTTCTTTTATTATAGTTTACTATATATTTTAGCCAGGTTAGCATTTTCAAATTGCTGGTTAGAAAATATTTTGTCGGCCTTAAATATCAATGGCTTATATTTGATTCTTGTGATCATTTCAGTTAAATGTAAGCTAGTTTTAATCCTAGTCAATTTTTAGGGCAATTGCCACATTTTTGCAGGTTTGGTACAATTTAAAATTTGATACTTCCTTCTGGAGAACCCCAAAGTGGCCAGTTTTGGGACGTAATTTGACAAAAATTATGGAAGGCAGAATTTGCAGGCCAACATTTTTTTATGTCAACTTTTGCATTCTTATGGTGAATTCTGCATAAGCATTTACCAGTTGTATTCAGAGCATAATTTTTAGGGAAATCAAATAATTTGCAGGCATATGACAGTTTTGAAAAAGTGACCGCCTTCTGGATCCCCCAAAAATGCCAATTTTTGGACCTATTTTGTTGGATAGTCTAACCATAAGCTCTTTACAAAGTTTTTTATAATAGCTACAATGCACTTGGCTGTTTTTTAATCTAACTATGGCAAATGGTATTCACATGTATTCTGTGCTAAATGCATATATCATTTTTCAAAATAATCCTGATTGGCCCTGATACAGGACCTAAGTCTATCGGGCCATTCATCAATAGCAGCTCACACCATTTCCATGGGGAAATCTGCCACTGCTAACTGCAGGTATTGCTTGAGAGATTGAATATTGGGATACCTTTTCATACACGCAATATCCTCAAGAACTGACCACAATTTGTAATCCAAGGGTTTGAAATAGGGCTGTTAAGAGGGCCAGTATTGGTGGCAATAAATCCAGAACATTTTTCTTAAGCCAAGGTTGAGTGGATCTGGCCTTATGGGCTTGTGCAGAATCTTGCTGAAAGGTCCAGTAGCCTATTCTTGAACAAAATGGTTTTCACCACAGGCTCAAGGAGGGTTGTTTTATATATTCTGACCATTGTGTTTAACCCATTTTTGGCATAAATGCAGCTTTGTAACACTATCGTAGCTCTATCCCCAACAAACACCACTAAGGCAGAATGGCCTCTCTGGATCTTTGGGATCATCTTATGAGTTCTTCAGAAGTCATGACATATACTCTGTCATTCTGGCAGATGTAACTTTCTTCAATTGTAAAATTTTCATGTAAGAAAGGATGTTTTTTGTGCCGGTTCTTAACATAATGCTGAAGTAGGCATTTGCATTTCAGCTCTCCACTGCGTAAGTATTAGAATCAAGAAATGTGCAGTACCTGGCGATAAGCCTTCAGCCAAGCTCTTGTCTGAGCAATCTGGACATTAATTTCCTGGAAATGTTCACCTCACAAGGCATCACTGGATTTCTCCTAATATGAGCCGCCGCTGCTTTCATCATTTTCCTGGTCTTCACAGAGCAAGGATGCCCCAATGTAGATGGGTGAGCAATTGAACCAGTTTATTAAAGCACTCAATGATGTGGTACACAAATATTCTGCTGATTTTCAGGTTCTTAAGAGTCTGAAAGATCTCTTGATGAATTTCTGAATCTGTATAGGACTATCACAGCAACAATGTTTCCAAAGTTTCTCCAATTCATGAATAAACCTTTAACTAGCATGTTCATTTAATTGCAGTTGAAGTCAACAATGTATAAGGTAGCGTTTAGCAGCAAGAGAGTTATCTGAACATCTGGTACAATATCTATCAAAAGTTTGTAACAGAACTTATGGCTAGACTAACTACACGACTATATGATAGATTTTTATATTCTGTACATATCCAGAAAGTTGGGCCCTGCACTATCTGCAAGGCACACTACCACCTTTAGTTTATGGTGTATCTGAATGAAGTTTGAAATTTCCAAATTGCCGTTCTTATAAGACTTGCCATTCTTTGGGGCGATGTCATATCTTGGTGTCCTGTGGTCATTTCTGCCTCTAGGGTAGTCATAGTATAATTTTTGGGAAAACCAGGCATATTTGGTGAGTATGTCCCCAACTGCAAAACAGATTTTTACGTTCTTTATATATTCAGAATGTTTTGGGCCTGCTCTAACTGTAGCCCAGACTGCCATCTTTCTTTTCTTCTTTTTTTTTTTCCTTCTCCCCCCCAAATTTTGATGATAAATCTTGAATTCTTATGGTCATTTCTGCCCTAGAGGATGCTAGTTGTATTCCCAATATTACTTTTACAGCAAGCCAGGCATATTTATAGGCATGAGACACTTTTGATAATGAGACCTCTCTTTGTAGAGCCCTAAAAAGGCAGATTTTGATTTTTTGTTTTGTATTCAGAATGCTGGGATCCTGCTCTATCTGTAGGGCACACCACTGTCTTTTGTTTTAGTTTTCTGTGTATTTTATTGAGGCTTTATATTTTAAAATTATAATTTTTGGGAGCTAAATATTATGAAGTTGAATTTTATATTCTAATGATAATTTTTGTGTAGATGGTCACATTGTACTCTCAGTGTAATCTTCAGGGTAATTCAGGTATTTTTGTGATGTGAGGCTTTTGGAAACATAGGACCTCCCTTTGGAGAGCTCTAAAAAGGGAAATTTTGGATATACTTTGGTGAATATTTCTGCATGTGTAGGCTAGATTTTCTATCTGCAGGGCTAACTGCTGTATGTTTTTTTTTTTTTTTTTTTTTACTATACTTTGTATTTCAGTAAGGTTTGAAATTAGAAAATAACCGATCTATAGACTTGCTATTTTTGGGGATTCTAAAATCATGTCAAAATTTGGATTTTTATAGTTATTTCTGCATAGAGGGCAACTAGTTGTATTCTATATTTTTTGTACCATCGATGTATATTTTTAAGTATGAAGCAGTTTTTAAAATGAGCTTTAGAAGATTCCCGGAAGGCTATTTTTGCGCTTACTTTGGTGAATATCTTCGCAGGCACAGCACAGATTTTTATTAAGAATTTAAAATGATTGACTCGATCTGGAACTGAAGATGGAGTGATTAGCTCCAGAAACTTAGTTTTCCTTTTTTAAAATAGTAGTGATATAAGTGTTACAAATTCAACTCAATCATTTTAAATTCTTAGTATTAAACATCACTGTTACAAAAGTTCACCATATTTAACTAATAGATTTTTATATTCTACACATATTTAGAATGTTGGGGCCCCATTCTATCTGCAGAGCACCCCACTTTCTTTTATTTTAGTTTACAATGTATTTTATTGAGACTTTAGATTTAAAAATTGCAACTGTTTGGGGTCTAATATTCGGCTAATTTGTTAGAAAGATAAAAAAATGCATATTCATTTCTCCGAAGTATCCAAGCTTTTATAAATGTCATTCATAAACTGAATATTTGCATTTGTGTTGATTTTTTCCTTTTGAAAGCCATGCTGCAACTTAGAAAGTAAATTAAAATTTGAAATAAAAGCCTTTTATCTTTTATATACAAGTTTTTCAAGTAGCTTTCAGAAAGAAGGTTTCAATGAAATTGGGTGTAGTTTTAGAGTTTTAAGCTCTGTTTGGTTTCTTTCCTAAATAATGGCTATATTTTGGTAGTTTAAATACATTCAGAAAAATATCCTTTGCAAATTAATCCTTGTTATTAGAAACACAGCACTTTTACTAGGTATGTTGAACATGTTTCAGTGATGTTTTTGAGTGGCCACAAAGGCGACACAGTTTTTACTTTTCATGTTATAAATATTAGGGTAAGTCATTAAATAAGCTACAAATTGATGTGGGGTACTACATGTTTGAGTGAGACACCTGAGGTTGTTGCCACTAGATGGCAGCATTAGTATGGTGGCATTTGGTGACATTTGACACAAGCCAGTGTTTACCACATCAAAACAATTGCTAGATGGCAGCACCTTTGAGTGGGTTTACAGCCATCGTGCAGTATTCCATTGTGTGCAAAAGATATGGATTCAAGGATGATAATAAATAGACAAATTTACGGTGAGAGGTGCCTGTCATGTCAAGTTGTTTACAATTATGTGCAGAAGTACTCTTAAGGACAGACATATATAAAAGATGGACAGCTCGACAGGTGACCAACAGAAATGCCACACAAGCAAATTTGCAACGAGTTGAAGACTTAATCCAAGCAACAGATGGGAACTATGGACTATAACTATAATCAATAACTGCTTATATTGCTTGTTCACATGGCATGACCCACCTCATAATGTAAATAGGCTTCAACATAGACTGCATATGTACTGCACATGCTGACCACACAAACATAATATACAACCCAGAATTGTCAGGTGATGAGTCTGGGGTTCACTGTTATTAGTCTGAGACAAAACGTGCGTCAATGCAGTGGAAACATCCTGTGTCACCTACCAAAAAAAGTTAAAAGTAATACCATCCTTTGGGAAAGTGATTTCACAGTCTTCTGGGATCATAAAGGCATACTCCTCAGTGCATTCCAGCATCAAGGACAAACTGTAAATGCCAACTACTACTGTAACATCCTCTGGAAACTTCGTAAGCACGTACAACAGCAGCAACCAGGACTCTTTACCAAAGGTATGTTGCTCTTGCATGACATCATGCATCCTTAGGACAAATGAGATGCTGCGATATTTCAAATGAAGAGTTCTCAAGCAACTTCTGCTTGCACTCTTAAACATCATCTTTCAGGTGAACATTTTACTAACGAAGTTGTAGAGAGGAAGGTCAACACCTGATTCTGACAATAGCATAAGGAATTTTAATGCTGCTTGATTTCAGGGGCTTGTGAAATGGGATAACTGCCTGACTGTGCAGGGAGATTATGTTGAGAAATAAAAAGCATTTTTCAAATCAATACTCCTATTTGTTATTAAAATTGTATATCCATTTGCAACTTATTTAATGTCTTACTTATATATTCATCTCTTCAACGTTTGGATCTCATTTTAATTATACCACATAGCATTAGATTCATTTGCAGATGTAGCAGTTAATTATCATTATGTTTATTTGGCATTTCTAATTATTTTATTAAATATTTTTTGTGATTAGGTAAGTATGCCACTGATGACTCTAGCAATAAACTTTGCCTTGTAATTAATTGATATCATTGTATGATTCAGTATGGTATGGTTTGTATGGTTCAGTTGACTCAGTTCACTCTTAAAGCTTCACTTACTTTTCATAAATGTATGGAACCAGTTTCGAAAACATTTAGTTCCCATCTTCAGCCAAGCTAAAGTTTAACTCATTGTCTTGTAAGTTTATTTAAAAACTTAACTTCTCACTAGATATGTGAGGGATGTTCTGAAAGGATTTACATGAGTAGTTTTTTGTATTTTATTTATTATGCAACATGGAATCTTTCCTATAACTCCCCACCATCATTGCACTGTTACCATTATTCTGGTAACTTCATTGTGGTGTTGCAAAAAGCTTTGTTTGGGAATACTGTGCCACAACTCATGCACAGCTGCCTAAATTTCCTTATTACCAAGCTTTTTACCTTGCAATCAGTTCTTCATGTTTTTAAATAAGGCCTATTCAAACAGCGTGAGATCTAGTGTATATGATGGGTGAGAAACAAAAGTAAACTCCACCCATATCTACTTTGTGGTCATTATGCTGATGGTGTGGGGCTGCACATTGTCATTTTGGAGGAACACTCCTGTTGATCAATTTCCTTTTCACCATTGCTGAATCCTACATCTAAACCATACTGTCATGCAGTACACCTCACTGTTGACAGACATTCCTTGAGGAAGTACGCCTAAAGTTTCCGAAAAGATGTTTGCTTGCTTGCTTGCCTGCAGAAATTTCTTGGCCTGGGGACTCCCTGGATGTTTGCATTGCACAGACTGGACTATGTGGTAGTGATGACTCATCACCAGTTTCTAGATTGTCATTATGGATTTCCAGTAGCTAATGACAGACTTCAACCCTTTTGTCCTCCTGTGCCTTTGTCAAGTCCCATGAAACATAATGTGTGTACACATTTTTCATATGCAATCATTGTGAATAATGGTGTGACATTTCAGTTCATCCCCTTTCAAACATAATAAATTCAGAAGTAAACCTTAAATGTTCTTGGGAGACCAGGGCTCTTTTCCACAAAGTGTGGTCTAATACATTAAAAGTGTATAGACTTGTAACTTGTAGTTATTAGTAAAATTCTGTTCCACAAAGGTTTCTGCTACTCTTATACTTTACAAATTCATATTTACAAATGTATAAGTGTTATTTCTTTCCACAGAATATTAATGTTCCCCAGGAACTGTAATTTGTATAATTAATCTTTTTAATGATTTTGGGAATCATTTGACCCAAATGTGCTAAGTATTAGCAAAAGTAATGGTAATGATGAGAAGGGATATGTACACCCTTGTACAAATTAATATAAACAAAGATATTCTATTTTTTTTAATTTTTTTAACATTTCACCAAATTTTAATGTTATTTTTTACTAAAATAGTGTTTTTAACCTTTAATTTGCCCACCCTTAGCCTTAATTACCATTTTCACTCATTTGGACATAGAGTCGATGAATTGCTTCCATATTTTACTTATTTCTACGCTATGAAACCACATTTTTATCATAGGACAAATCATGTTATCTTTGGTAATGCAGTTCATTTTCCTCATCAGTTTCTTCACTATCATCCAAAGATATACAGGGTTAAGATCCAGTGAATTTATAGGCCAGTCCAAAAACTGAAGACCATTTTTCACCATGAAGTTTGAACATTCCTTGATGCATGACATGGGGCAAATATTTGTCGTAAAATCGCCTATTCAATGTTCACTTCCTCTGTCAACTTCTTTGGTTGTGGGGCTGCTCTTTTCTCTAAATGTATTTGTTGCTGTTGATCATTCCATCAATAGGAATCAAACATTTAGTCAGTGTTTGTCAATGCAAAACAGCCCCAAAACATCTTTTGTGGACGTTTTTCATTTTTGGCCACATCATCCTTTCCTTTGAGATGAAATTGACCCAATCCCATTTTTTCTTCTAATTATATTATTAACAGCATCCAACTTACATTACATTCAGGTGCTATCTACCTCTGAGTCATATTACTAAATTGATGAAAGATTATTACCGTACTTCTCTTGTTAGGTGTGATATTCATTATGAGCTAATAAAATGTTAAAACAGCTAGAATACAACCAAATTGCTTAACTTGTGGCACAATCAATAAAAGCAATAAATTCAATAACTATCTCAACAATGGGTATCAATAATGCAGTGTAGAATTTGAGGGAAACAGTTATTAACACTGCATAACTTAAAAAACTAAGTATTTGTGACACTGATAGGTTAAGTACAATATGGGTGATATTGACAGTTCCTTTTTCAAATGCATATTTCACACCAGCATCTTAGTGGATTTTTAAGGTTTTGGTAAATGCCATGAAAATAATTTCTTTTCATTCTTCATTCTCTTTTAATGATTAATGTAAGCAAAGAATGGACTAATAAAATAAATGACTGAGAGGAATGTGAAAGCTTATTTCTTTTGCCACTTCTCCCAACTTTTATGGGACCATCAGCTCAAAGTGGATTATTACACTTGAATATTGATAAATTCATCATAAAGTATTTAAATTGTCATTATATTTGAAAAAAAAAAATAAAAAATCCATTTAGCAGGAATATGGTAATCTCTGTATGTTAAAAAATCCCTAAGGAATGGACATAACCTAGTTCAAGGTGTGGGGATGTATGGCATGCAGCTGTTCCTCCATCTTGCTCTTATATGATGTCACTTGTAACATTTAACTAATACTTTACAAGTGTTGCACTTCTTTCGTGGAACAAAAAGTTAAGAGGACCATATTTTACAAGAACTTGTACTAATACACTTGTATGTGTTAAACCATACTTTTACGGAACAGGGCCCAGTACGACATTCTTGTGCGCTGATTCCCTGCTACTGGCTAACCCATTGACACAGTTATAAACAATCTTATGTGGAGCAGAAACTTTTTGACGACATACTGCTATTAAATCTATGAATTTCTAAGTTGTTGTGTGTGTGATTTTCTTTCTTTCTTCCCCCCCCCTCCCCTCTCCCACGAAATTTATGTCACCTTCCATCTTTGTTTATTATCAAGTAGAGAAAGACTAAGATTTGTGTCCTTTGCTACATACTCTTACAACCACCACCATCTAGCGCCTGATGACTTACTGGTATCATTTCATCACCCTAAGAATTGATGTGCCCATAAATTTTGTCATATTCCTAAAACACCACTATTGTAAATCATATCCAAACATCCCTTGTACTAATTCCTGTAGATATCCAGTTGGAACTTTGCTTCCTGTTTATTTATCCTTTATAGTGGTAGAGCAATGTTTACAAATAGTTAAAGCTATTTTCAAATTCAGTAAAGGTAGCATCAAATTACTTTGGAGCATAGACCATTTCTTGGTTTTCTTTTCAAAATGCAGTTTTAGTGTTAATTTGAGGTGATTTGCTACAGTGAATTTCTGGCCATAATGGTCTGTTAACACAGTATAAAAATTTGCCAATTTTATAGTTATGTGGAATTTGTATTTATTATTATTTCAGAGATATTGGATAGCCTTGGAGTGTTATGCTTTCATACATAAGTTAGGATCTGTTTATTTAATTGTTCTATCATTAAGTTTGTGTTAAGATCAACAAGATCAATTAAGACAATAAGTAGTACAAGGGGTCAATCTGTGGGTCAAGCTTTTGGAATGACCCACAGATTGCAGCAGCAGTTCCAAAATGTTTTGTTTGGAAAACCCATCTTTTTCCATAGAAACATTTGTGCAATAATACATAGATTGGTCAAGAATCATAGTAACTAGCTGTTTGTTGCAGTGCAGACGTGTGTATGTGGGGGGAAAAATGGCAAACACCAAATATTGTGTGGTTATTAAGTACTTGGTAAAAAAGGGCATGAATGCAACAGATATTCATGCAGATATAACAAACTCAAGACTCTGTCATATTCCCTATACTTTCATCTGTTCTCTAAAATGAGAAAATTTCTTGGTGGAAAGAAATGTTCATCCAATAAAGAATTTAAATTATGTATTGAGGGATATTTAGCAGGTGTATTTATTCCTCCAGTAATTCGACTTTGTTGATGAGATAAGGACTGTGGAATATTGCTGGACAAAGTGCAATAGTATTAAGAGAGCCTATAGAAAAATAAGAATAATTTCAGCAATATGCTGTCAAAAAATTATTTAATTTAGAGAACTTTTCAAATGATCCTTATGACAATATAAATAATAATAATTATAAAACTATTGTTATTAAATTATAAACTTATTATTACCATAGTCATAGTTGGCTGAAAACTCTTCATAGCTTTAGCACTACTGGCTGTTTTGGTGTTCCTTCTTTCTGCTTTTTCCTACTATTTTCCCACAATTTTGTTTTTCCTTTCCCCCCCCCCTTTCCCCCCCCCCGTTCTGTGTTCCTTTTTATGTACTTTTTTCCCTCCCCTTTACTGTATTACACTCTTCTGTTCTTATCATATTTTCCTCATTGATTTCTCACCTTTTTATTCTGTTTTGTCCTTGGCTCGTTTCCTATTCTGAGCTGAATTCTGCTATTTCTTCCATCTGTCATTTATTCAGTTTTCTACTATTTTTTGTACTGTTCTGTTTCTCTTTACTGTTTCCTTACCCTCATGCTGTTGCATTTTTATTACATTTTTTCCTCTTATCTCCAGTTATACATTCCTTGTGTTTTGTTTAACTATGCACTTTTTCACACTGATTTTCATTTTCTCTGTTAATGTGAATTAAATTTAATTATTATTTGGAAATCCACCAAATCTCTATTCCTATGCTCACATTATTTATTAAGTTCTGTATGATAAAGTGATAAACACAGTTAAGTTCAGGGGGGCAAAAATTGGTTTTTGAGAGACGCTGCTCAAAACACATGTTATGTAATTCCAAGCGACATGATTTTATTGAAACCTCAAACCTACATAAATTTTGATCCTTTATCAGTCAAAATTGATAAGTTTGAAATTATATGTAATAAATTTACTGGGTAGTATAATGTATTGAGTTACCCTTGGGAATTTTGACAATTCAGCATATTGAATATTTAGGTTCGCATTTGTGAAATTTGTAAAATGTATTTTTTTCGGCAACTAAATGTTAATAGTAATTAGAACTAGAAAGCTGTTTTCATTCAAGTTCATGTGTTGTGGTTTGTAATTTGCAGGTGGTTACACCAGAGGGTACATCAAGATGCATTAGAAAATACATACAAGAATGACCATCGTGAAAGCCTTTAAGGTGACCCAACAGCAAGACCAAAAAAGTGCACACCATGAGCAAGATATGAGTGAACAAAATAAAACTATAGTAAAATGTGGATTGTTTATATATAATGTGAACATTTATAATGGATGAAGGTTAAAAAAGATGTGTATTAACAGATAAAGGAAACAACTAAAAGTGAAATCTGTGTAAAAGATTGTAAATTCAATTTGTCTAGAAAAAGGAAATAAATGTCACAAGATGCTGTTTTTTATGTTTGTGTTTTTATCTTTACCTTTTTTATTCTTATGAAAACAATAAGCAAAATTGCCTAGGAAAAGGGGCCAAGTTAGGCTAATTTCCTAGAAAAATTAGTATAAGAGGCAAAGATAGGCTTAATTTCCTGGGAAAATTGAAAATGAGGCAAAGATAGACTAATTTCCCTGGGAAGATTGAAATTTAGGCAAAGTTAGGCTAAGTTTCCTGGGAAAATGAAAAATTTAGGCTAATATAGGCAAAGATAGGCTAAATTGGAAATTTAGGCAAAGATAGGCTAAGTTTCCTGGGGAAATGGAAAATTTAGGCTAATATAGGCAAAGATAGGCTAAATTGGAAATTTAGGCAAAGATAGGCTAAGTTTTCTGGGGAAATGGAAAATTTAGGCTAATATAGGCAAAGATAGGCTAAGTTTCCTGGGAAAATGAAAAATTTAGGCTAATATAGGCAAAGATAGGCTAATTTTTTCCCTTAGCCTATCTTTGCCTAAATTTTCATTTTCTCAGGAAATTTAGCCTATCTTTGCCTAATTAGCCTATCTTTGCCTAATTAGCCTATCTTTGCCTGATTAGCCTATATTTGCCTAAACTTGGGGAAAAAGGCAAAGATAGGCTAAGTTTCCTGGGGAAATGAAAAATTTAGGTTAATATAGGCAAAGATAGGCTAATTTTTTCCCTTAGCCTATCTTTGCCTAAATTTTCATTTTCTCAGGAAATTTAGCCTATCTTTGCCTAATTAGCCTATCTTTGCCTGATTAGCCTATATTTGCCTAAACTTGGGGAAAAAGGCAAAGATAGGCTAAGTTTCCTGGGGAAATGAAAAATTTAGGCTAATATAGGCAAAGATAGGCTAAATTGGAAATTTAGGCAAAGATAGGCTAAGTTTCCTGGGAAAATGAAAAATTTAGGCTAATATAGGCAAAGATAGGCTAATTTTTTCCCTTAGCCTATCTTTGCCTAAATTTCCAATTTAGCCTATCTTTGCCTATATTAGCCTAAATTTTTCATTTCCCCAGAAAACTTAGCCTATCTTTGCCTAAATTTCCAATTTAGCCTATCTTTGCCTATATTAGCCTAAATTTTTCATTTCCCCAGGAAACTTAGCCTATCTTTGCCTTTTTCCCCAAGTTTAGGCAAATATAGGCTAATTAGGCAAAGATAGGCTAAATTTCCTGAGAAAATGAAAATTTAGGCAAAGATAGGCTAAGGGAAAAAATTAGCCTATCTTTGCCTATATTAGCCTAAATTTTTCATTTTCCCAGGAAACTTAGCCTATCTTTGCCTATATTAGCCTAAATTTTTCATTTCCCCAGAAAACTTAGCCTATCTTTGCCTCAATTTCTGAAATTTAGCCTATCTTTGCCTAAATTTTCATTTTCCCAGAAAAATTAGCCTATCTTTGCCTAAATTCAATGGGAATACTGAAATTTAGCCTATCTTTGCCTAAATTTTCTTTTTCTCAGGAAATTTAGCCTATCTTTGCCTCATTTTCCATTTTCCTTGAAAATTTAGCCTATCCTCTATTTCAATTTTCCCAGGGAAATTAGCCTATCTTTGCCTCATTTTCCATTTTCCTTGAAAATTTAGCCTATCCTCATTTTCAATTTTCCCAGGGAAATTAGCCTATCTTTGCCTTTTTTCTATTTTCCTAGAAAATTTAACCTAAAGTTTAGCAAAAAAAAATTTTTTTTATTTAATCTTTAGTTCTGGAGCCTTATTTGGAAATCTTCGGAAGAGGTAATGTCTTTTGGGAGTAGAATTAAAAAATAATATTAATATTTACAAATATTTATTTTTGGATTATTAAAACTGGTGAGCAGAATGATACATATTTTAGTATAAATAAAAAAATTTAAAACCATTTTCTTTTAACACAAGCTATAAAGTTCTGAAAGCTGTATCATAAGTCCATAAGTCCATTGAAAACCCATTGATCTTGGAAGCACATACTCTACACATTGCACAAGGTAAATGTGTTGGGGGTTTAATGTGTGGAGAGTTGTCCACAAACCACTGCAGTGTCTTTCTGGTGATCTGCAGATTATGACTGGGGATTGGTAGCATTCAGCCAGGTACATCTGCAACAAGAAAATAATTACAAAACAACAGCATAAATAGATGAAACATTCAAATGTTACAAAATGTCACTTTATTTCAAGCAATTTGTGCTCTTCTTCAAAAGCACAAGACAAGGAAATATGGTAAAAATAAATAAGTCTCAAAGAGAATGTAATGCATGCAAAAACTGAGGTGCATTCAAAACAGAACCTTCAATTTCAAATTTGTGAAGTATATTGTAAGCAGCCTTATGTGATGGTGGATCCTTGAAATGTTCCATCTATTCCGTCAGTATAGAACTTAAACTTCATTGGTAACGAATCTTTACAGAAAATTTCTTTCCTCTTTAGTTAAATTTTCAACTGTTACTGCCTATTCATTTCCTATTTCCAGTTCTTCCAGCTAAAAGTATTACCATAAGAAACATACGTATAGTACAGTTAAAAACAAAGGAAAATGAACTCAATATGAGCCTGTGTCAAGGATTAATCCAAGGAAGATCACAAGATGATAGGTGGTAAAATTTCCAGAATGCATCAGCAGAAGTCAAAGTGTACATTCCATGCTGACACATCATTTGTTGGAAGATGATCCAAACAGGCAGCCACAATTTTGTGAGATTATGCTCGATCAGTATTATGCGATCCCAATTTCTTTCAAAACATTGTGTAGTCAAATAAGGCCACCTTTTAAACCAACAGTACTTATTGTTACTTGGAAAACCATTATATTATTATTTTGATTTAGCAAGCAGCATAAATGTGTGGGGTGCCAGTATGTGGTGCCTCAGTAGTAAAAATGGGCATTAAACTACTAAAAAAAAAAAAAAGTGCTTGGTTCCACATCAAGAGATTACACAAGGAATCATCATGCATTTGGACAAATTTGATCAACTCTACTTCCAGCATGATGGAGTTCCTGCACATTATGTTAGTTGTTTCAATGTATGTTGATAATATTTTCAATAAGAGAGTGCTAGGACATCATGCAGCAATAGAATTTCCACCATGATCCCCTGATCTTACTCCAATGCATTTCTTCCTTTGGCACATGGTACCTAATGCAGTGTATGCAAGAAAACCAAACTGTTGAAGAGATGATTGTTTACATCTGCCACAATCTGGACAACAACATTCAGCTGTGTTTGCATGTCAGAATATAACCGGTAGACTTCAACAGTGCATAAATGCAGAAGGGAAACAGCTGAACATAAAAAGAAGTTAAATCTGCTAACTGAAATTCACTGAGTGCACAGTTACTTTTGGGCCACTTTGTATCTCTCTTGCTTAAGTTTACTCTCATTGCTTGTTTAATCTGTTTCCATGCATTATGCTACCTTCAAAATTCAATAGTTACTTTTTCCAGCTTCACTTGCCTTCTGACTTTGAAGAAGCACACAAGTTGCTTAAAAATTGCAATATTTGTGTTACAATCTGTTTTATTAATTTTTGCTTCTCTATTTCTTTTTATATATATGCATACACATACATAATAAGAAATATATACAACTAAAATAACAAGAATTAGAAATAGATAAAACACTTAAAATATTCATAGAACTATCGCCATATCTCAAACAACTTGTGGTCTTCAAAGGCAGAAATCAAGTGAAGGTGGTAAAAATTAATATTGAAGAATCTCCAAGGTAATGAAATGCATGGAAACAGATTAAACAAGCAATAAGAGGAAGAGACAGAGAGAAAAATATATATTAATATATAAGAATTAAACATTTTATGCAAAAATATAGCTGCCATCTCTTGAATAAACTTAAGTATCCTCGAAATCCTTCAGTGAGATACGGTATGTTGGGGATACTTGGTTTAAACAGAATGCCTTTGATTGTTCATAGAGAGCGAAACAACAGTATTGTTAAACCGATATAAAATTCTTTACAAAGCTTACAAGATAACATGTATACACAAATTTAGAATCTGGAATTCTCTGGATAATTTGAGTCTGTGGAACAAATGACATGGCATAATTAGAGTAAAGGTTTTACTTAGGTTGTGGCAAGGATATGAGCCTCCAACACGCTGAGGTAATTTGTTACAGTTACTTTATTTTTCATGTTTAATATATATATTTCGAAAGAAATAGAGAGCAATATATATATTTTCTTTAGGAAAATAATTGCTGTTTCAGTTTTTTCTATCTGCATATTTAATTAGCACACACAAACAGCATAACATAACCTGAAATAATTATGATAGTCAACAAAGGATCGCACAATTTATTTTAGAATCATTATTATTTAGTGGAACATGTTTTGGTGTTTTTAAGATTTTCTATTATTGAAAAAGGTAAACTTGGAATTTTTAAGATTATTTGGTTTAAATTATTCAAAGAAATTTGATTCAGCATATAATCTTGTATTATAGGCATAATCTGTGCAATTAGAAAATTATGCACTGGCTTTAAGGGTACTGGGAAGTCCTATGTAACCAGTGTTAAAATTGTGACCTTCTGATGCACTCATCTCCTGCTAGAGATAAGCTGATGAAATTTTTACTGCTGTTAGCTACAACTTTTATTTAGCCATTAAAGCAATTTGAAAGTATTTCATTCACATTCAATTTTTTTATATGATTTTGATTTAAACGATAAATTTTGTTACTAAATTTTCATCACATTTGTACTTTTTGTGACTAAACTATAAACCACAGACATACCCAAACCTTTAAATAGTTGGTTAGTAGTATACTTTAAGTTGTGGCAATATATGTTGAACATCTTAATTTTTTAGATGAGAGCACCAAAAGTTTAAAAATGTAAAACTTTGAGTTTAAAGTTTAAAAACTGGGTGCGCACTCCTCATGGTGCCCCGGGTAATGCTAAGTGGATTACAGCCATGACAAGCTTCCCAAGATGTAAGAGCTCTAATACACAACAGCTAAACTGGAACACTGGTGGCTTAACACATGTTAATTGAAATATTTATGTAAATATAATGTAGATATCTTTTTAATTCATCAAGGTAATACTGAATGATAACACGAACTTAAATAACTTAAAAACAACATATATTGTTTACATAAACATCAACAAATGGCAAGTGGCTTACTAGTACAAGCCAGAAAACTCTTATAAGTAATCATCTACACTTAAAACCATAAATGTCACAGCTGAAATCACTGTCAAAATATGGTTACAGAATGCAAAATATACAATTTTTTGTATATACCGTCCTCCAAATATCTACTAAATCTTTATTTATGTAGAAGTTAAATAAAATACCGTAATAATAGGAAAACTGAATGGACATTCACAACAGTAGGGATGCAATTCCTCCTATGCAGAAGGAAAAATGAATGAAGAATTTTTGGAACCAATGCAGTCAATTGAATATACAAAAACAATGATCCTCAAAACTTGTATTCACTAAACTGGAGGCTGAACAAATCCAGAAATGGTGATTGGTTCTTCAGATATTGCAAACCACACCACTAGAAGAGTATTGGAAAGACATAAGTAGTGGCCATAGTCATCATAACTGAAATTATCCAACCACATATGAGTCATATAAAAGCTAGCCAAATGAAGGGATGGAACTTCCAAAAAGCAAACTGGATAACTTTTTGAAACTCACTGATGAAAAATTTGAAAATGACAAGAAAAGTGTGCTGAAACTAAAAAACGAAATTAACAAAAAAACTGATTAATGCTGTGAAAATAACAATAGTCAGAGGAAAGGATATTCAGTACAACAAAAGATTCTAACTTAGTGTGAGATTGGTAAAAGAAAACACAAAGAAATAAAAATTACTAAGAAGGCATCATTTAATAAATTCCTTAATTCCCTTGACTATAACACCAAACTACCAAATATATTCATTTATTATTATTATTATTATTATTATTATTATTATTGTTGTTGTTGTTGTTGTTTCTGCTATCATCACCATAATCAACAACAAAGTCGTCATTCATGGTAAATACATAGCCAACAGATTTGTCACTAATTACAAACTTGCACATAAATTCAATATAGACAATGGGAAAATAAACAAAATATTAAAAAGGAATAAGCCTGAGATAATTATGACAACTTTACAATCAAAAATATTATCTCTGAAAAACAAAAAGGGCCCTGGACCAGATAAAATTCATAGTGAATACATCAAGAATTTAGGATGCAGAGCCCTGAATACTGAATTTATTCAACAAGATCTGGAACAGCAAAGATAACATTTCTGATATATGGGAAAAAAAGCCATAATCATTCCAATTAAGAAGAAAGACAAATCAGCAGGGGAGCTGGACAGTTATAGACCTATATCCTTAACCTCAGTACTTGCTAAAACAGTAGAGAATTAGGACAAGATTAACCTGTTATCGGAAATTTTAAAATCTCCTTTCAGACCATCAAGCAGGTCTCAGAAAGCAATATTCAACAATAAATCAAGTTTTACCTTTAACACAAAATATTAAAAAGGCCTTCAATAAAAAAGAAACACAGCTTACTCTCTTCGCTGACTTGCTTTCGACAAAGTATGGAGAGAGGAGCTTATTTATAAGGTAAATAATATTGGGATAAGAGGACACATATTAGAATGGTTTATGGATCTATTATCCAAAGGTACATAGCTGTAAAATGGATAATGTCCTCTCTAAATGGCATACGACTAAAGTAGACCTTCCACAAGATGTTGCTTACAGTTTAATTCTTTTTAATATTTTCATTTTCATTGACTTTCCAAAGGCAAATATAGGATTGTTTACAGGTCATATTGCCATATGGATTAGCCATAAAATAAGCAGAATAAAGAACATTACAAAAACTAAAAACTGAAATGCAGAAAATTATGAATAACATGGAAACATGGGCATCCAACAACAATATGGAAATAAACACTAAAAAGACAGTTTTCCAGCTTTTCAGCCTTCAACAGACTATAAATGATTTGCAACTTAAAATTAATAACAAACTATTACAAGAGAAAGAACACACTAAATATCTTGGAATAACACTTGACATATAGCTTGCCTTCTCTGAACAGATCAAACGTAACTAAGAAAGTGAATAAGAATATAACATATTAAGAAGATTAGTAGGTGTCAAATGGGGGGATCCATAGGCCCCCTTAATGACATATACAAAAACTACATAAAGCCCAATTTGCTCTATGGAAGTGCCATAATATTCACAATAAACAACCAACTTAAAACTAAATTGGATATAATACAATTTAGGACATTAAGAATAATAACTCAGCTATAAAAGCAATATCAATTGCTACTGCAGAACATAACTAACAACCTGACTATTACAACAGAGCTAGATTTTAAAATGGCAATACTGAACCAGAAATTAAATAGTAATAAATACAGAAATAAATGGTTTCATAATCCTGACAGCACACAACGATTAAAAACACAACAGACTTTCAAAAATTACCTACTGAAAGAAGATTTAAACAAAATTTTAAAAATAGCACTAAACCAACCTTTATACCAACTGATCCTTTACAATATATAGATATCAGCATGAAGCTAATCTGGATACAAAAAGAACCACCTACCTGAAGTATTAAGATTAACAGCACTTAGTACACTAAACAACTGTTATCCACCTGATACATGGTATAGAGAATATACAAATGGATCTCTTAAAAATGGAGAAGCAAGTTTTGGAATATACTGTGAAGAACTCTCTCAATATACATCTTTGGTAAAGTATGCTCACAATTTTGATGACGAAATAATAGCCATTAGAGCAGTATCTAACAATTTTGATCACGAAATAATAGCCATTTGAGCAGCTTTAGAAAAATCTAATTTATAGATTTGAAATAAATAAAAGAACGGTTATCTTCAGTGACTAAAGAGCACTACAATGTTTAATGAATTACAGTTACCATCTACACACACCATAAATGAAATAAGAAAACTATGTCATAGAATCTAGATCAGAAATAGTTTTACAGTGGATCCCGAACCATGCGGGATTAAAGGGGAAGGAGATTGCTGACCCTTAAAGGATTCACCATAAAATTAAAACCAATTTTTTAACCAGAGATTCCTTCTAAATTGAAACGCATAAAAAAATGAATTGTCTTACTGTTTATAAGGTGGTTACCGTGGAAGTTACCCTTTCCAAACTTCTTGTCTCTAACCATTTTCTTGCTTGTATCACGGAAATATTGCCTCGAGCTAGACAATCTAATTTAGTAAACATAAAAACAAGTTGAAGCCCACACGTAGCAGGAAGACCAACATGAAGATCAAAATTTCCTCTTTACAGTGGTGTGCGTTACAAACTCTACATTTCCAAGTTAAGGAGTCACAGATCTTATACACTGCGGAAATGAAAGGGAACGTAATTTTAAAGTACGTTGACATTTAGGTAAAGTCTAATTAAAGGCTCTTGCATATCGATTTTAGCAATAAACATTTAGGATATCAATTTTAACGTTAATATAGTACAAAAAATAAAAGTTTTAAATTTAAAAAACGTTCACTTCTCAGTTCACAGGTGCGGGAGTGCCAATAATCACCTAACCACCAACCCGGTGTCAACTTTAGCGTCAATAGTACATATTTCAGAATCTTTATATTCAGCAATGATTATTATTAATTTTGATGACATACACATGCCTGGTAACTTATTAAAAATTTAGCAATAAATGCTCTTGTATTTATTTGTATTCGATTATTACATCTCTTTATGTATATTGTCATCTGAAGGAGAACATAGATATAAAACACAATTTCATGACACAAGTACTCAGAACTTGATCCCACGAAATATCCAAGCTGTGCCGTAAGTCACCGTACCCCTACTTACCTAATCATCCACTGCCAACGGATCTGCGTAAGCTTCATCGTTGTCTAGGCAGAGATGGATGAGTCTCAAAGTCCTTTGAGACAATTTTAAGCAACATCTGCGGTGAATGATTGTGACGGCGGTTCTCGCAGCATTCCCCCCCCCCATTTGTTTCAGAGCGAATTGCAGCCAATTTCTCTTTTATGTGTCCCCATATGCTATTTGTTCGGTGCCGTTAAATCTGGATTTCGGGAAGGTGATAGTGAAATGCACGGTCAATTCACCTTCTTGGAAACTTATCATTTAGAAAATCACGAACTTGAAAAGCGAAATGGGCCTGCCACCATCCTGTTGCAACCATAGCTGACAGATTAATTAGTTGGGGTACTGACCAGTCTTGAAGAATCTGCAGATAGATTCTTTCATTAATAGGCCCGTCAAAAATTATGATTCAACCACATAATTTGCAGCAACACCTGCCCGAGACGTAACATTCCAATGTAAAATGTGGAGTTTCATCCCCCCCCCCCCAAAAAAAATTCCGATTGCGATTCCTGCGTTAAATCGAACACTCAGCACAATAGAGGGCAAGCTGAACGGTAGAAACTCCAGAAGCGATAAAGCACATTCTTTGCCAGGTTTGTTCATATCAGCACACTTCGTTCTTGACCAAACGGGAGCAAAATGGTCTCACTGTAATCTCCTTTTCATATGACACAATATTGTTGAGTTCGGTTACCCGTTTGCGTGTCGATTTATGATGTGACCGATTGATTCTGCAGCTCCTGCACATTCAGTACATCTGGTAACTGGTCAATCTCCGCTGCCAGAACGTAACGGTCGTTTCTCCCAAGCTAACAGTGTAGTTTGTAGTTTTTCTTGAAGGTGGAGGTGGCTTCCCAAATTTCTGTCTGATTGCGTCATAAGTTGATGCAATGTCTGCCCAACCCTCGCAACTACGAATAACTACTTGTTTTGCAATCTTATCCAACTTCCACTATTATGATGTTCAACTAATTGTTACTAGTGCCTCAGTTTCTATTGCTGCCAACATTGTTGCTAAAATACTCTAATTTATCATAATAGATAATCCAAGTTATAATTGATATAGATAAATTACATAAACATGACATATTGCGATGGGGAAAAAAGGGCGGTACTGTGACTTATGGTGCACTCTGAACTTATACTATGATGTGTCAATCACAACTCTCTTCACCATATTGATAGACGCTCAAGATGGCGTACTTAATTCATATACAGCAAATATAAGCATATTAAGCACCTTTAATATTGGACTGCCTTTATAAATGACATGTGCTGTAATAGATGACTATAAGCCCAATACTGGTGCAAACTACTGTACAAAAAGTGCTTTTTTAAATGCTCTTTTCAATATTTCCTGCGGTTAGGTTTGATTGAGTTCAGCATAAGCCTTACTTACTTCCTGTAGTTGCTTATGTGAAATTTCCTATTTGCAATATGAACTCATGAGTGTAATTACTCTGAAACATCTTAGCACTATCAAGCATGGGAATTTGCAGTCTGGTTCTCAGCTACTGGTTATTTTGGTCTGTATTAATTTTTTTCACAAGAAAATTGAATACTGATTCGAGTGCAGCTTCTTTTATTCTGAATTCAATTGTAATTGTGTAATTAGAACTTTTCCAAAAAGCATAGTTTTTGTGACAATCATTTTTGCATAATATATTTTTGTTTATTACATTCTCTTATTTTTGTAAATTACAGAAGTGACAATTTATACTGACTAAGATTGCAACACTGCAGACCGATTCGCGTTGAAATTTGCTTTATCTCTGTGAAGGTTTATTCATATTAAAACATATTCTAACACGCCGCTATAGTAAGCAGAAACTAGATAGCCATTAGTCAGTACTGAAATTATAGTAAGCCCGCAACACATGTGTTTTCTGCTGTATTGTTTTTATTGTTTGACAAACGCTTCAATATACCAAGAAAGGTTTTTAATAATACAAACAATTTCTGCCTCACGTGTGGTGAACTAACTTAGAGGTAATATTTCACACCTCTTGTGAAAAACTATTATGATCTTTATTTTGCTGGTGATTTTGATAAGGACTGAGCCCCAAATATACGCTGTGTATCTTGTGTTGGGCTTCTCGCTGAATGTAAAAATTATACATATCATATGTCACTTGCAGTTCCTTGATTTGGAGGGAACAGAAGGATCAATCAACTTATTTCTGTTTCTGCTTTACTGGCGTTAAAGGAATCACATTCAAAACAAAATATACAGTTAATTATGCCAATGTTGCTTCTGCAACGAAAGCTATGCCACATGGTGAAGAGTACTCTGTACCAAAGTGTGCAGATTTCGTGATCTTAGCGACAACTCCGATTCAATTCATACTGAAGACCAAAGAGAGAGACGTGATCCTACACTTCAAGCAATTTGTTCATCAAAACTTCACATTTTAACTCAAGAAGATCTTAAACGGGGTTTAAATTTGTGTAAAAAGTTATCTAAAGCTGTGTATAAAGTTCCAAGCTCAAAGGATGGAATCTACTCCAAAAAGATACAAGGACATGTTTTGTTAAAATTTTTGTTCAGTAATGGAGGCTCTTGGACATCAAAAACCAACCAGTTGAGTGGTGATTGTTCATAGACTCATCAAAAGTTAGTTTGAAGGCTGTACTTCTGCATAACAGCAATGAATTACCATCAATACCTGTAGCACATGCCAATGATATGAAAGAGACATAGGAAAATATAAAATTACTGTTCAGAAATACAGTATACTAAACTAGAATATCTCCGAAGATTTACTGGTCATAGTTTTATTGCTAGTTTTGCAACTTGAACACACTAAATTCTCTTTCTTGTATGAATGAGACAGCAGGGATAGGAAGTCTCATTATATTAAGAAAAAATGGCCTAACGTGAATCCCTAAACAGTGTATTTACCTCCCCTACATATAAAACTGGGGGTTATATAACTGGGGAATTTTGTAAAAGTAATAGATAAAAGTTCTCCTGAATTTACTTATCTGAAATCTAAATTTGCCAAAATTGAAGGAAGAAATTTTTATAAGACCACAAATCAGATCACTAAAGAATGATAAATGTTTTGAGGAACTATTACAACCATAATAAAAAATAGCGTAGAAAACGTTCAAAAATATCTGTTGTGGTTTTGTTTGCAGTAATAAAGAAGAAAAATATAGTGAAATAGTGAGCGATCTTGTTAATTTGATGCAACATATCTTTAAAAAAGCTTGGCCTCCCACCTAGACTTCTTCCCAGAAAATCTTGGGACTGCCTCTGATGAGCATGGTTTTCATCAGCCGATTTCTACTATGTAAAAGAGGTATCAATGCAAATGGAGTCCTAGTAAGCTGGATGACACTGTTGACCATGAAGTAAGACATCCCAGAGACAAAAATGTGCTTGAAAATCATCATATTCAATTTTTTAGGTATGCCAAAACATGGCGCATGTTCATCAATTAGGGCCAGTTGTATGAGTTAACTTGAGTTTAGGGCATGAAATTAAATATTGGTTGTACTTAATTTGGAAATTTTGGTTGTATAACATTGTTTCCTCAAATTAAACCTAACTCGCCGAATTTCACAAATTAAAACACTAACAGAGTTTAGTAATTGTTAAATAAAACATTTTCCAGAGTACAAAAGCATAACTTCATTTATAAATAAAATGCTGAGTCGCGTTCATTCTAATTTCATATAGATAGATTTTGTCATTGTTTCACTTTTTATTTGCGCGTAATAATAGACAGAATTGCGTTCAATTGTAGGTTATGTAAGACTAACCTAACAGCGGTATTATGTAATATTTCTTTAGAGAGTTCTGATTATTACGACATCTCAATCAATAATCAATTTTACCGTGCTTCTCGTGTATTTCATGAAAGAAATAATCTGTTCCTATAAATGAATGACAAACAATTCAGAATGTAATTTCACCTAGTAAAAGATGTCGAAGAACTGGAAGACCTTTACATCCCCGATTGCAATCACAAACTAAGCGACGTCATATTTTTAATTCGATGTTCATGTTACTATTAACTTTAAGGTTCTGTGAGACAGGAAGTTTCCAAATAGGTTTTAGAGATATATTCAAAGAGGAGAAAGGAGCGGCCAGTAGAACAATCCATACAATTAATTGCAGCTCTGAGTCCTCAGTTCATAAAATGCCAACCGAAGTGAATGATGTAATGAAAAATGAAGCTAGGGTTCTATAATATTGTGGCAACTTTCCTGGAATTTTAGGTGCTATAGACTGCACAAACATACCTAGTATATCACCTGGAAGTAATAATGCAAAAGTGTTCAGAATATAATTATACCCTTTAGAAATCCCTCTCCCGAAGTACATTCTTTATCCTTATCTGATATCGATTTTTTTAAAACTATTTCTTGATACTTTAGCACCAGATCCATAATAATCTCATTGTCACGTTTGCTAAAATTTACCGCTAGCATTCGTTTTGACTTTCCTTATCCATGTTTGAAGACATATTAAAGAAAAAATAGGATTTGGAGGCGGGAAAACTGAATAATTGTTGATTTTCTCAGGTTGAATAGTTAAACATCAACTCGCTCTCAAAACGAATTGCCCTATTTTTTCGCGACGGTTATTGCAAATGCGAGGTTACATCATCTGAGGTTATTTTTATGTAACAGAAATGATGACTAAGCTCTAGTTACTTTTTACATCACAGTTAAAAGTAATCTCCAGTTAGCAAGTTATATACAACTGGGCCTTAGTGTTTCGTAATTGCTAATTCTTTTAAAACTTTAAACCTGTATACCTAAAATAAATAAATAAATAAATAAAAACTACCTGATGGAAATTCTTTTCAACTCAGCGTGGAAAAGACACATACGAGGGTCCATAAGTTCCTGGCCTCGATAAGGATTATCGCCTTTACAAAATCCTTATCTGGTGTCATACCTTATCTGTTAAGTAAATAATTGCAGCTGTAACTTCCGCTCCGCAGTGTTCAGTTGTTCACATATAGGTGCATAAAGAACACTATGTGTAGAACATTGTGACATGTTCAAAATGGAGTTTCGAGCTGTTATTAAGTTCTTCACAAAAGAAGGATTTACTCCAAATGAAATTAAATAGCGATTGGACGGTGTATATGGGGAATCATCCCCCTCATATTTTACTGTAAAAGAATGGGCCAAACTTTTTCGAATGGATCGAGAAAGCATTGAAGACAGAGAAGAGCGTGCAGGTCGGTCCTTGGAGGTGATCACTCCCGAAAACATCGCTCTTGTTGAAGGAGAAATCATGGAAGACCGGCGGCTCAAAGTTTCAGAAATAGCAGCAAGGTTGGGCCTTTCTAAAATAACAGTACTTCGAATTATTCATGAACATTTAAACATGAACATAGTTAGTGCAAGATGTGCCTAGACTTCTTTCCTCCGTCCAAAAGCAACGAGCCATCTGTTGCCAGACACTTTTGGAGCTCTGCCGTGGCAACGAGAGAAAAGGTCTGCAAACCATTGTTACAGGAGACGAAACTATGGTCCCTTGTCCCAAAGAGAATCAATGGAATGACATAAACCTGACGAAGCACCGCCTCTAAAGGCCAAGGTCAATCAGTCAACCAAGAAAATCGTGGAGGTAAATGGAGATGAAGAAAGTACTTAAGTTATACCACTTGAATCTAATCGTTTCCATAGTAAGATAGAGAAGCAAAAACTTGGGGGCTAGTTCTTAGAGATTCATGCGGTTTACAAAATAAAAATTCGATGATGGTTTTGCATATAGCGCTCGTCTTTAATTTTCAAATTGTAAGTTTCTGTAAAACACGCAGTAATGTAAAGTAAAACAAGGCTATGTTGAGCTCGTCCCCAACATTCCGAAAATATGCCGAACATTAGAATCTGCCATAGGGGTTGGGGAGAAATATACCAAATTGTTCCAAAATTTTGTCATTTTGGGTTTGACAAAAGAAAGATTTATTTCGAAACAGTTGCACGCCTACAAATATGACCCGAATGCACTTAAATTTAAACTGTGAATACAGCTAGCGACCCTCTGCGCACAAATGGCGATGATAATAAATTAAAATTGGACATTACGATTTTTGACTTGCAAAATAGGAAAGTGAAGTTTAAATTGTCGCTAAAATGCACAGTAATCTAACATAAAAGGGAGTGGTTTACTTCCAGCACGCCTTATATGTGCATAACAAAAAAAAATCTGAATTAGGGTGTAGGGTGTCCGAAAATTGGCATTTTTGAGATCTTCAAGAGAGATGTTACTTTCCAAACTGCCGCATGTCTACAAATAGGCTTCAATTGACTTAAAAAGTACACTTGGAATAACGCAAGCGACGATCTACGCAGAATTTTTTATTTTAATTCGAAATTCAAAATCTAGATTTTTCACCCCGAATAAGTGGTAAGTTTATAGACCAACAATTTTTAAATTTAAAACCTCACTAAAATACACAATAATTTAAAAATCAAAGAATGTAATGAGACCTGCACATAGAGCTGGACCTAAGCACTCCTACTACTAATATGTGCAATACATAAAAATTGTCTTAGGGTGTCGGAGATACTCACCAAAGTAAGTCTGAAAATTTGCCTTAGGGTGTGAGGAATATTTACCAAAGTGGGCTGTTCTGAACTGATTATCAGAAACCAATTTCGTGGGAATGCGATGTAAACACTCCGCCTAGGTACGTTTTGTTTGCGAAAGTTGTTCTCCGACTTCATTTGGGTCTGCGGCCTGTTTGCGGCGTCTGGCATTGCACGGTGTCGTCAAAATAGCTTCATTACTACAGGAAAGAACGTCAAGAGAACAAAACGACACAACGTTGTTCATTACATACAAACGCACTTTTAAATCATCCCTGTTTACTTCATCAATATAATTTCAGTCTTATTAACTACTAGGTTGACTGAAAAAAGCATTTCCCTTAAATGCTCTTTTGGTTACAAACAATTTGTGGTACTGTTTTGTTGAATACTTTAAGAGAGTGTAAACATATCTACAGAATGTAAAAAGTTTCTGATCACTTCAGATTTTGTATTAAAGTACCTAATATCTTGCAAAGACTGTTTTAATTACACAGAATGTATAACAATACTTGGGTAAATGTTTGGGGCGGGTTCCTGACACCAAAACAAGGAAAGTGCCATAGAAACTTATGTCAGGCAATGCCATTAATGAAAGAACGTTTTACAATGACAAGTTTTCTGTTTGAAATTGATAACTCATAGAAAATGTTCAAAATGTCAGGCTCTTAGTTCTACACAAGCATGGAGTATCGCACTCTTTTAAAACTCCCACGCGGTGTTGAATGGTTTCGCAAGTTTCCATGAAACATTTATGGGGCATTCTGCATTTGAAATTTCCGTTGCATGAATTAATTCTTTTACATGTCTCCACAAATAAAAGGCTAAATAATTGAAATCGGACGAACGTACAGGCTATGAAACTGGTCCTCTACTACCTATCCATTTTATATCGCTCATCTCTAACATTGTGACTAAAACTTGCTGGAGCTCCATCGTGCATAAACTATATAATTCTGTGGAAGGTATGGAGGAATGTTCTCAATAAAGCTCCTGTAGACAATGACTGTAAGACCTGCTGGGAAAACATATGGAACTACCAGGCTGTCACCAAAAATTCCAGTCCACACATTAATGCTGGTTTTAGCCCACATTGTACAGTGAGAATTTGAATCAACCCACAAATATTGGTTGTGATGTCGCCTCATCTGTTAACAAGACTGAAGAGACAATCAACGGATGGGCACAACGAACCATCAACAAAAGTTCTTCCATGGTGGTAATCGTAGGCGATTTAGATTATTCCATCGATAATAATTAATACTGGTACTAATACTCTAATACCAACTCCTCGTTATTATTATTATTATTATTATTATTATTATTATTATTATTATTATTATTATTATTATTATTATTATTATTATTATTATTATTATTATTATTATTATTTTAGGTTATGCTACGCAGTTATTGTGTGGTAAAATGCTGCCAAGAGCATGAATGCAGAAAAATTAACAACTCTTGATGGTATTTGTGCTGTGAAACTCGCTCTTGGATAATAGCTTATTTTGTATAGTAATTTTGTAGGACATCACTCACATCTCTTTACGATATTCTTCCCTCCATACTCCACTTCGATTATCTGGTAATAATATCATATGATAGCATTGCTGCAAAGCGTGGAAAACACCGTAACCGTTTTCAGAGATCAGTCATTTACGGTAATTATAAAACTAAGCTACGCTGGCCAGCTCCTTAACCTAACTATTTTGCATCCTGCAAAATTCATAAACCTTACATTTTCTCAGCTTATTAGTAGTCATGGGTAAACAATAAAACAATAATAATGCATATAAATGCTCAACCGTCATTCATAAGCCACCAATATACAAGCAAAACCTATAACCACAATAAAAAAATCACGATTTACTCACTTTAATTAATGTGGTGTTCTACATAATTACCTTTTGTTTCAGGGAAAAATATTGAATTTTCTGTCTATTTTTAAAATAAAAAGTACATTTTTAGTTGTCTTCTTAATTAATGACTCTGTAACATCTTTAACAGTTATTCGTTAAATGTATATGTTAGCTATAGTCATAGCAGTGACATTAAATGCATTCATTGAAGACTAACCGACTCGGAGCAAACATCAAAGGTACCGACGCAAGCTGCCCCAACTAAATTTCTTAGATTGTGTTATAAAATGTTTTGAACAGAATTTCATTATTGTCTCCAAAATATTTTTAAAAAATGTGACCCATAGTACTCAACGGGTTAATACGCATTTTTCCGATAGTGATGAACTTCGAAACTCGTAAACAGAGTCCGGAAGCTGGGCAAAAGGCATATTCTATTAAGAGCCAGATAGAAATGAACATGTTTCCGTACATTTGGGGTAGGTTGGGCCAGTTTTTATTTTGCATTTATTGCCTCTTTTGGCTTCTGTTGCCTATTTTAAGGTTTAAAAGCTCTGTTTTGGATTGTTATGATTTTTTCCTGCGATTATTACGCATTTTAAAAAGCACACAAAGAATTTCATTTCACAAAAATATCTACTGAGAATCTTATAATACATTTATTTCATTTCAAGCAGTTAAAATTTTTCTACTCAACCCATTCACTTAAGCTCTTTAAATAGTAGAACCTTCATTACTGAAAGGAACGTACGATTACCTCGGGCATACAAATACTAGGAAATAGAATGAGGGAAGTACTGTCGTTTTGAATAGTCCTGGCGAATGACCTTGCATCGATCTGCGCGAGATAATTCTAAGACATTTGTAGCGGGGATAACTTCTCAGCTACATAAAGTAACAAACAAACAATTGCAAGCGAGAAAGATGAGAGCGGTATAGCTGTGCAATAAACCATCCCTACAATGTGTTCAATTCGGAAGTAAGAGAGATACTAATCTGGTTCCCCTATAAACGTATAAACAGAAAATTAACTCGACCAGAAACCGCTGTGCATTTTTTCGCCAGGACTATTCAAAACTACTTTACATTGTTTCGAATAACATTTTCATGATAATAGTTCTGTTATAGCTGATATGAGTCTTTCAGATATAGCTTGTATTAAATATGCTCCAATCACTTCAGTGGAAGTAGAACGTTCTTTTTCCACGTTGAAAAATGTTCTCTCTGACAAGGGGCTGACTATGACAGTTGATACTTTGAAAAAACATCTTGTTGTTGCTTGTGACAAAGAAAAGTACGCTTAAGTATTTTAATTACTTTAATTATTAAGTATCCTAAATACACATTTTCATTTATGAGCGACATTACTCTGTTTTCACTTTTTATAGATGCCTATTTTAATTATATTACTGCCTATTTTCAGTATTTAAATGCCTATTTTATCCAAAATAAATTCCTGAACGATTTTCATGTAAGAAACCTATGCTTTTATTATACACAGATATAAATATTGCCACATGATGTTGAATAAATTAAATTTTCCCACCAATGAACAGATTTAACATTTAACTTTACATTTTCAATAAACCATAGCACGCTTAAACAACGGTTTATTAGCTTTCCTTTCTTATATCAGACAGTTCATTATTTAAACTGGTTGACAAATGAGTAAGATAAATAGCAAAATCTTGCAGGCGGCAACCTGACTGTATCCGGCCATAATCCGGATTTATGGGCAAGGCAATAAACAATGCACACACAAACTATATATCTGCTAAGGGGAGAATGTTCTGGTTAGAATAAACCTAAAACACCCAGTATCTGGCAACACAATGAATTAAAAATAAAATTATTCATACAATGCATTAGCTTTTCCACGTCACAGGAATGATTTTGGGGTGCAGATTAACTAAGACACTATGTATTCGATTATAAAGGATAAGAGGAATGGTTTCTAAAAGTACCTGGCGAGAATTAGTTTTCAAAATATTACATTTTCAAATTCGTGAAATAATGCAAAAAAAATATTTTAATCGCAAAATGTGGTTAAGAATGAATAACTGAACAGGGTTTGAAATTTCTAATGAGAGCTGTTCAATAAAGAATTATCGTGATTTCTTGGGCTAAAATGAACTATAAAATATGTTGTGCGTGCTATAGTTTCATTATTGTTACTTCCGGTTTCCGCCTTTAAGAGGTATATAAGTTTAGACACATCCAGCAAAATGGAGATTACACGCTAAGGGCAATATACTGCTCTGAAATTCTGCTTTAGTCTCAACAAATGTTCAGCTGATTTCTATGCAGTGTTACAGTAGGTCTATAAAGAGTTTATTCTTATAGAATAAATCAGATTTATTTAAAATATTTAAAGAGGCCAGGCAATCAATTTCAAAGGAAGGTGGATATGACTTCTAACAAAAAAAAAAATATTAACACCACAGTTTTCTTTTTAAAGAAGATCGTCGAATAACAAGAGCACCTTCAGAAATTGTGAAAAATTCACTGGGTGCCGCCCACACATTGGTAACTGATCAAATAATTGCACCTGGGACGTGTGGGTTCCAAGATGGCTGATTCCCGAACAAAAGAGCATTCGGTTGCAGGTATGCAAACAGTTTATGTTACAGGATATGCAGAGTTTCTGTCAAAGGCGATGAAACTTGGCAACATCATTTCGATACTGAGAGCATGCGGTTGTTATACTTACTTGTGTGTACTTTAAAACTGCTACCTACATTAAATATAATTTTTCAGCTGCTAGTGATTCTGGTCTACTGAGTTTATTGTCAGTTTACGCGGGTAAAATATTTAATCAATGACAGTTGGTGAAACAAAGATAACAATTTTCAAAAAAAAAATATTACAATATATCTGTAACACATTATCGGTACTCAGATATTTTTAATAGTGCTTAACGCCCGTTTTTACTACTGAGGCATCACCATCGGGGGACACTGATAATGCCTGAGATGAAATGTTAAATTGGGAAAGTATTCTTTTTTTTTTAAAGGAAGGAAACTTCCAGGCCCAAGTTTAGGGCACTTCCCCACTTTTGCCATTTATGAGGACTGAGGAAAACCTGAAAAAAAAAAAAAAACCCTCAGTCAGGGAGGGCGGTCCTGGTAGGAATCTAACCCCAGACCTCCCGCTCACGAATGCGCGCTTTAATGACTTCGGCCATCCGTGGCGGTTAATCAGGTATTAACTACTGTTAAATCAACTATTGTTTTTCCCACCCTTACAGCATAATGTGGGTTCCGTGATACGAAAAATTATGCGGCGATTCTGGGACACTCTATATATACCAAAGATTCAACTATGGGATTCCCGCAAGGGGGAATGACCACTCTGAAACAATCCTGAAATTTTATATTTTGATAACTCCACGCTTTATTTTATAACGTTAATTCAGCGTCTCTTTTTTTACTTTTAATTTAGTAAACCTTGTAATGTCTTACTCTCAGTTTTGCTTTCTCTTCACCCTATTTTTGCACTAAATTATTTTTCCACGCGATCATGTCAGGGCGGCCTTTGCATGGGTTCTTTAGAAATCGCAGCATTGAACTAAAAGCCTGCCCCTCTCCAAAAGTCATCTGTCAGTTGCATGGGAGTGCTGTAATTTTGGAAGGATGCTGAATATGCTGAAATTACCAGTCTAGCTGTGTCGCACATTTAAGACGATAATGTGAAATGGATCAAGGGTACTATCCATTTGTTCAATAATTTTAAGAAACTGAAGATGCAAGGAAGTAATACAAGCATATAAAAGGCATCATATCTCGAAAGCCTTTACAAACAAGCTGGAAACTGGAACATACATGTAAAAGCAATTAACATTTCAATGTCTGAAAATATATCATCACTTGCTATTGATGTGGAAATCACCAAATACTTCTGAAATTTGCACAAAATTAAGTTTAAAAGCATTTGGACGCACTGGTAAATGAAGTCAACTGATATTTCCCTGACATCAGCGAGGAGTTGGGTCATTAAAGAAAGACGTTTAAACTGGCAAATCAACAGATGTCTGATAAATTGGCAATGTGGGTTTTTCATGAACAAGAGATACGTGTGATTTCTAACCGAAAATGTGCAAGTATTGGCGAAGAAAGAGGAATCAAAGGTGCCTCATAACAGTAAACGTTATATTCAATGAGTTGACACATTGTTTTACTTTAAGTATTCTTCAGTTTAATTTCATTTATTTGAATTGTTTAAAGACACTTTTTAATATGATGCGTACTACTATTGTACACGGAGGACAAGCGTCTACAAATACTTTACAAGACTTATTAATAGTGTTCCAGCTAGCATCTTTCGCCACGGTCCCAAGTCACAATTTCTACAGCACATAAGCGAGCCGGGGCCTCTCTTTCAATATGTTTGCGGACGTGCTTCCACTTCATTTTCGCTCTACAATGCTTTGATCGATTATTCTATAATCCAATGCTGTGGTTTCTACTACACGTGTAAAACGAACACGGTTGATAGCACTCGCAAAGGCTCCCAGTCTAAAAAAGGAGCAAAGTCAGGTTAAAACGGGGAAGCTGACGGAAGTGACAACCCTCTCTGTATTGGCGAGTTTGACCATGAACTCTAAGATGACAGTCCATAAGTGGCACTATTCGTAACGCGACGATAAAGGTTACAGAAAAATAGCCGGAAGTTAACTAACAATATACTAGGAATAAACGATCAGATAAAGTAACAAAGTCTCCTGTGAATGAAATGTGACATATTAACAGCAGTATCAATAGAGACAAAGGAAAACTTAAAATGACAAAGCATCTTCGCGAATGTGCGGTGTATGGCTCCGATTGGTTAAGTGATTTTAGAACGGTACAGCGACATGTGTATCCCTGGCAGCATCGCTCAGAAGTAGGAAGAAATTGCAGGAGTTGAGAGCTAGAGTGGAGTCAGAATAGGGTTAAAAGGAGGAGATTGTGCCTCTGAGCCTGATTTTTGGAATTGTGAAGGTCTGAAACAGAGTCCTTCTTTGGGATTTATTGTCCGTTGGCTGGAAAGGAAATGTTTGGTAACCAAAGACAAAGTAAGTATCTTGTATAGAGTTAACAGCAAATTCTTATAGTTAGTCAGGAGAGAGGATGTAATTGACTGGTAGTATGATTTACAGCAGCGGTTTTATACCAGATCAATTTTGGGGTGACTATTGTTTAGTAGCTGGGGGCTGCGCCAAACTCCTCTGGGAGTGTTAAATATGTTGAATGGTGAAAAGTAGTAGTTTAATTTTGTATCGAAGTGATTTAAAATATTGATCAATGCCACATTGTGAACTTGGTGTTATTTAAATATACACGCAATAAATAAATGCAAAAACATTTTCGCTACTTTACAATACTAGCAGGACCAGAACGTGCTTCCGCCTTTGCGTTGAAAGTGCTTGCACTGTACAGAGCAACGTGTGCTTTAAAGTACATAAGAAGTGTTCACTAACATTGCTTTGTCAATGAAAACTAACCCTATTAAGTTTCTGTGTAGTGCTGGAGCCAATGAGAAAAGAGCTGCACCACGTTAGAATAGAAGTAACAGTGAACAGATGATAAGTCTGCTACATAGGTGGTAAGTACAAACTAATTATGCATGTTGAGTCTTTATATGTAAAGGTAATTTTTTAGATACAAAAATAGTTTAAGTGACAGGAGATGAGAATTTGAAACACTTCTGTTCATATGGAGATAATACCTTCAGTGTACAACTAACACTTTCATTGTCTCTTTTTATATACCGGCCGAGTCTTCTCATCCTGCGGATTGTTATCTAAGCAAATGTCGATGGGAAATGCGGGTGCTCGTAAGAGACCAGGTCGCCCTTTAAGGGAGTTTACCTTTATTTACTGTGTACATATTGCTCCAGTCCTATTTTGTATGTAAAAATACTTAAAGAGTAAAATATAACACAATGCCCTAACTTTTGTCATTTCACATTAATGTAAAGCTATTTGCATCTACTTATAATGTTCAATAAATAGGATTCTTATTGTAATTTGTGATTTAAATGAAGTTTGCATAATTGGCATTTTTACATTAATAAATATGACGGAATAAATATTATTTCTATCTTCAGTGTCAGAAAACAAAACAATAGAAGTATATTTTCATGAACCAGAGTTTGAAACCCGGGTCTTCACCACGAAGTCCAGCGCGCACACTGCAACAACACGCCGAAAGGCACACAGCAGCCAAATGAGCGAAATCGGCTGTCTATCGTAACACCGATTTTCATATCGCTGTATATCTGCATCATGGAAACGCTAAGTCAATATAGTGAAGTAGACAATTTGCTGCTGATGGAGCGAGCGAGAACAGTGCAGCACTGACCATCACCGAGCCGATTTAAGTGCAGCTGTCATTGGATATCCCATCATGTGCCATCCACAGGCGTACTGCTGTCGCTTTCAGCCGTTATCTCACGTCACTCCCTCTATTCTGTTCTCACGATAACTACCCACCTATCATCATCGTTATTGCAGTACTCATACAATGCAAAACCTTACACCGTTCAAAGTTGTATCACTGTAAGTTGCTGATAAAAACTTAATAAAATATCCACACAGCAACAAGTACGAAAATTAATATTATTAGCCAATAAATGGACTCAATGACTGCTATATTACGGCTAGAGCTGGAGCAAGACAGAGAAAGTATTACACAAAGTCAGGTTCATAAATTATTTAATATTTTAACAAATAATACGAGGACTGTTTGATAAGGACTTACAAACTCAAAAGCTCGTCACGTAGAGCTAAGTAAACTAGGCTGATTCCTCGCCGAGCTGAATAGCTTTTAATAAAAATGAATATGAAATCCAAATTATCTTATTAATGAAATAAGTTATGGAATCACTGCATTGTATTAGGGAAACAAACTTAGAATTCGTGCAACCTACAAAAGGGAAATCACATTATTATTATTATTATTATTATTATTATTATTATTATTATTATTATTATTATTATTATTATTATTATTATTATTATTGTTGTTGTTGTTGTTGTTGTTGTTGTTGCTGTTGTTGGTTATTCTTTTTTTTTTAAGAATAAACCACAAACATTAATGGTATACTAGTAATCAAACGAAATATATCACCACCGATACACAAAGCTATACTATGTGGGTATTTTTAAACTTTTCTTAATGTGTGTGATCATGTTTATGAACTGAGCCCTTGATATCATCTTTACATTTACCAAAAAAAAAAAAAAAAAAAAAAATAATAATAATAATAATAATATAAAGTTTCGAATTACATTGTGTATTTAAGAAAATGTTCATATGTTTCAATAAAATAAAAATATGTTACTATTTAAAAATAATTTAAATCATATTGTAGTAAAAACACATAACACAAAAGTTTTTTGAAGGTTATTACAGAGCGCTCTTACGTACAAATATTAATACAAACACGTATTAGATTAATATTTCACATTTGCTATCTTCATGACGATACTTTTGTTAAATATAAAACATACGCATCTTTATAAATGCAGTTTATATGTTAATTGAACTTGGCCTTTTATTTTAAAACAATACGGAGAAAATTAAGCGCAAATGCTTTTTAATTTTCGGTTTTCAAGTATACGCCTACTCCTAATGGTCCAATTTCCCTATTTTTCTTATTTTATTTAAATTGTATATACCGAATTTTGTTGTGAAGAAACAAATATCGGTGCCACTAAAGCGATTTTTAACTTTTGGGTTCATGTAACCCCCCTCCCCCCTTAATAGTCTCATTTCACTGATTTTCAGAAACTCTTCTTAATTTATTTCAGAAAATATTTCTTATTTTGTTTCAATGGCATATACCGAGTTTCCTTTTAAAAAAAAATAATAAAATTCCGGTAGCTAGAGGGATTTTAAAATTTCGCTTTAACCCTCCATTCGCTTTTCTGGTATACCCACCTCCTAATGGCCAAGTCGTTTTCAGAAACTACTTTTATCGTATTTTTTTTAACAAATTTACTGAGTTTTGTTGAGAATAAACAAAAATTGCGACCGCTAGAGCGATTTTTCAACATTTTAAAAAAAAATCGCTTTCGGTTAACCCCTATCCCCCAATGGTCCAATTTTTCTGATTAACGAACTCGACAAATCGTGTGTTAATTCATGGTTATATGCCGAGTTTCTTTGAGAAAAACAAAAATTGCGACCGCTAGAGCGTTAACACACACACACACACACACACCACACACACACACACACACACACACCACAAAGTTTTACTTATTTTATTTATTTGTTTGTTTATTTACTTTCATTATAGATGTCTAGTAGATACGAGGGTAGATCTGTAAGTTTCCGGCCTAACCATTTTCTAGGTATGATAAAGACAAAAACTATATTTCACCTAAAGGGTAATATAATTACCCTTTATTGCAATACACTTCTCACATCTTTGAATTAACATTTCACCCCACCCAAATAGTCAGAAGTCTTGTGTGCAAATTGGGCATAATCAATTCTTCGTCACACTTAAATTTCCTTCCTCGAAGTTCCTCTTGAGTATTGAGAAGGGGAAATGGTCACTGGGCGCTAGATCTGGGCTGTATGGTGGATGGTCAATCTCCTTGAAGTCACAATTCTTCACAGCTTCCTTTGCAGCAAGAGCGGTGTGCACAGCGCGTTGTCCTGAAGAAAGCGCACACCACCACTCAGCTTTCCTCTCTTTTCTCTTTGTGGAAGTACATAGTCTGTGCATTAGGCCAGCATAGTACTCCCCATTTACTGTGGTGTTTCTCTTCTTGAAGTCAATGAAGAATATTCCTTCACAGTCCCAAAAGATTGTAACCTTGATCTTCTTGGTTGATTGAGCGACCTTGGTCTTTAGAGGCGGTGCTTCGCCAGGTTCACACAACTCCATTGATTCTCTTTTGGACAAGGGATCATAGTAGAGGACCTTAGTTTCATCTCCTATAACAATGGTTTACAGAACTTCTCTCTCGTTGGCACGGCAGAGCTTCAAAAATGCCTGACAACAGATGACTCGTTGCTTTTGAACTGAGCAAGGAAGTCACCCATTTTGCACTAACCTTATTCATGTTTAAATGTTCATAAATAATTCGACGGACTGTTGTTTTAGAAAGGCCCAATCTTGCTGCTATTTCTGAAACTTTGAGCCGCCGGTCTTCCATAATTTCTCCTTCCACAAGAGCGATGTTTTCAGGAGTGAGCACCTCCAAGAGCTGACCTGACGCTCTTCGTCTTCAATCCTTTCTCGACCCATTCGAAAAAGTTTGTCCCATTCTTTTACAGTAGAATACGAGGGGGATGCTTCCTCATATACACCGTCCAATTGCTGTTTAGTTTTATTTGGAGTAGGTCCTTCTTTAGTGATGAACTTAATAACAGCTCGATACTCCATTTTGAACATGTTACAATCTTCTACACATAGCCTTCTTTATGCAGCTATATCTGAACATATCGGAGCGGAAGTTACAACTGCAATTATTTACTTAACAGATAAGGTATGACACCAGAGATTTTGTGAAGGCTTATCAGCGAGACCGGAAACTTATGGACCTACCATCGATACAGATTTTAATAGACGATTAAAAATTATTTCCATGGACACAACTGCAACAGCTTACACTCCTTCCGAATTCGCTAAAATTTAGTAGCGCCAGATAATTTTCAACGTTACTTTGACAATGTGGTGATTCTTTACGAAAAATGTTCAAAAAAATGTTCACGATTATAAAGAGTTACGAAGCTTAGTTCGTGTTTGAGAGACCTTATCCTGTTTAAATTTGTAAACAAGTGTGGAATATGAAGAAACGCGAATTTCATATATTCTATGATTAATTAATATTAATCATAAGATATGTAAGGTTTTAAGTTTTGTGTTTTGTAAGCGTTTAATGGTTTTCTTTTATTGGCAATGTTATTTACAGGATGCCATTGTTATTATTTTGCATATTGTGAGCAAGTGTTAGACGTCTAAAGCAAGAAGGTTGTTCTATTAGAAATAAGATTATAAAGCTGCTGACGCGGTTCATAAGAATGTATGCAGTGGAGGAGTGAGCGTGAACACAACGATTATTCCATCATTTCAATAATGGAGAAGAAAATACTAAATATTTACTATGTTCTTGCAGACCTAAGATACGGAATATTGAGAATACTCCCAGAGTTTTCAAAGAAAATCTGGGAGGGGGAGAGTACTCATGGGCTGTTAGAAGAACTTGGTGCATCAAAAGATCACCACATTAAGACACTTAAAATGATACAGAAGCTGTAGCTCTGTGCTTCATGAATTGAACAGGCCCAAAACAGAGTGAATATGTGTCGTCAGCTTATCGCATATTCCATGGATTTACCAGGAGAGTTGTCACGTGTGATGCAAAATGTGTATATTATCGCAACCTGATACCTCGAAACAGTGACTCGATCCCCGCAAGCCTGTCAAAGTCATCGCTAAATAAAATCGGTTAGGACCCAGAGAAATGTTATGTATCTGGTGGACATTTGAAGGTGTGATTCAATGGGAGTTCGTTCCAAACGGGCGAATGTTTATTCTCAACAAATGAAAAGAGTTCATGAAGTTTTGAGACAGAGAAACCCAGCATTAACTAATCAAATTAGAGTCCTCTTGCAGAAGGACAAGAGGAAACTCCGTACCGCTCTAACAACCATGAAAAAAATCCAGGAATTGGAAGGGATCGAACTGCTACCACATCCAGAATATAACCCCTGATCTTGCGCCTTCAGATAATCATCTGTTTGGATCCACGGCCTATTTCCTGTTTGGAAGAAATGTTGTAAACATTAAAACCGTGGAAGTGGGTATAATACTACAGAATTCTTCGCAACAAAATCCAGAAACGGGTACCATTGGAGGATGACAAACTTCGCTAAAAATGACTCAACGCTATAGAATCTAATGACATTTATTTGAACATTAGTTTTTATTTCTTGTCAGGACATATTTAAAATAAAGTTTTATTTAAAAACCGACCTTATTAAAGAAACATTATCCATAAAACATTACCTACGGATTGAAGGATAAACACCAGGGGAAACCCTTTGCCTAGAATTATGTACATACATTGGTGAATTTAAGAAATGTGTTGTCAAGCTAACAACTTCCGAATTGATTGAAAATTTGCACGATCGGAAATTAAAGGCCTGGATATTGCTGAAGCTGTGCGCGTTTCTGGAGATTTACTGTTTAACATTTTGCACAATCATTTGCAAATGGAAAAAGATATCGGCGAGGCGGGTGCCGCATATAGTAACGATAGAGTAGTAAGGGGAACAAGTTGTCACTTTCGTGGAGAATATGGAGCTGTCTAAACGGAATCCACATGAATTTCGAAGACGATATGTGACAGTTGCGAAACATGGGTCCTCCATTACGCGCCGAAAACGGAGAAGCAGTCGAAACAATGGGTTGCAACCGGAAAAATGCTGCGCAAAAATACTCATCTCAGCAGGAAAGTTTATGCTGACAGATTGTCATGGTAAAAGCATAACCCAGCTCAATATTACGCTACTGCTGGAGCAATTAAACATTGCCATCAAGATGAGCCGACCTCGTTTGGCGAAGATAAAGCTCCTGTTCCATCATGATAACGCGTCTGCTATAACCTCAGAACTATTTAACTTAAGGTACCGTCAATTGCCCCCAGGATGACTAGACCCACTTTTTACAAAAACGTTTCAGTTCCCCAAAATAGTTAGTTTAAGAGCCGCTCAATACACTTGGAATCGCTGATTGTTTGGCGCGCTATGAGTTGTTGATCAGTCAAAACAGGCTACATTGTTATCAATGAAGTAAACATGAATGCCGTGAAACGTTTTATTGTGTAGCGTTACATAACAAAAGGGAGAAAGTTGCTGGGAATGTAATGAGGATCAAACACTTGCTTTCGTTTTATTTTTATGTGTAAATCAGTCACCTCGTGATCCATTCCCACATTGCTTGTTGACTCACTCATTATTGAGTGTTAATATCTACCATCAGCACTAACGTCATGGTGCGGAACTATAAGCAAGCTGGTTATTGCACACATTATATGGCAGAGTCTGAGAACATGCGATAAAGGAAAATTTCCGGACGAGACAAGTGTGCAGCTCCAGGATGTCATGTCCATAGCCAGCACAGCTCAAGAAACAAGCAGCGTTTTCTATTTTCCACAAGATTTGTCATTCGTTTTTTTTTTTATTTATTTTTACATGTTTCATCTTTAATTGCTCTTTCATGCTTATGAAAGAGCAATGAAGTGTTTCATTTTAAGTGTTTTGAAATTTATAAACGATTTTGTGAAAAAAAAATTAAAAATTATAATAAGGCGTTATTTAAAAAAAAATCTGTTTCCATCTTCTATCCTGGTTCATGTAACGCTTCAGAAGTGTATTCTGTGCTTGAAAACACAGAAAAATAAGAGGTTGGGCCCCTAGGAAGGTAACATTGCTCACCCACTTTTTAATTGTTGTACACTTGAGAAATTTATATAAGTGCATCTACTTCCGTTGCACAAATTACACACTTTTTATCCTATCCAAATTCAGTCTGAAAGTGTTCTAAATTTAAATATAAACTTAAAAAGCGGGCAGAGACACCCCGCATGATTTCATTCCTTATCTTCTCTGCCTCCGAATATGGCTCCCTTGGACTACTACTTCCTGAAGAAATGACAATCATAAAGAATCAAATGTAGAGGTTGTAGCCGAAATAAATGCCTGTTTTGGAAAATTTATCTTTCATGGATGGTATAAACAAATAACAAAATCGCTGGAATAAGCACATTGGGTTTGATTGCACTAAGGTGTATATACATTCTTAGCACCTATACAATTGAGAATTACAAGATTATAAATTTAAGTGCAGGCGCTTGTTATTGACTGTACAACCACTTTTAGCACTTCAGTACGCATGGTACATACAAGGGGGGGGGGGAGGGCTTTCGGAAATGAATTACAATACTAGTGTTTTACGAATATCGCGTAAAGGACTGGCACATCCATTCGTAGGACGATGAACGATACTAGTACATACTCTAGATGACCGTTGTAAGCAGTGCGTGTAGAGAAAAGACAGTGTTAGTTTGTTGTCAAGTAGAGAAAGACGTGCACAAGATGGGAGACGAATATAATGAATCAAGATAGACTGCATGATTTTATGAAAGAAAAGCTTCAAAACTGCATACATTCATACACGTTTAACTGTGGTATATGGTCAAGAAGTCCCTGCACAGAAGACCGTTCACAACTGAGTCAATGGGTTCATCAGCAGCAGGGAACCTGCACACAAAAATGTGAGTACTGGTCGTGCGTCAATATCGCAGTCTCCCAGGAACATTGAGATGTGTCTGATAGACGTATAATCTTTGATGAACTGAAATGATACCCTGCACACCATTACTATGACGATTGCGCATATTGAGTTCCACAGGACTTGACCCAGGCACAGAAGGACAAAGTGTTACAGCCTGTCGTTGAATAAGAAATGTGTTGTGAAGATCCGTACTTTTAGGAGAAGCTGGTGACGCGTCATGGGGTCGCTATCACACACATCAGAGAGGAAGGTGCAATCCATGCAAAGGAAACATTCCCTGAAATTTTGTGCTGCTCCATCTGCGGTCAAGCAGATGGTTATCGTATTTCGGTACACTTTAGGTATAATGCTAATAGACTGGCTTTTTCAGCAGCGAGACCCTTACACGGTTTAGACGCAGGAGTCAGCAAGGGCAAGAGGAGTGTTCCCTCAACACATCAATGCAATCAGCAACACCACGACTGCAAAGTTGGCATAGCTCGGACTCATTGTTGTGCTACATTCACCACATTCAAAAGATTTGGCTCATTATGTCTGATTATGCCTCGCTGCGAGGTAAATGACCCTTTAATGGCTAGCAAGAAGACGCCGTTGGGAGCATACTGAGAGATCCCGTGTGCATAACATTGTAAATTATTTCCGAAAGCGCCTCGTACCTTTTTCCAATACAAAAAGAACTGCTGCTCACTGTACCTGATTATGCTAATAGGCAGCGCGTTTCCAGCGCTGATGGGCCGCGCTCTATGTCACGAAAAGCTTGCGAAGGATATGTTTGCAAACAAACAATTTTGCGTGCTGTTACCTCCGTGTAATCCCACCTGTGTAGCGTGACAATTCTCCAGCCTTATACAGCTAATTAAACGCTTGAAATGCAATTTGTTGCCTGATTTCCCCGTAGTCTTCACTTCTTTCAATCCTTGGATGAAATGCAGATGTAACCAAGGGTATCATAACAAGAATAAAATGCTTCCTTTCCGTTTACAATGAAGTACTTTAGTTAAGAGATCACGGTAAATTCTCTTCAACTGCTGCGTGCGCATGACGTGACAGGACTGGAGAAGGACAGACGATATCGGATGGAGCAACATCTCATAGCACGTGAGGTGCCCGGAGCGTATGGTTCGTCCTCAGCGCAGCGTCTCTTCCATGGGTAAGTCTTCCATCTACACCATACGCTCATATCCTTAACTCTAAGTGACTGTTTGACTCATTAGTCTCTCTTTAAGGAGCCTCTCCGATCCTCGATACACTTTCGCTGTTTCAGTACGGTCACTTTGGCTATAACGAAAGTAACAAAGAGCTATACTTTAATGCGACTAGGGTAAAAGTAAATTTAAAAAAGTCCGTCACGCAGGAGCTGCAAAATCTAAGCAAATTCCTCACCTATTAGTAACTTTAAAAATACAACATAAAATCTAAGTATGGTCTTATTAATTAATGAAATAAGACATGGTTTTACTGTGTAATATTAGCATACAAGCTCTAAAGCTAACTAATAAAAGAAAAACTGAACTATAATACATTACTTAATACATTTCTTGTATTTTCCCGTCAAAATAATTTGAAAATAAATTTCTATAGTAAAATAACTCCAATTTTTAAAATGAAGGGGAACAAAATTAGAATTCTCGCACTCTATAAGTATTACAAAGAGAAACCGCATTTTGGGAATAATTATTATTATTATTATTATTATTATTATTATTATTGTTGTTGTTGTTGTTGCTGAGGTTAAACCACAAAAATTAATGGTATACTATTAATTAAGTGAAATATATGACTACTGATAAACAAAGCTGCACTGTGTGGGTATTTTTAAACATGTTTAAATGTAACCATGTTTATAAACTAAGCCCTTGATACCATCTTTCCATTCACTAAAATAGACAGAAATAACAGAAAGTTTCAAGTTACGTTGTGCGTTTAAAAATATTATGTCCCTGTGTTTCAATAAAACAAAAACACGTTACTATTTAAAAACTATTACAAATTACTAAGCAAATATACACGATAAACAGTAAACAATCGAAAGTTGATTTTCATTGGCTTTGAAATTTAATTTAAATGTTATTATAGTAAAAACATGTAACGTAAACGTTTTCTGAAAGTTAATACAGCGCGCTCACATACAAATATGAATCTCAAACACAGATTAGGTTAATAGTTCACAGTTGCTATCTTCACGACGATACTTTTGTTAAATATAAAACATATGCATCGTTATAAATACAGTTTATATGCTGAATTAATTTGTCCTTTTATTTTAAAACAATAAAGAGAAAATTAAACACTAGAGCGTTTTTTAAATTTCGGTTTTCAGATATACCTACCTCTACTCCTAATGGTTCCATTTCCCTAATTTTTACAAATTATTTTTCTTGTTTTATTTAAATGGTACAAACCTGAGTTTTGTTGTGAATATTGGTGCCGCTAAAGCGATTTTTAAATGTTCGGTTTCAGGTAAACCCCCATTTCTAATAATATGATTTCACTGCTTTTCAGAAACTATTTTTCTTATTTTATTTCAATGGCATATGAGTTTCCTTTAAAAATATTTAAATTGCGGTTTAAATTAAAGTGTTAACAGACATATATAGTATATAATGAATTTATTGTTTTTTCTGTGCTCAGTAAGTATGCTCAATTGAGATTTGAAGAAATTTTTCAAAAATCTTTTCATGGGTATAATAAACTCGCTAAAAACTTGTATCAAGACTAATCAAAGGCCACAATAAGCTTTTAAAGTTTTATAAAATTTAAAATGTCAACTCTGAAATTACTTAGATAAGGGCGGAAAGGAATGGAGTGGACATTTTAATTTCGTAAACGGTCCCTATTGAAAAAGTTTCCATATCTCGTCAAACCACAGCATAGGAAGACATCATATGAATAGCTTGCGTCGGAATCTTAGGTGTTGCTACTCCTAAATCCACAGTTGGTTTAGTTTTTACTGATTTCATTTGATGTCGCTTCTAACGCCGCAGTTAACACAGCCGCTAAATGTGGATGTTACACATTCAATTTTTAAAACGTTAATTAAAACGTTAACTGTATAATTAGGATCGATTATTTTATTTTACTCAAGTCCGATTTTATAAAGGAAAGAAGAAGGGTAAGTAAGGCATTCATTTACATAGCATTGTAGATTAGTTAAAGTTATAAACCTTTTCATGTAGTTCTAATGGAGTCAAGTGATTTCTTTGATTTTAAGAATGTTGCTGATTCACTGTTAACATTAAATAAGTGCAACATTTCGAAATGTACAATGTTTAAGCATCTCGATTTCGTCCATCTCAAATAGTTAAGAAAAGAACGCACTAAGGAGGCTTTTTGAAGTTTTAAAGAGGGGAAAATCAGTTATTTATTTGCAGCAACCTGTTTTATCAGTTAAAAAAAAAATAAAAAGAAAGACTTCTCGTCCATTTTACCGTTCCTTCCTGGAGAACACAGAGACGTCAATTTCAACCCTTGTGTAAAAATTGGAAAACTAAACTCTTCCTGTCAGTTGTGAGAATATAATGGTATTGTTGTAAATGTTTCATAAAATATTTATGTACTTTTGCCCTTAATAACAAACACATACACACAAGTGTGACTTTATCTTAGTGTTTTACCCTTATCTACCTTTATAATTACTGTTAATTTGTTACATTGTTAATAGTGTTATTTTATTTTTCTTTATATTATATATATATATATATATATATATATATATATATATATATATATATATTCCTGCTATTTATTAATGTTATTTTTGTAATTGTTTCCCTCTAAAACCTGAAATAAAATGTAACAAAAGTTTGAATGGCACTTGTAATTGACTCTTCCATCATATGGCACTTAGTACCTTATTATTATTATTATTATTATTATTATTATTATTATTATTATTATTATTATTATTATTATTATTATTATTACTACTACTACTTTTTTTCTTCCTGATCATTATATTTTTGGCAACTATTTGTTACACAAAATAAATTTTGTATAAAAAAGGTCTTCATAATTATTTTGGGTATAATAAGTTAAATGCTAACATAGGTGGCTATTTTTTTTTCTTAATATTTTTTTAATTTTTTCAAGTGCAAATTTCATCGCATAAACACCATCTCGAGTTGTTTATTTTTCTGTATTCATTTCCTCGGCAGTATTTCACCGCACATAACCTGAAATAATAATAATAACAATAGCAATAATTACTGAAGAAAATATCACCGGATTTGATATTACAGTTTCTGTATCATCATTAAATTATTCAGTGGAACACATGCCAGTACTTTTTAAGATTTATCGATAGTAAAAAAGCATGAAATTGAAACTTCTAGTCATATGACCAGTATTATTGAGAGGAATTCTATTCAGCATTAAATTTTGTATTAAAGCTGTAATCTGTGCAACCAGAAAATTATGCAGGGCTTTAATTTATAAGAGTAGGTGTGCCAACATAATTGTCAAACATCACCAATCTGACTACTTTAGCGTCAGTAGTAAATATTTCCGATTATTACTGCGATTTCTATAGCATTCACGTCATAATAGATGTTTTAAGTTTATTAAACAGCTAGTAATAAATCTTCTAAGTTTGTATTCAAATGTGTCATCCTTTTATTTGTGCATAGCCATTTGATGTAGGAATATGGGTAATAAACGCAATTTCTTGGCAATCTGCATCGAATACTTTAATTCACAAAATATAAAAATGAAAAATAAAGTCATTCTTGGGACAATGCAACTAAAATAATGAGAATTAGAGAAGCAGAAATAGATAAAACACTTAAATAGTCATACAATTTTCCCTATATTTCGAAAATTCGTGTTCTTCAAAGGCAGAAGACAAGTGAAAGTTTTGTCTTTATCTACTTCTGTATCTTTAGTTCTTTATATATACACATCTTCATTAAAAATATGAAATAAAGTAACGCTTAAAGAACAATATAGCTAAAATAATGAGAAATAGAAAATAAAACACAGAAGATTATTTTTCCCAAATATGTCTGTAAGTCTGTAAAATGAAATAAATTAACGATGGCGCAAATGAGCTCGGAGTCTGAGACCACGCGACTTAAAGCATCTGGCATTCACCGTCTCAGGGTACGGAAAAACTCAAGGGGGGGGAAATCGAGACAGCTTCACCTGACTAGATTCGAACCCAGGACCTCTGGAATAGCAGTCACAAAAGCTATCATTAGACACAGAGGTGGTCTATAACATATTTTAAAGAGCTACATTCACTTTAAAATATTGAAATACACGTTAAATTATTGTAAAAAGGGAATAGTTATCAGTAAAAGCTTCTGAAAATTGAAACGTTTTTATTTTAGTGCGATTGAGGGTTGGCATACACCATATAGGCAGCCTTTCTTGTTCGGATCTGAACTCGCACTATAGTTAACTGTTTAGCACACTCCCGCTGCATGGCCACACACCATTAATCACTGGAGAAACTGCGCGTGAGCGGAAGTGAATTTAAACAACCCTCGTTTCTTTTCATCAGATTTATTTTCTCGCTTCCTATTAAATATACCAGTATTTTAAAAGTTTTATCTTATTCTATATAAGTAAGGAATCATCAACATGAATTGTGAAAATATTTTAAAGTGGCTACAAAATTATGAAACAACTTCTAAAGCAACTTCTTAGGACGAAATTAAAAATATATATTTGAAGCAAACGGCTTATCTGAAGATTTCACTTAATATTAATTTGATTTATATGTTCCGAAACATTTCAGAGTTATTATTTCAATTTTCAAAAATACTCTTCTTAATGCCCTTCTAGCATGCAAATTATTAGAGATAAATTACGCATATTTTCCATAAAGCTTGCTTTATCCTGCCTGTCTCTATAAGTTCACAAAGTTCGGTTAAACATACACCTAGAAGCAGTTTTACTGTTCGATTTCACATTGACTAGCTCATATAGACATACAGCTAGCAAATGATGTAATATTACATTTTCTAGACAAATTGGGGCTGTGTAACGACTGGCAAAGGATGATTAGTGCATAGGTTTTGAATTTACGATATTGGCATGACTATAAACTGGCGACTGAACGGGACAACTTGGATGGAGATAGCGTGGCGACCGCCACGGGTGGCCGAGGTCGTTAAGGCACGGACTCGTGAGCGGGAGGTCTGCGGTTCGAATCCCGCCAGGACCGTCCTCCCTGACTGGGGTTTTTTCCAGGTTTTCCTCAGTCTTCATAACTGGCAAATGCCGGGGAGGTACCCTAAACTTAGGCCTGGAACGCTTCCTTCCTTAAAAAAAAAACCCTTTCCCAATTTATCATTTCATCTCATGTATCATCAGTGTCCACCGCCTGTGGTGCCTCAGTAGTAAAAACGGGCGTTAAACACTACTCAAAAAAAAAAAATAGCGTGGCGAAATATACCTATCTTTTAAGGTAAAGGGGAATGTTCAAAAAGTAAAGCGATGTATAAATTTAGAAAAAGCATTCAAAGTTGTATGCATTAAATAAAGTGTCATGACATTATTTCAAAATAGGGTTATAAGTGGTTACAAGGTAATTAATTTCTTGTTGAAATCTTTTTGGGGTTGCATTGGAAATAAATGTTTGTGCCCTGGGGTGATACAGGATTGTAAAAGGCAGGAGGGATATTTTTGATCTTGTAGGTATCAAGAAATAAAAAGTCGTTACAAAGCCGGTGGCCGTTGATTCAAAGAGTAAAAGGCATAAATATTTGGATATGCAGGGAATGACAACTATAAAAATGAAGATTTTGTAAATTGTGAGTTTAATGTGAAAGGACAAGAAAGGAGTTACTGCATAAAGCGATATCAACAGCTGTAATAAAGAGAACAGAAGAGGTGAACTAACAGAAATTGTGAGTGAACATGAGAAACAAAAATGCGATATAGTTCAGGGCTATGGGTTCAAAGCACGAAGATACGAGGGCTTTTCAATAAAGAACATTATTTTACATCATACCGGTATTCGTCCTCATAATTTTGATCATCTTCCTCAAGACAGTCCCTAATGCACCTGTCCCAGCGTTTCTGCCAGTCTTCAAAAACACTGAAAACAAATTTTTGACAAAGCCTCCGCAGCCTTCATGACTGTTTCTATTGATAGAAAATGTTTCTTCAGTCTGAGGAAAAGGAAAAACTCACACGAGGCTAAATCTGAACTATGGAGGTGAAGGATGCACTTCACATTAATTTTTGTGAGTAATTCAGCAACAACGTTTGCAATGTGTGGTCCTGAATTATCATGGTGCAGCTCCAGCTTGTTGCATCGAAATGTAGCCTTTTGCATTTAATATAGCGTTGCAGAGTTTTCAGGACATCTCTGTAGTGTTTATATTGGTGTGTGCAGTTAAACCATTCCTTTAATATTGGAAAATAAAATGATCATAAATTTCCCAGCAGAAGCAACCGCTTTGCGTTTTGCTCTCAAGAAAGGATGTGCCAAATTTTATCAGCAGTGGTTACCTTTGAAAGACGTTCCGCATCTTCAACTGCATGCGAATGTCCTTTTGCTCGCAAATCGGCAGTCTCAGTTTTCAACGTGTGGGCGGTACCCAGTGACATTTCTAGAAATTCTAAAAGCGTTATTAATATTATTCGACGATACTTTCTCATGTTTTCCTCCGTTAGAGCATAAGCTGGAGTGCTTAGTCCATCTTCCTTTAACATTTCCTCCCCCTTTAAATCTTTTAAAGCATCTTCGAGCTGTGCTATAGCCTGAAACAAACGCTCCATTGACCTCTAACATTACATAGGCTTCAGTTTAATGTTTGTTGAGACGAAAACAGAACTTCAGTCCTACGTATTATGCGTAATGTAAACGTGGTACTCGTTTCATTTGTCACTTACCGTTCCCGCCAGTGAGAGAAGTGCAAGTTGAGAAATGTTCAGTTCAGTCAAAAGAAAAATGGATATGACACATAATGCTCTGAAACTCTGGTTTCGTGTTAACAAATCTTCAGCTCAGATCTATGAGCTCTTGCACAGCTCGAAGATGATTTAAAATATTTTAAGGGGGTAGGAAATCACTTTCAAAGGTTACGCTTCAGTTTGTGCTGTAATGGAGGAAAGCACTGTGAGAGAAGTTCGTATTAACAACAATTTCAGAAATTGGAACATTTTACTGCCCACACGTTGGTAATTGAAAGTTTGCATATGAGATGAGTTTGTACACCGTGGGTTCCCAGACTGCTGATTCCCGGACGTTCGGTACAGTTGAAGATGTTACAGAAAGAAACGGGAATTCTTTCAAAGGTAAATATCGCTGCTGATGAAACACGTGGCTAAACCATTTCGATTCCTGAGGTGTGGAAATCGTCACCAAAACAAAAAACCGGTTGCTTCTGCTGAGGAAATATTGGTTATCTCACTTTTCGATATCCAAAGAATGGTTTACCAGCATGTCGTACCTCCACGCACAACTATAACTGGGTATCACTAGAGCAGTCCTGAAAACTCTGCAAGGCATATCGCATGAAAAAGGGCTACATTTCATTGCAACAAGCTGGACGCTGCACCACGACAATACACGACCGCACATTGCAAATGTTGTGCTGAATATCTCACTAAAATATACATGGAGTGTACCCTCAGCCTCCGTATAGTCCAGATTTATCCTAGAGTGTTTTTTCCTTTTCCCAAATTGAAGAAACAACTTCGTGGGAAGCATTTTCCATCATCAGAAGCATGGTGAAGGCTGCGGAGACGATTCTGAAGGACCTGTCAAAAATAGTTTGCATATCTTTAAAGATTGCAGAAATGCTAGCACAGGTGTATTGCATCCAATGGAGATTACGAGGATAGGTCCACAAGTTTTCGGTCAACCATTTTCTATAATTGATAAAGACAAAAACTACATTTCACTTTTCACTATAGTTGCCGTTTATTGCAATACACTTCTCACATCTTTGAATTAACATTTCAATCCCACCCCCCCAAAATATAGAGAAGTCTTGTCTGCAAAATGGGCAAAAACAGCATCCATTACTTCTTCGTCACACTTAAATTTTCTTCCTCCAAGGTCCTTCTTGAGAGGAAATAGTCACTGGGAACTAGATCTGGGTTGTAGTGTGGATGGTCCATCTCCTTCAATCCATACTTGCCTCCTACGCCCAAAACGCGGGTTCGAACCTGGCCAGGATCGATGGATTTTTTCGGGCGTAAAAATCCTAAGTATGGCTTCCTTCGGAAGGGAAGTAAAGCCGTGGGTCCCGTGTCGTACATTTACGGCACGAAAAAGAACCTCAAGCCTGAAAGAGAGGCCTCTGAGCAAAATTTGTCGGCCGTTTCACGCCCTGAGTTGAATGGTACGCTGATGACCTGAGCTGTTAAAGAGCGTCCGTAAATAAATCAATCAAAAAAAAATCTCCTTCAAGCCACAATGCTTCACAGCTTCCTTTGCAACAAGAGCTGTGTGCACTGGCGCGTTGTCGAGAAGAAGGCGCACACCACCACTCAGTTTTTCTCGTCTTTTCTCTTGGATGGAAGCACGTAGTCAGCGTAGTAGGCCAGTATAGTACTCTCCCTTTTCTGTGGTGTTCCTCTCCTTGAAGTCAATGAAGAGTATTCCTTCACAGTCCCAACAGATTATGGCCTTGATCTTGGTTGGCTGAGTGACCGTGGTCTTTAGAGGCGGTGGTTCGCCAGGTTCACGCCACTCCACTGATTCTCTTTTGGACAAGGGATCATAGTAGAGGATCATAGTTTCATCTCCTGTAAAAATGGTTTGCTGAACTTCTCTCTCGTTGCCACGGCAGAGCTCCAAAAATGCCTGACAACACATGACTCGTTGCTGATTTTGGACTGAGGAAAGAAGTCTAGACACTCATCTTGCACTAACCTTATTCATATTGAAATGTTCATGAATAATTCGAAAGATTGTTGTGTTAGAAAGACCCAGCCTTGCTGCTATTTCTGTAACTTTAAGCCGCCGGTCTTCCATAATTTCTCCTTCCACAAGAGCGATGTTTTCAGGAGTGAGCACCTCCAAGAGCTGACCTGACGCTCTTCGTCTTCAATGCTTTCTCGACCCATTCCAAAAAGTTTGGCCCATTCATTTACGGTAGAATATGAGGGGGGTGCTTCCCCATAAACAACGTGCAATCGCTGTTAATTTTCATTTGGAGTAAGATTTGTGAAGAACTTAATAACAGGTGGATACTCCATTTTGAACATGTTACAATCTTCTACACATAGCCTTCTTTATGCAACTATATCTGCGGAGCGGAAATTACAGCTCAATTGCTTACTTAACAGATAAGGTATGACACCAGATAAGGGTTTTGTGAAGGCGATAATCCTTATTGGCGAGGCCGGAAACTTATGAACCTACCCTCGTACTTTGAGAAAGATTGTTATGATTATGATAATGAATAAAACTATTTTGTTTAAAAAAATTGTCGTTCTTTATTGAACAACCCTCGTATATTTGTTGCACATTATTAAAAGGCATACTTTTATATTTCTAGTCTGAAACAAGCTATGTAGAAAACTTCTGTAGTATCACCGTTCACTATCTGGCAGACTTGTTTTATTTCCTGCAAGAGGCTTCTCTGCCTCTCTTCCCCAACTATTGGGGTAATTTCAGACACTCAGCATAACGGAATGGTATGAAAGACAACTCTAAGAACACTATTACTACTAAGCAATTTTTTTCACGTTACGAATTGAAGCTACATCTTATTATAAATAGCGCGGTAACCATGTCACGTAACTTGTCAAAGTTGTCAATAGAATTTCATGTTCCTCATCTTGTTAAAACAGACTTTGGAGGCAGAACAGGCTTAGGAGCAGCGGTCTTGAAGATCTAAGTTTGAGAAACTGTTTTGTTACAAATAAATTTTTCTACTTCTGAAAATAAATTGTGTTTCTCCTCTGCAGTTTTGGGAAAAACCATGCTCCTATCGTGTTAGGTAAATCATTTTAAGGAAAATAAAACTTACTGCAATTTTGATGTTAGTTAGAAAACTAGGGTGTCGATGTGTCTTACACTATCAGACCAGAGAAAGTTCAATGAATGTGACAATTTTTCGTACCGTCAAAATGTTTCTGCTCCTGTGATGCTAGCAAGAATAGCTCGGGATTGTGTCCTGCACAGATTCCATTGCTACCATAACTGATAACTACGATGATCAAACCCGGCGGCCCCCGGGGGTTGAGTTGTCAGACTCACAAAATGAACTGGAATAGAGGCTAGAGCAGTCGGCGGACAACTTTTTTGAAAAAAAAAAAAATGAGCTTAAACAGGGACACAGCGGATTGTGACCTAAAGTAACCCATAGTAAAATCACAGTAAAGAAGAATTGCCTGCGAATTATTCATCCGGGCATTGTGCTATCATAAACAGTAGGGATGGGATATGACTGGAAACTATGCGGTTGGGCTCCATTTGGATGGTAGATCATGGGAATAGAAAGAACGAATGGAGGAGGATTAAGGACTTTCTGAGGGATATGAATAAGCAGCAGACAACTGAGCAATGCAGGCAGATTATTTCGTTAGAAGTACAATCGGAGCTAAAATTGGAATTGGAGATAAACGGGCCCCAAAATCGAGAGGGCATCATGTGCTTCAGACAAGGGGCATATCACCGACGAAAATGGATTGAGAATTTGCCCCTTTTGTGAAGTGGAGGAGAGGGATCATGGATTTATTTACTGATTGAATATAAAAGTACGTAAGAATGGGGGAAAAGTATCTACTAAGATCCTTTACCGGATTGAAAGGAGGGAGATAGAAATTGTGGGCTCTGCTGGCAGGCAAGGTGGAGGAGGGGAGAACAGATCAACTCCTTATGAAAGTGATACAATCGGATCTGAAAAGGCTAAAATGGGGAAGGGGTAGGGGAAACTGATTGAGTGAATCTCCCTGTTTGTGGCACTCATTTATTTCTTTTTATTTTATTGCTAAATGTGTATTTTATATTATATTGTAGAATGAGATATAAATATATAATCTAACATTAGTGTGAAGTCAAAGTCCTGGTGTATTATAAAAGCACATTCAGTCTAATCAGTCCGTGCTCCAGTTGAAGCTTTCTTGTAATAGTATCACTGAAAGAAATACACTACTAGTACTAATTAAAGGTCAGGCAGTGTTGTTTCTCGCTTGTGCGAAAGAGCGGCACACACTCTTACATGTATAATGAGTCTTACCGCAACGAATGACTAAATACCTCAATCATTTGCTTATAATTAGCTGAAAATGAGACTTTCATTAAATTCGATAGATGATGATTGACGAACCTCCCATGTTGAGCAACGTTGATTGCCATGGCAACTAAAGTGCACATATGTAACGAGAAGCAACATAAAAGGGGGGGGGGGAGTTGTAAAACTGAATGCAGTCAAGATGGTCATAGCGTATTGATCCTGAGGAAAATGAACTCCGTTGATTGGCTGTGCGATCATTTACTACGCTGGTTATATGGTATCGCGAAAAGAGAACAATGCGGTGTTTTCAAACAAAGAAAATTTAGCAGGATCCACTGTGGAAAGTTGTAACAGTCAAAATTCGTCATCTCACTTGTTGTTTACTCAGACACGACAACGCCTGTCCATGACTGGAAACTATGTCAAGAAATGATCGAGGGGTATTTTCCTTACTGCCCTGTTTGTACCCAAAAATGGATTTTGGACATTTTTCTTCAAATCTCCATCGATCCTACCTACTAGGAAACGAAAATGACGCACAAAATGTGTGTGTGGGTGTTTTTTACAGCTCTAGGGGCTGCAATTTTTTCTTTTTCTCAAAGAAACTTGGCTTATAACCATCAATTAAAAACGCTTTGTCGAGTTCGTTAACCAGCAAAATTGAACAATTGGGGGTGGGGGTTAACCTAAAACAAAATGTTTTAAAAAATTGTCATTTTCTCAACGAAAGTCGGCATATGCCATTAAAATAATCAAATAAAAATTGTTTCCGAAAATTAGCAAAATCGGACTATTAGGAGTCGGGGTTTACCTGAAACCCAACATTTAAAAATCGCCCTAGCGGCACCAATATTTGTTTTTCACAACGATTCGGCTTAGGCCATTTAAATAAAATAAGAAAAATAGTTTCTGAAAATTAGAGAAATCGAACCGTTAGAAATAGGGGTATGTCTGAAAACCGAAATTTAAAAAGAGCGTTTAATTTTTCCTAATTGTTTTAAAATAAAAGGGGAAATTAACTAGGCATATAAACTGTATTTATAATGATGAGTATGTTTCATATTTGACAAAAGCATCGTCGTGGAGATAGCACATGGGGAATGTTCATTTAATTTGTGTTTGAAATTTATATTTATATGTAAGAGGGCTCTGAAATAACATTCTGAAAAGGTTTGCACTGCCTGTTTTTACTACATAACATTTCAATTAAATTTCAAAGCCACTGAAAATCGATGGAACTTTCTATTTTTTATTGTTGGTTGTGTATATTTGCTTAGTACATTATAATTGTTTTTAAATAGTAACATGTTTTTGTTTTATTGAAACATATGAACGTCTTCTTAAATACAGAATGTAACTCGAAACTTTCTCTCTATTTTAGTGAATGTAAAGATGGTATCAAGGGCTCAGTTCATAGACATGGTTACATTTAAAACGGTTTAAAAATACCCACACAGTATAACTTGTCTAACAATTGTCATACATTTCATTTAACTTATAGTATACTATTCATTCTTGTAATTTCACTATAGATATTTATTTTCAAGTGATTTTGAAGGGGAAATAAAACAGACAAGCTTAGTACAGTTTAGTTTTCCTTTAAGAGTTAGCTTTAAAGTTCATCATGCTAATACCACATAGTAAGGCCATAACTTATTTCATTAATTAATCAATAATTTGGATGGGTTTTTTTTATAGTTATTCCACTTGCTGAGAAATTCGCTTAGTTTACGTAGACTTAGACTTTTAACTTTGAAAGATTCTAACAATGAAGTGAACACTAAATGAATGAATGTGAAATCATCATTCAGGCCGCTTTTTCAACTTTATTTCTTTTATAAATGAAAATGTTGTGTAATATTCTTCAGGTTATTATTACTGAAACTATCATTACAGAGCTATTTTTCTTTGGTTTAAATTAATTTAAAAAACCATAGGCTACGCCGGTATCATTAGTGATGAAGGTGTGTGAAGAGGCAGAGATACAGAACCGTTAGATGAGGTAGGGGGAAAGTTGCGACGCAGACGTTGTTTGTTCATCAGCAAACGGATTACAGATCTTGTTTATTTGAAAACCTACGTCTTTGTCCATATTATCTGGGTGCTGCTTTATTTCTAAGGTCTCTCTTCTGGCCAATTAAAATAACCTGTTTTTGTTACAATTACTTTCTTCCCCATGGCATATTCCACAATTGCAGAACTTATGCTGATTAAGGTTAAATGTCATTTAAGTTCTTCGAGGTAAGATTTAATGGGTCTTCTGGTCATACCAGCGTATACATTTCTACATTTGCATTCCACTATCGATCGAGCCTTGAAACCTGGAAAAACCACGAGTTCTGTATCAGGCTTAATTGAAGCATTCTTGCCATTTATAGAAGACTTCACGCTATATATTGCTCAAGGTGTGAGAAACAATAATATAAAATATTTTCACAAACACAAAATTAGGTGAAAAACTGCGATCCGTGAAAGGCCTAAAGGATCCTTTTAGCTCCAAGGGAATATATAAAGTACACATTGTTATGACCGTAAGATGCATTAAAACTTGGTCGGGGAACATGCAGTGGTGGAAAGATTTACTACCTCGCCCCTTAACTTTTTAATAATTTAATTATAATCTTTTAAATTTTTGTTGTTTTTATTTCCTGCATATCATTCCATAAATGTGTTAAAATATTATTGCTAAGCATCTGATTTTTATTTCGTATGCATGTTTATTAAAAATAGAAACTAATACTCGCAGAAAGAAATAAAGTTAGATTGCGAACAACGTTGCTTATTTATTATTTTAAAATGTTCAATATAATACAGCTAAACACTCATTAGTGAAACATAGTATATTAGTAAATTTAATTTTACTTTTGGAAAATCCAGCTTCCTAATCGACTACATTGTTTTCATTAGTACTTTGCTGATCCATCACGTGCCTCAATCTGCCTGACATCGTTTGGACATTGTGAAAATCAAATTCTCATGCATTCATGAAACCATTGCACACAATTGTCCCCGGAGTTCCCTTTTATTACTTGACTGCTTTCTTGCAACAGTATTCCCCTTAACTTTCCAGCAGTTCACAATCGGATTCAGGTCTGGGCACCTTCACTGTGTTTTTTCTAAGTAATGCTTTTACCTGAAATGTTTTAATGATTGATAATTGCATTGACACTACCTATATTCCAATTTAATACAAATATAAATAAAATAATTGTCTTCATGGTTCTGTGATAGGGAGCAGAGTCGTCTTGAAAAATTCAGCTTGAAAGATCATCAAAATGCTCGCATGTTGCGGGCATCAATTTGTTTTTAAGATGTCTAAGTAGACGTCTGCTTAATGGTGCCACTTACGACTTATGTCATGGCAGGAAATACACCCCCAGATCATCTGACTTTGTGGATGTTCATTGTTTGTGTTATACATGAAGACAGCAGTCCTTCACCACTTCTGCGACGCACGTATCGACCTGCATTTCTTTAATACAGGAAGGCTAATGAAACCCTGTTCTAGAGACTATGTCTCTGGTGCTTAGACCAATAGAGAAATAAGCAAGAATAGATTTTTTCTTCAGCATTAATTACACTCCTTTGCTCATCTTATCACCACAATGTCTCAACTAGAAATAGGTATGTATTATATTTCTGCAATGTAAACTGAGAAAACAAATGATGTAGTGTTGTTAGTAAAACTGCACTTGCAAGTTCAACAATAGAGACAAGAATACACATGCAAAAACGAGCAACAATGGATACTTTATAATAATCATTATCAAAATTATAATTACAAATGCAAGATTCAATACATTTTCCCAGCATTGTAAATAACGTTTACGCCTTAATCAGTCAGAAAAATTTGCGATTGCTGAAAATGCCATTCAAAATTACTAGAATCGTAACAACAATAGGATACTTTAATTGCTCAGAAGAGAGGCTTTAGAAATTGAGCAGAATCCAGATAATATAAACAAAGACAGAGGTTTTCTAATAAGCAAGAATAGTCAAGAAACAACGTCTGCACCACAACTCTCCTACCCCCTCTCACTTCTAACGGTTCTGTATCTCACATCACTATGATACCGACTGCAGCGTCGGCAAAAATGTTCATTTTATAATTTAATTTAAACCAACGATCACGCAAAATAGCTCGGTAATGAACCATTTTTAAATGAAAATATGTTATTTTAAACTTTCCTTGCAAATAGTTAGATTAGTGTGGACGGAAGAGGATATTTCAGTTTTCCAGCCTTGCTTACACATTCGGAGCACCTCCGGGAGGAAGAGACGAGTTGAGGGAGACACCGGACAGCCAGAATCTAGGGGGCGGCGAGGCACGGGTATAAGACGCCAGTTTAGAGCATTCCGATGTTAATGATGGCCCCTTCCAAGGAGTTCGAGTACCACGAAAAAACGTTCAGGAACGTTCAGGAACGTCCGGCCCTGAGGGATTTGAATACTGAATCACTAGAATGCCAATCGTAAACGCTACCGCTTGAGCTACCCCACCTGGTGTATGATACTAAGTTACACTTCGTGCTGAATAACATCAGTAAACTACGTTTGTGCTTACTGTCAGCAGAAGTTCCTGAAATGTGAGGAAGTAAGTTATAGAGATTTGGGCACTGGAGAAAGAGAGGGTAGATGAGAACGCTGCTGAGCTGAACGAGTTCGTTACTAGGACAGAAAGGCTTGGCTTAGTCGAGAGCACTTCTCACAAGTGTAAAATCGCTACCAGAGAGAACAGAGAACGTCATTCGGAATATTCAATTTAAAGCACTCCTCTATAGAAATAAAATGAAAATGTTCTATTCAATTCTAAAACGTTACCACGGCCGTTCAATAAAGAATGACGTACTTTTTACAGGCTAATTTCTCGCGCTAAAAATTAACTTGTTACATTAATGCGTAAAGTCACTAAATTTAGTCGCTATAAAATTATGAGAGCGAGTTAATGAAGCCTGAGAATTATGCTTTTACTTACAAAGCACTCAAGGTTTTGAAGTAGTCCCCATTGAGTGGTATGAACTTAGTCCAATGAACCTGCAGGTGCAGGAAGACGTGCTGGAAACCGTGTTTTTGACATTGTCTTTAGACAGCCGTTGGTGAACCAAAACGCTTTCCCGAAGCTCTTTTTGAGACCAGGATACAGAAATAAAGTCACACGAATCTAAGTCCGGGATGTGTGGAGGGTGGGGCACACATTTTTTAGCCAAACGATTAGCAACAATGCTGCAAAGGTGAGGGTCCAGATGGATGCTTTCGTCTGTGAAAAATGTGCATGTTGAGACATGTACAGCAAAATGGAAGTGAATGTGCTGCTCTGAAATACTACTTTCGTCTTCAACTGAGGCGTATGCAGTGCTACAGGAAGCCTATATCACATCTTGAAGACGGTTTAAAATATTCCAAGATGGGAAGACAATCCATTTGCTCCAATTTGTGCTCTAAGGAAGAAAAGGTTAGCACCGCTGCTGTCATTGTGAGAAAGGATGGTCGAATAACATTAACAACACTTCCAGAAATTTTGAAATTTTCACTGGATGTCACCCACAAATTGGCAAATGGAAAGTTGGACATGAGACGTATTTATACACGATGGGTTCCAAGACTGCTTGGATGTTCGCGTGCAGTTGAGTATGGTCTTACAGGTAGATGTGTAGTTTCTATCAAAGATAATCACTGCTTGAAACTTTGCTGCATCATTTCGATCATGAGCGCAAACAGCAAACCTCTGTGATCATGAGAGAGAGAAAGCAAAAGTTGTTGCTTTTGTTGGAAAAGCTGTGGTCTTCTCATTTTTCGATAATCAAGGAATGGTTTACCTGCATGCCGTACCCACACTCATAACTGTAACTGGCAACATTACAGAGAGAGAGATGTTCTGAAAACTCTACAAAGTCATTTCACACTCTTGCAAAAGTTCCCATCACAAGCTGGATGCTGCACCGCGATTATGCATCACAAATGTTGTTGCGAAATATCTCATAAAAATCAAGGTGAAGTGTGTCCCACCCTCCCTATAGTTCAGATTTAGTCCCGTGTACTTTTTTGGTTTTCACAAATTGAAGAAACATCTTCGCGTGAGGAGTTTTCCGTCAGCAGTAGTGGTGTCGGCTGCGGAGGCGATTCTGAAAGATGTGTCAGAGAGTGGTTTCCAGCACATCTTTAAAGACTAGCAGAAACTCTGCGACAGATGCATCCAACGGGAACTATTTCGAGAATTATCTTCAAAAGTATGAGGATGAATATAGGTACGTTGTCAGAAAAAAAACTTTTTTTTCTTTGTTGAACAGCCTTAACCTGTGCAACTAGAAATCAATGCACAGACTTTAATTCACAGGAGCGGATAGTGCCAACACAAATCTTCAACCATCTACAAACCGATTATTTTAAAATTTTGCATTTAAATTAGATATTTCGGAATGCTTGCATTCGGCAATAATAATTATAATTTGGGTTTCGATAGCAACCAAATGTCTGATAGCTTTTTCTATTTTAAGGGGCCACGAGAAGCTATTGTGTAGCCAATATTCCACTAGGGAAGCAAATTTGGGTGGGAGAACTGACAGCGCGCCGAGCATTGTGTTAACTAAACCACAAGGCAAACATACACTTCAAAAGTCCTAACCTTAACAGCGGTGGGTGGATTACCTGCTAAAAATCGATTTCGAAGGAAGGAATGTCATAAATGTAGGAGTACCATCTTTCTGCTGTAAGGTGCACATCACCCGAGTGCGGAGGAACTTGTCGATGACTCGTTACAAGCAGTAATAAATGTTATTGTGTACTCTAAAGGAAAATATCAGCAACAAACCCAGTTCCATGACATGAACATTCAAAATTCGATCCCACGAAATACCGAAAGTGTCCCTATGCATATGCTTATATGTATTGTCGATAGCAATAATGTTGAATGTTATGTATATGCAGAATAAATAACTTGAAATATTCTGGAATTCTTTATTATTTATGTAATTTATTTGTAATTGTAATTGTAATTTATGAACTTTCTCAGTGAACGTGTGCAAAAAAAGTGTATATTTATAAAGGAAGATATATCAAATTATACTAAAGTTGCTCCCTCTTAACCAGTTCCGACGAAGTCTGGTTCTTTATAATTTAATTTGTTCTGTGGATGGAGAAAAAGTAGACATCTGAAAGGAATTAACGAAAAAATTATAATGGCTTATCTTTCAGAAAAAGTAAAAGCTACTGTCAATAGAACTATTAATTTAAAATCTGTTTTAACTAATTACGAAGTATTGTTTATTTTCTTTCGTTATAGATCTAAATTAGTACACGTTACCCGAAAAGTGCAGTTATTCTTCTCCAGTTCCTTTAATTCAAAATGCAATTCGAAGAGTGAATTAAACACTATCAGCAATGAATTAAACAGTTGTTTAGGTTGCCAAGGATGATGAAATAAAGGTCAGTGGTGGAAAAAATGAATTTACAAACATTACCCTTGACTTCATTTCCACTAAATTTAGTTGTTTCCAAATTACGAGAACTAGTTAATGAAGAATGAGAATTATGTTTTTAATTACATAGTACATACACTAAGTTGGTATGATATTTTTCGAAGTCGCACTCCAGCTTCTTTTCGACAGCCATTGTTGAACCAACCCCGCAGCTCGCTTTTGAGATGAGGAAATAAAAAAACAAAGTCTCACGGAGCTAAATCCGCGCTTTGTGGAATGTGGGGCACACATTTTGTGTTTTTCCCTGGCAAAATGTTGAACATGCCGCTCAGGGAGTTTTCGTCGGATATCCAGTCTTGTTATGCCCCCCATTAATCATTGTAATAAACTGTTGCACGGTATTAGAAGAACGAAATCGCAATAACCTGTCCTGCCGACCAATTGGCGTTCTTTGGTGCCGGAAAACCAGGTGATTTGCTGACTGAGTTCTTTTGGGAGCGTAATGTTGATGCCAAGTGTCGTCGGAATTCAGGTATGCCTCGCCATGTTCCGCTAACAGACGCTGAAAGGCACCCATCTGGCACAGAAGTGTTTCAAGTGTAAGCGATAGTGGAGATGGTGAGCGCGCTACCATGGGAAATCTGAAACATTTCGGCCAGTCTATACACTGATCTACATTAATCTTCCCGAACAATGACGGCAGCTGTGTTAATCGTTCACTGCAGTGGTTGGAGCATTTGGACAGCCCTGCTTAGTTGCTGAAACACGGCCCTCTTTACCGCCACGGGTGGCCGAGGTCGTTAAGGCACGGACTCGTGAGCGGGAGGTCTGCGGTTCGAATCCCGCCAGGACCGTCCTCCCTGACTGGGGTTTTTTCCAGGTTTTCCTCAGTCTTCATAACTGGCAAATGCCGGGGAGGTACCTAAAACTTTGGCCTGGAACGCTTCCTTCCTTAAAAAAAATATCCTTTCCCAATTTATCATTTCATTTCATGTATCACCAGTGTCCACCGCCTGTGGTGCCTCAGTAGTGAAAACGGGCGTTAAACACTACTCACGGCCCTCTTTGAAAAAACGAAGTGCGGTTGATTTTAGCAGAGCATAGCCATAAGCTTGCTGTAACATCGCGTGCGCTTCCATACCGGATTTCTGCAGACGGAAGCAAAATTTCAGAGCAGAGTATTGCTTCTTATATAGCGACTTCTTTTACGCAGACGACTAGTAAACACTCGCTCTTTGTTGACATCCTGTACCAAGATGCATGCAAGTTAGACCTAATTTTTCCCACCAATCACGTGATATCTATTCTTTTCATGATAGATATTTTTGCTGTGTGATGATAAAAAAAGTATTCTCAGAAATATGTTTAACATAATATTTTCAAATGTTAATAATATCTTACGAGCATTATAAACTTTATCAATGATTTTATAATTTTTCATTTTTATTTTTAACAAAAAAAACTAAAAGCTAAATGTTCACTCCTTTTTATGCCCTTGTTCGACAGGCTAGAAAGTTTTGTGCGTGAGGTTTATAAATGTGCAGAGGTTCTTTGACTTAGAGAATCAGTATTTTGATTGAAGGCACAAGAAATGGAACACCCACGGGCTACTTGAGCTTCTGATGTGGGCAGTTGCTTTGTGAGAATAAAATATGGCCTGAAGGATTGAGAGAAAACGACTGTATAACTTCAGCATGGAACTATTGTCGCTGTAAAAGCTGAGAATATAGATTAAAGCCTTTCTTAGTGCCAGCCATCACCAGTGTCCTCTCAGCTCCACGATAACTTTGTGGGCGTAATACAAATGTGGCAAAAAGTTCCATCACAGTTATGCAGACCCAAGGATGCAAATATACTTCCTTTGGAAAGTTTATAGCGATAAAAAACAAACAGTCGGTCATATTTTGGAAAAAAAAAAAAAGTATTTTTATTTCTCTATATAACCTACTTTCAGATTTATTCTAATTTATTTATTGCATGCACAAAAATGCGATTTCTTCAGCAACTTATCTTTTCATTTGATACAGATTCCTTCCCTGCTAGTTGTCCGAGGGATTATGAAGGATTTTTTAGTCCCTGAAGTTAGCAGTGGCGAATTTCCCAATGTAAGCAGTGCGTGCTGCTACAATGAACAGTGAGAAAGACTTCGGTTAGGTATAAGGGACAGCACTTTCAGAACTGATTGATGCTAATCGTTTGGAATACATGAGAAAATGTTTAGTTACTTAATTAAGTCTTACAATAGTGTTTATGGAGGGACTAGTTAATGCTTAGAAGATCCATTGTCCTCCACGCTCTCCTACTAGCAAGACCTACTCCACTGCCCATTCTACAATGCAGAAAAAATTGCCGTCGTGTCGCCCTACTAATAGCAAACACGAAATTTTATTGAGTATTATGTTTGCAAAATGACATTATTTATAATTAGAATCTGAAATTGTTTACGTACAATATTTCTCATATGTAAACGAAATATAAAATAATATGAATTCGGCCTACATAAAATCATTCATGTACAAAATTGGTTAATCAACTACTGCCCATTGCCGTTTACTGCAGTGCAATAAGTATTGAAATAATAATAAAAAATAATCAAAAACACCAACAACATGCATAATTAAGAATAACTCAATCGAGTATTTATCATTAGCGTAACATTAAAAAAAATAATTTTAAGCAAAGTTAGTGCAGTGCAGATAAACACACATGCATCGATACACAGATTTGACTTGTCTCTTTGTAAAGCTTACCTTAAATATGTGTAAGTTGTGTAAATCGATGCAGTTCCAACCCTCTCATTAGAATATTTCTTTTACGGTCCAATTTTGGTTTTGCAAAATTATATACCAGAACTATGAAGGTACATTACGGATATACAACACTTGCTTTAGTTCGCTTTAAAATGTGTTGCCTTAATATGTTTTTGTTTATTTGTTTTGTAATGTGTCGTGAAATTAGGGTTCAAAATATTTTGTATAGTGAAATAAATTGACAACAAACGTTTCACATGTCTAAAGTTCTAAATTCCGAATGTTTACTTTCTATGCTCAAATAGTTTAGCCACATAAGTGCTAGGTGAAAATTCGTGCTCCTTGATGAACTTTTCCACTGAAAACTTTCAGAATCACTGATATAGATTATTATTATATTTGTTTGATTCTTTGTCAGACACAGCTATAATTGAAATACTGATTAGTGTTTGTAAATATTTATGCGTAACATTTTACATAGTCGGTCCTGTGGTCTAATGTAACCATTCTTGCCTCGTAGAACCAAGGCCGCGAGTTCAAGCCTGGCATGGATTTTTTTCTTGCTAAAAATCCTAAGAATGACTTCCTTCGTTGGTCACTTGTCGTAGATTTACGGCACGTTAAAGAACCTCAAACATGAAAGAAGACACCTCTGAGCGAAATTTATCGGCCGTTTTACGCCCTGAATTGAATGAACGCTAATGACCAGAGATATTAAATAATCTAAATATCACTTTATAAGTTCATTTAATAATATTTTATATAAATTTTGTTTGGCTATCACATTTTATTACAAACAAATATATGGAAATTGTGGCTATTGTATTTATTTATTTTTAAGAGAGAACGAGGCAAGGAAAGAGATTATTTTCATGGCATTTAACGAATATCTAAACTAATTCTGGGTTGAAACATGTATTTGAAACAGGGAAGGACATTAGTATTGACTTTTATCCTAATTGCATAATTCATT